>JZKD02S1768321.1:55527-67749 GCA_000966675.3 Picea glauca | reverse complement strand
ATCAGGAAGTCTCAGAGCCTGAAGCTGGTGCTGGACACTCTCTGGAAGAAACCTCTTCCAACAACATCCACCTCCCTCACCTAGAGAGAGATCACACACAGGCTCAATCACAACTCGCGTTGGCCATCAAGACACGCACAGTCCAACTCTGCATGGTTACCATAGCCAACTGAAAATACAGACACAACCTCTCAAACAGTCTCAACAATGGCTCAAGGCCTCACAGTGATGGTTCACAGGAATGCGTGATGAGTAACTCCTACAAGGGTCGACACAGACTCCACGACTCAGAACGGAGGGTGAGACCGACTCTTCAGAAAAAACAAAGGCTTTCTCACTGGTTCAACAATTATGGAATGGTTCAGGGTCTCGGCTTTGGAACAGAGCCTCCACGCATAGGTTCGATCAGTCAGACAGAGGATGTGCATGGACTATCAAAGACAATACCGGGTTCTCGACTCTCAGAAACGCACTAGGTATTCTTGCAGAGGTTGGGTTGGTCATACTGTTCAACGCTCCCTACACACTCAGGTAGTCGGGTGGAATGGAGGAGGAACCCTTCTCACGACTCACCCTGTCTGTTTTATTCGCATGCGTCAGGGTTGACACTTGTCACCCATGAAACTTCATGAGTTCCACCAGCACGCGTCTCCCTTGCATGTTCTCCCCTTGCCAGAAACTTAGGATAAAACATAAAATGCACATGTCTTTTGGGATAATATTAAAATATTATTCCCAGGCTTAATCCCCTTAGGCTTAGCCCCTAGGCTCAACACTTAGCCCCTTTTACCACCTTCATCCCCTAATTCCTTGCCCAACCTATGGATGCTTAGTCCCCCTTCACTCATTCATCATGGTCGGTCTACACATGGCGGCGTTTATATTTTATTAATTGTTCTGCGTGATTACATATACAACAACAAGCTCCTGGCCTTCAACACTCAGGCTCCCTGGCCTAACAACACATAAGCCTCCAACTTATAAAAACTTGGCTCACCAGCCTATAAAACATAATTACAATTCCTTTCAAAACATGGTTTACAATGGGGCTCGGCCTTGGGGACACTACATACCACTCATAAGCCAATCATATATCAGGAACACTAACAAATTCCTCTCACAATGCACCACTATATATGCCAATAAAACCAATCTAAGTGCACCGACAAAGTTCCTCAAATAATACTCTACAATAGATACCATACATTCAAGAGGGAATATACCAAACCTCACAAAGTCATGCCTCAATAATTATCCACAACACCAATAAGATACAATCTCAAAATATAATCATGAATATAAATTTAACTATGTAGTAACACTGATGTATTTGATCTCTGACAAACATACCTACAATCTCTCCTCAGATCCTACAACCTGGAACAAACATATTCCTCCTCTCCCTTTCTACAAATCCACACTTTCCCCTTCTACAACTTGTGGGTATCTGTGTTTTCCTCCTCTATGGCCTGCATATGTTCATGCTTCTCTATCCCTTCACTTCCTTTGCATCTATTAAATTTTTGATCCTTCAGACCTTCGTTGACTCAAACTTATGGTTTCTCAGATTTGTCAATGTATACTTGCAAATAACCTTTCACAAAATGGATATTCAATAATGTTCAATAGTTAGGTAGTATATAATAGGAGTTCCTTTCTCTCTTATTTATACTTTCCAAGTTCCTTCCCCTATAAGTTTCCTTGTAAATGTTTTACCCCTTTCTCCACCTTTTAGGGATAACCACTTTCTTGTTGCAATTAACAACTCCTTAATTAGTAAAGTCATAACTTCTTTACCCTTAACTACTTTATTGTTGCAACCACTTTATTATTTTAGAAAATTCTCTTTGGAACCACTTTGACCACTTTATTATTTAAATAAATTCTCTTTGCAACCACTTTATTATTTAAATAATTTCTGTAAATAATTTCTCTTTGCAACCACTTTGACCACTTTTCCATAATTAGAATACTCACAACTTCTTGTTGCAACTGATTTATTTTTAATTATTTTCTTAATTCAATAACTTTACGCATGATTAACTCCTAATTACCATCAATTTTACTAGTACACTTCTTCTAGGAGATTCTAGAATAATTGACTTCTTTGACCTTCAAGGGGATTCTATATAACTCATGGGGGTTCTCCAACTTCACTAAGTCATATCTCCTCAATCGTGAGGAACTACATGATGTACCACATATCATCGGAAATGGCATGGCATGTACTATTCATAAGAATAGTCTTATATGCATATTCACTGATATTCATGCCTTTATACCTCAAACAATCTCGAGTCCCTTTACCCATAACTTTGTGCTACCAAAATTCACTACCATACATCTCCAAGAGTTGGAATCAATATATAAGGGTTGAAATCAATCTACAATATAACTCTCCAAGGATTGACATCAATGAAAATCAACTATCCAAACCAACTGTCAACCTAAGCCGATTGTCCAACACAAAAGTCCTTATGGGATTAAATCTAATAGTTTAATAATAATATATATATAAACTTCAATTTATAAACAAATGGTTAACCCTAATATTTAGGGAACTTATGTTAAGGTAGAAGTAATTTACCTAGTGTATAGTTATATGTGTAGGTAAGATTGTGTGTTAAAAGCATGACGATGTATATACAAATATTCAGGTAGAATTTAACTTGTAATAGAAAATACTTGTGATGTGGAGAAAACTCATCGAGAGATGCTAGCTGTTATGACGTTCAAAATTAATCATAGTACTGAAATACTACGATACTTTAACCTATCATGGAAACACCATGGCCATTAATTAAAAAAATCAATTTATTTTTCACAAAATTAAACAACACCAATTAGCATAGAAATAGTAAATATAGTTGTACAATACATGTCGACAAGACAATATACTTCAATTTTTATTTTAAAAAAGAAAAAAAATATTATTGTTTAAGAGGTGACTTTACAAAGTGGTATCAAAGCATGGTTCAAACACTAAGACCTTATGGGCTCAAAACGAACATAAAATTTTCCTTAGCACACACATCTATAAATATTTTAAGAGCAAAAGAATTGATGCCAATTATATTTTTTGCACATATCAGATATAAAAACAAAAACAAAAACAAGTGTCATGGCTGAAGAACTTGGAAAATCAACACCAAGTGGTCAATAGATGTATGTGGAACTAAACAATGAAAAAGCACATGATAACTCTATATGATTGTTGGAAACCATGCATAACATAAAATCATAATTACAATATCAAGGAAGATAATGAAAAACTACTAAAGACTAGTAAATAATAGGAAGAGTTGAATGAAATCCTACTTAAAAAAATGACTGATATGAAATAGTTCAGAAATATAGGATAGACTTCGAACAATTCTAAAAATGAACTTTCTGATGAAGAATCATACAAGTGTAAATACCATCCAACGATTAGTGATAAAAAAAACTATTAACTAAAGAAAGTAGTGAGGATAACTCTTAAAGAATCACCTTACAAAATATTGTACCCAAAACCAAGAAAATGAAATGGCATGAGGAAAAATTGTTTGGTGAATTTAAAAAGATCATACCACCCAATTTTGATGGTGATTCTGAGGAGGGGGCATAAGATTGGATCCTGAATATGAGTAAATACTTCCAAATATACAATTACCTAGGAAATTTGAGGGCTAGGTTATCTCTTTACCAATTGAATGATAAAGCTATCATTTGCTAGCAGGAAACAAAAACAATTAGTAAGCTTATGAGCAGTGAATTGAACTAGAAATTATTCAAGAAATATTTGGAAAACACATATCTAATATAATGGTACTATGATGAAAATTCTAAGGAGTTCCATTATCTTAAGCTAGGATAGATGACTATTGAGGACTTTGTCACAAAGTTTGTAAATCTAATGAGATATGTAACTTACCTTAGAGAGGAGAAGGAAAAGGTTCAATGGTTCATGAACTATTTTCCTCAAGCATACAAATACAAAAGTGTTTCCTTAATACAAATACAATGGATGAAGTAATAAGGAATGATAAATTATGCTTCACTTAATTTAAACAGAGGTCTAAAAATACAAAGTCATGGAAATATAAAAGCAAGGACAAGTTTGATCATAGGAAGAAACATTTTAAACATCATCGACCATCATCATATAGTGCACCAGTTAAGAGATTCAATGGACAACAAAGTGTATCAGTTCAGAATAAGAGCAAGCCTATAGACTTGGTAAACAAGACAAATAGGGAGACAATTATGATTCATCTTCAGTGTTGGGGTTGCAAAGAAACTTACCTATACAAAGATTGTCCTCTAAATAAAAACATACAATAAATGACATTTATAGAAGTATTCATAATATAAATGCTTCCCTATATAATCAATGGGATGACCATGAATCCTCCATGGTGGAGATAGAAGGTACAATTAATCAGAAACTTGTATCCATTTTAATAGACCCTGGTGCAAGTATAAGTTATATTTCACCTATAGTAGTAGAAAGATGTAAATTGGATAAAATCAAACACAAGAAGTATTGGCTAGTTCAGTTAGCTAGAGGAACAAAATGAAAATTTGTTGAGTTGGTAAAATATTGTACAATAATTATGGACAAAATGGAGACTAAGGCAGATCTTAAAATTTTACCCTTAGGATATTATGCTTTACTCATAGGCATGGATTCGCTGGAAAAAATTCAGTTGTTGTAAATTATCGAGGACTTTTTTTTGACTACTTAGATGATTTTGAAAAAAGGTAGAATAGTAAAAGGAATACCATGAGGAGTGTTTGTAAGACAAATATCTTCCTTACAATTAAAAATAATTCCAAGGAAAGGCTATGCGATTGATGTTGTGCATATATTTTAAAATTTCGAGAAAAGAGTTTGTTAACAAAGGATCCAATACTGAAGGAGTTCTCAGATGTGTTTCGAGAATATATTCTAAGAATACATCCTAGAAGGGACATATATTTCACCATAGACTAAGTACCCAGATCTACACTTGTGTCTAAGGCCATGTGTTGAATGAGTACTCCAGAGAAAACTAAACTTAAGATGCAATTTCAAGAGCTGATGGATAAACTATATATTAGAATTAGTGTTTCTCCATGGGGAACACCAGTCTTGTTTGTTAAAAATAAAGATGGAACTTTCATATTGTGCATTGATTACAAATAACTTAACAATATTACAATTAAGAACACACATCCTTTAACTCACGTTGATGACCTATGTGATCAAGTCAGGGAAGCTAAAATATTTTCTAAGATAGATTTATAGTCTAGATACCATAAGGTTAGGATTAAAGAGAAATACATTCATTAAACTTCTTTAGGAACCAGATATGGACACTATGAGTTCATAGTGGTACCTTTTGATTTAACAAACACACTTGCTAATTTTATTTGTTTGATGAACAATATGTTGAGAGAATATCTTGACAATTTTGTAATAATGTTCATAGATGACATTTTTATTTATTCAAAAACCAAAGAGGAACATGAAGAACACTTAAGAATGGTCTTGCAAACACTTAGGGAGCATCAAGTATACACAAAGCTTAGTAAATGTGAATTTTATACATATAAAGTACAATATTTGGGGCATGCAATTTCAAGAGAAGAGATCTTAGTTGACCTAGAAAAGGTCAAGGAAATCCTAGATTGACCAGTACCAAAGGATTTGTTGGATGTATGATCCTTCATGGGAATCATAGGGTATCGTAGGTTCATAGCAGGATTTTCAAAACTTTCCTATCCAATAACCTCTTTGAATAAAAAGGGAATCAAATTTAAAAGGACTGGAAAATGTCAAGAGAGATTTGAAAAGATAAAACAATTTTTGAAAACACCTATCTTGAACATAACAAACCCACATAAGGACTTTGTGGTATATAGTGATACTTCATTAGAGGGATTTATAATATGACCATGATATTGCTTATGAATCATGAAAGATGAAACCTCATGAAAATAACTATGCAACACATTATATGGAATTACCTACGATTTTACATGCATTAAAAATGTGCTGACACTACTTGTTAGGTAGGAGATTTTTGTTGAAAAATAAAAATGTTATCCTTAATTATTTTTTCGATCAACATAAATTAAATGAAAGACATGTAGGATGCTCAAATTTCTTAAATGAGTATGATTTTGAAATAAAACATATTAAAGGAAAGGAAAACAAGATAACATATGCACTCAGTAGAAAACTAAATGCACAGATAATTAAATCAACATAGAAAAATGATGAAAATTATAGGAAAATATAGGGAAAATTTTAGAATAATAGATAAGTTGAAGAAGAAACAAAATTAAGATGTAATCGTGAAGGTTAGTACAATACAAAAACATACTTTATGTTCCAAACAACACTGAATTACAAAATTTAATAATGGATGAAGTACATAAGAAACCTTATTTATGTCACCCTGGTTACCAAAAGAATAGAAAAACTTTCAAGTATTTTTGTCCTCGAATGAAAAAAAAAGGTTGCTAAATATATTTATAGGTCTCTTGAGTGACAACAAGTTAAATCTAAGCAATGTCACCCAGTTGGATTATTGCAGCCAATACCCATTCCTAAGTGGAAGTGGGAAGTGATTATCTTGTATTTTATGAAAGGACTTCCTAATACCAAGAAACATAATGACTCTATAATGGTAGTAGTAGAAAACTCACTAAAGAAGCACACTTTATTCAAGTAAAATCAACTCACAAAGATATAAACATTGCATAAATTTTCACGAAGGAAATATACTTCTAATTTTCGAAAGAATGTTTTTAGTGGTTTGGATATTCAATTGAATTTTAGTATCATATATCATCCTCAAAATAATATCATACTGAAAAGACAAACCAATTTGTAGAGGATATATTGTGAATGTATGTAATAGACTTCCCCACAAAGTGGGAAGACTAACTTTATCTGGTTGAGTTTGCACATAATGATGGTTATCAAATATCATTGAAAATGAGTCCTTTTGAAGTGATGTATGGCAAGAAATTTCGAATGATTGTTAGTTTGGATAACCCAATTGACAAAATTATCTTGGGCCTAGATATGCTAAGAGAAATGGAAATAATTGCTCAGAAATAAAAACATAATTTGAAAAGTGCATAGAAAAAAGAGTTTTGTAGACTTGAAAAGAACACATACATAATTCAATGTAGGAGATCATGTTTATCTTAAAGTCAAATCCACTAAGAGTTCAATAAAATTCGGAAAGAGTATGAAGTTTACATATTGTGGGTCATTTGATGTACTCGCCAGAGTGGGGCCAATGACCTATCAACTTGCATTACAATTGCATTACAAGGAACCGTTCAAGGGGGAGAGGATGTAATATATTTTAATTTTTGATGTTTCATGTTGTGAAAGTTTTTGGGACAAAAACTTGTGTTAAAACTATACCATCATAAACATTGATGATGATGAATATTTTTGTAAATATTATTTTATATTACTAGAAACAAATTGATTGGAGAATCTAGTTATAAAGAGTAAATCTTTAATCCATGGGAGAGTGAAAATGGGTAAAAACCACAAGAGTAAATATTTTCCATGAAGAAAAGTTTAAACCCACTCCCAAAGATGTGGGATGTGAGGGAATAAGCTAGCACAAAGTTACAACAAGAATATTGGCTAGAGTTAGGGATACATATAACTTGGAAATAGACCTAGGCAAGGTATTTTTCTTCTTGGTAATATAAGAAAATATAAGTATAGAACATGTTTTTGAGTACTTGAGTACTTGTTTTTTTTCAGTTCCTATGGAATAAATATTTAGGCTCCCGATGACAAGAAAAAGGAAAAATGTAATCTTGAATCTTGAAGGAGACAGTTACTAGAAAGAAGAAGAAATATTATTATATTTATGAGTTACTAGAACTAGTTGTAATAAAGAAAAATAAGTATTTATATAAATCTGATGTTACTAGAATTAGTTGCATTAAGAAAATATCCTTACACTCATGGAATATTATTTACCCTCAAATAAAATATCTTTTATAATACAGGAAGATAAGAATGCAAAAATAGTTTGTAGATTTCTATTTACTATTTTGTAGAAATATTGTAGAGACTAATGTAAGGATCCATTTTAATTAAAGAATATAAGTGATTTATTTATGTGATATATATATTTTTACATATATTTTCTTCTTAGAACTATTTTTGTGAAGTATCAAGAAAATGTTTTTGGAATTTAATTTTTTAGATATAAAAAAAATAAAAAACATATTTAAAAATAAATAGTTGTATATAAATATAATGCCAAGAATTTTTAAAGGAAATTGTTTTTTACGATCAGACATATTACCATAGTACAAAAATAAAAGATATATTCCAAAATAAATAATTACAAAAATAAAAAATATATTAAAAAATAAATAATTATACATAGTTGTTACAAGTATAGTGTTTTTAACCATAACCCTATTTCAAAGTTATGTCTTGTGAGCTATATAGTGTTTTTAACCATAACCCTGTTTCAAAGTCATGTTTTGTGAGCTATTGTATAATAGTTATAGAGAAGATGTATATAAATACAATGCCAATAACCTTTACACTGTTTTTAACCATAACTTTCAAAGTCAAGTCTTGCAAGATATTATATAATAGTTAAAAAGAAGATGCAAGATATTATATAATAGTTAAAAAGAAGATGCAGATAAATACAATGTCAAGAATCTTATAAATACAATACCAAGAATCTTTACACTGTTTTTAACCATAACCTTCAAAGTAATGTCTTGTGAGCTATTGTATAATAGTTACAGAGCAGATGTATATCAATACAATGCCAAGAATTTTAAGTACCAGAAAACCAAGGGGAGATACCCTATATATAAGTAAACGTACAAATAAAGAAATCATAATAAAAAGATAAACACTAAAATAATCTTAGGGTTCTTTTCATAAAGAAAACCCTAACGTTCTCGTCATTAAATAAAATCTAGGAATCAAAGTTTGAAAGTATTGACAGGTAATAACAAAACTAAAAAATGTATAAAAATATGGTTATAGTTAGTATAAAAGCACGACCCATTACAGGAGGTCGAGACCACTCTCATGGAAGTTTAAACATTAAGAATAAGGCATTTATGAACTAATACTAGGTGGCATTGAACGGAACGACACTTCATCAAGCAAATAAGGTAACTTTCACTCTAGTTTAGTTGCAACAAACCTGCTACAAATTTCGAAGGTAAGGTAGGTATTGGAGTTACTTAACCTCTGACTCTTGAGTCGGAAAGACTACAATCTCAATCTTGAGATGAAGAGATCACACAATACAGATCACATAATACTTTATGTGGAAGCCACACCGGCCTGGTTTTACCTGTCTTGAAGTTTGGCTTCAAGGTTTTCACTCAGCCCGGCATAAACCCACAAACTATAAGATAATAGAGAAAATATAAAGAATAAATGATACATAGCTTATATAAACTAAAATTATGTTGTGAGGCTATAGTTTCAAGTATAGTCTAAATGTGGAGAGGGATTTTCCTCCATAAAATGCTTTGGCACTATTTGATAACTAGAAACATGGTATTTTACTTACAAGCAAAATTTTACAAATAATTTTTGAATCAAAATCTTTATTTCATCAATATTATTGTTGATTGAGAACTTTCCATTTTATAGAAACATGGTATTTTACTTAAAAGTAAAATTGTGTATTTTTTTTTTTTTTTTAAAGTGTGTCAAAGATGACAATTTATATTTAGTTTATTGGTCATACAATTTGTAAATATTTATAAATTTAATTTAGATAATAGAATATAATTTTTTTTTTTAAGTTCCATAGCTTTAATCTATTAGTGTTCAACTAAAAATACAATCAAGAGAAATTCAAAATATCAGGGTGAATGAAGAGAATCAAGCCCCATTCAAGTCCAAAACAAGAATATACTATCAACATCAAGCCTACCCATGCAAGGCAAATCGGGCGCTCTGAAACAACATTTAAACTAAACCGAGGCAAAAGAAGAAACTAGGCGAACTGAAGATTACTTGAGAGGGCGATTCGAGGCCACATCCTCTAGTTTTTCCTTGATAATTGCTATTGAGAGGGCGATTCGAGGCCACATCCTCTAGTTTTTCCTTGATAATTGGATAGCAATAGGTTCTTGTATTTGATGAATTATCCTTGTGTTCCTTGGTAGTTAGACTGACAAGCTTGTGGAATGAAGAAGGGCCTTCCAAGTCTTGGCGTTCAACGTGCTTCTTTTTGTAAACACTAGTATTCCCAATTCCCAACCATAACCTGAGCTTCTTGATGAACCTTTTTCTTGTTATAGGCTTTGGTGCTTTGGGGGCTCAGGAGAAAGAGAAGGACCCTCTGAAGAAGAAGTATGAATAAAAGGAGAAGAGGTTGGAGAGGATTTACTCTCAAGTGGGATGCCTCGAAAACACAGTAAAACTTGGGAACAAAACAATAATGCTTCTTGCGAGTCTGAGCCCATTGTCCAGCTAATTGTTGTACCACAACAACGAGTCCATACAGAGAAATTCCAACACTAGAAACTTCCAAAGTGATAATGATTGTTTTCATCCACCAAAGGAGCCCATATCCAACACAAAATCGGTATGATTGCCATTGTATAGATAGTAAAACTAAGCAAAGGTCTAAGAGACAGGGAATTGAATGGCCTCAACCTCAAATTGTGCAGTGATTTAATTTGCATGAGGTGCGAATGGAGGGGGATCCACATGGTGTGGAGATGGATCCCTCATCCCAACTCCCAAGCATGTTCCTAGGAGTCCTCTATCACTCGAATTCTGGGCCTAGAAATATTGAAGAGCTAGAGTAGTGCAGTGTTTCTTGATATTTGTAATCAAGAAAGAAAATAAAAATCCATATCTTGATGAAGATAATTTCTTGAGACTCCGTTTTCTAGTCGATCTGTTGTGGTGTTATATTTCCGCTTGACATGTTAGAGAGTGATTTCCCCAGAGAGGAGTAATAGTTATACGAGTTTAGATAAACCATAGTTAAGTCTCCATCTTGGTGAAAATTTTCTTATCTGAGAACCACATTGAATTTTCTGGGCCAGATAGATGATCAACTCGGAGTCTCCTTCAACTATAAGGGGATAGATCTCGCCCATTTGTTGGCTATATGAATACCATGTATGAGAGAATTAAGCTCTTTGAAATTATTGTTGTCAAGGCAAAGACCATGAAAAAATATTTGGATGATAAGTCTGGATTTGTTCCTGAAGACTCCTCCATATCCTGTTGGCCGAGGGTTTTCTTTTGAGGCTCCATAAAGATTGAGTTTAAAGAATCCTGTGGGTGGCCGACTCCATTTATCCAGACTTGTTGGGGGAATTTTTTTTGGGAGAGAATTGAGATTTTTGCATTGGATATGCTATGCTCAAGTTTTGCAGGATGATGGTATCTGTTTGGTTTTCTTTGTATTCTAGCTTCGTCTACAAATGGAGAAATAGAGTTTCACGAATATGTTTTTTGCAGGCGGCCCAGATGAGATCCTCATAGCTATAAATTTCCTGAAATATTCGCTAATTTCACTCCTTCAAGATTTCCCAAACTATAAATCCTAGGATCAACTGCCAGGCGATTGAGAATGATATTTTCAAAGGGTTTGTCAGTCCAGTTTTTGAAAGTTTGAACCACATTTCCGTGAGCTTTGTGCATTCTTTTTCATAAGAGTTCCATTTTTTCCCAAAGGCTACTAGTGAGAGGGCATGTGCCTAGGAGGTGATCGATGGTATCATCTTGATTATGACACATAACACATTGAGAAGGGCCATAGTACCTGCGTTTGATGCTTTTATCCCATGTGAGGAAACAACGATCGATGATAAGCCATAGGAAGGTAGTCACTTTCGACCATGATTTCATATCCCATATTTCAGTCCAAATGGGATCATGTTGCTCAACCAAGACCTGAGAGAATAAGTGATAAGATTTTCTTGACAGTGAAGGAACCATTAGTTTTATGTCCCGATATTAGTATGTATGAGCTCTCTTGGAAATGGTTTTTACATTTTTGAAGCTCCCCCTGGACTTCATCTATTGAATCGCCTTGTAGTGATATCTTCCAGTCCCTTGGATTCTTCCATGCACTAAAGCTCCGTTGATTGTCTTATGAACAAAATTATTTGACAAATAAGCACCCATAATATTGAATGGAGGCCTGCAAAAGAGGGAGATGATGAAGGTGAGCTAAGCATGGAAGTTGCTTCCAGGAATCCATC
>JZKD02S1768321.1:0-13873 GCA_000966675.3 Picea glauca | reverse complement strand
CCACTTGTCGATGTTGGAACATGGTGAGGAACCTACTTGTTTGGAGGATACATTGTTGGATGCACAGTTGTTGGCCATTAGAAAGATTGATTATCACTTCATCGATATAGTCCAGTTCCTCTCAACAAGAATGGAACCTATTGAATATACAATCACCCAGAAGAAACAGTTAGTAGTGTGCACCGTAAAATTTTCACTTATAGTTGGACAACTATATAAGATGGATCCTGATGAGATCTTGAGGAGATGTGTCATGGAAGTAGAAAGACCACTGATTTTAGCAGAATCTCATGAAGGAATCGCAGGTGAACACTACGTAGGCAAAGCCACGGCGCAAAAGATTCTTAGAGCTGGCCTCTGTTGGCCTACTTTACACAGAAATGCTAAAGACTACTACAGAGCCTGCGATGTATGCCAAAGAGTTGGGAAACTATCCAGAAGAGATGGCATGCCACTAGCACCCCAGCTAACATTATAGGCATTTGAGAAATGGGGCATTAATTTCATGGGACCTATAAACCCACCAAGAAAGGACACAGGAGCCAGATACATCATCACTGCGATAGAGTGTTTGACCAGATGGGTCGAAGAAAGAGAAATTAAGGACTCTAGTGAAACTATAGCTACCTGTTTCATATTTGATGACCTCATAGACAGATTTGGATTCCTGAATATCCTTATGATCAATCAAGGCACACATTTTATTAATAAAACCATTGAAGCCTTGACTAAGGAATTTGCAATTCATCACCATAAGAGAACACCCTACCATCCACAAGTGAATGGGATAGTCGAAGCGTTCAATAAGATCTTGGAGACAACGCTGACGAATATTTCTAGTGTGAACAGGGATGACTGGGATTTAAGAGTACCAGTAGTGTTATGGGCCTATAGAACCACTTGCAAGAAGATGAAAATGCAGACCCCCTTTAATTTGGTTTATGGTCTCGAAGCAGTTGTCCCGATGGAATATTTGGTCCCAAGCTTAAGAATTGCAGCCTTTACAGATATGGATGACACTAGAACTATTCAAGAGAGGCTCACGCAGTCAGTCAAACTAGAAGAAGACATATTTATTGCAGGATTCCATCAGCAGGTATAGAAGGGAAGAGAAAAGTCCTACCATGATAGGCATATTAAGAAGAACGCCTTCAAACAAGGATATTTGGTATTGGTATATGACAACAAATTCATGAAGCATCCAGGGAAGTTCAAAACACATTGGATGGGGCCATATGAGGTTTTCTATGTCACAGAAGGAGGAGTTGCACAATTGAAGACCTTGAATGGAGAATGGAAGGAAGGTTTGGTGAAAGGGAGCTAGTTGAAACTGTATTATGACAACCAGCTACCTCGCAGCCATCAGTAAGAGAAAAAGAGGAAGGGTCCAGGTACCAGGTGCAGTTGAAACTGGGTACTAGACACAGAAAAGACAGTTTGCACACAGTGGGGGAGGAGAGAGCAGAAACCACATGCTGCTTCGCCCAGCCTGAAGTCAAAGAAAAATAGAAGGTTTATATCTGAAGTGTCTCAGAACGAGTCACAGATGAGTGTTGGGGGAATGTTTGTCATTAGGTATGGAAGTAAGTGAATATTAAGGTAGAAAAGACGGAATGTGAACTGCACAGAAGACACAGTGACTGATATTGGGTCGAAGTGAGCAGAAGACCAGAAAAGAATGAGCAAAGTAAGATAAATCAATTCGTTGGATGAGGAGATTGAGGGTGACATATCAGTAAGTAAGACGGACCATGGACAACTCATCAAGTGGAAAAATCCACCGTTGGATGCTTTGGAGCACCGCATGAGAAGGAAGGAAAGACAGGTTGGTGAAGCCCTGAAAACGCGAGTCAATTTGACCTCGATTTTTAGACACCTGGGGTTTTGGTATCTAGGTATTTTACACTTAGGTTTCGGTCTAAGGCTATTGGTGAGTCATTGTAATGTATAAATAAGAACCTAGATGAGGGAAGAGGGTTCGGTGAAGAGTCCCAAGTATGTTATTGTTATGAGTGGTTATTGTAGTGAGAGAGAGAAGCATTGAGCAGTGAGAAAAGTTTGTGTTGTAAGATATTCAGCTGGGTGCGAAGATCAACCCTGCAGTTGGGTAGGCAGGGAGGGAAGACAGAGATAAGAGAGAAAGAGAGAAGATCTTCTAGCTAAGAGTGCAGATAAGAACTATACGCTTTCATCTTAATATATTATAAATCATAGTTCTATGGATGTATCCCTAGGGAGACGGTGAACCACATATATATTGGCATTTTTTGTTATTGATGTGGTGTTCTCTTGCTCTTGATATACTGTTATTCCATTACTGTGTTAGATCTGACGCAAAAATATGCGAGGTAGGACTAAGTTGATAACTGACATATAGATGTTTTGTTGTTCTTGTATTGGATCCACTTGGTATTCCCTTTGGTTGTAGACATCTGTGTCCTGCAACCCCCCATAGCTACTTCGGGTGAGACTGCATTTGCCTCGCAGGTGATGCTAAAAGCAAGGATGATTTTAGGGGCTAAATTTCGCTCATGGGCTAATTTTCCATGGTTTTCCTAAAAACAATATTCACTATTCTAAAAATGATTCGTCCAAATTCTATAGGATAAAATTATTTTACATTAAAAATCGCCAAAATTTTATACAAACTATATAAAATCCTTATAAATTTGAATATTTTTATAAAAATATCGCAAACATTTCATAGTTTGCATATGAAAGATTAGTAAGATTCGCCAAGGTTTCTACATTTTAAAATAAATTTCCATCCTTAAAATCACCCCTAGCTGAAAGGGCCAGTAGTAAGGGATTGTTGGTGCACTCTTGGAGTTGGTCTACCCCTATGCCAACATAGACCCAGGGTTCAATGCTTCAATAATGCACCAATAAAACCCTAACTACCGGCCCTTTTGGCAACACCTGCGAAGCAGATGAAGTCTCACTCGAGGTAGAGGCAGGGAGGTTGTAGGACTCAAGTGTCTACAACCTAGATGGGACACAGATATGTGATCACAATACTTAACAGTGCACTTAGAAATCAACATTCATCATTTATTGACCCTTATTCACACCACAGGTAAAATCCCTAATTACTGAACATCACAGTATTCATCAAGGTCTAAGCACATCTAACCATTCAGCACATAACATCAGAATAGATCTAACCTTCATTCATATTGTTAAGAACTAAGATACTACATCAGATGCATCTAACATACATAAATATTACAACACTAAGCATAGATCACATCAATAACATATCAACCACATCGCACAAATAAAACACAACACAGGATATACGTGGTTCACTCCCAGCATTGGGTTATGTCCACAAACTTTTCTCCTCTTTTATTAGCTTCTTCCAATATTCTTACATGCACAGAGCCACAAAGACAACTCTGCATAGGAAAGGAGATTTTTGCACACCTCACTAGATCCTCCTTCCTCGAGTTAGGTCAAAGCACCAAGCCTTTACACAGTCTATGCACAAAGCCTCTTACAATCACTTGCACTTAGCTCTACAAATCTTAACACACAGTATGCACAAATATGATTACAAATACTTGCACTAAGCCACACACATCCACTACTACTTCTTACATTGATTAGCTCCCTATGTATACATTACAAAAGGGGCTTA
Organism: Picea glauca; assembly: GCA_000966675.3. Lineage (NCBI taxonomy): Eukaryota > Viridiplantae > Streptophyta > Pinopsida > Pinales > Pinaceae > Picea > Picea glauca. The sequence goes on along the minus strand of JZKD02S1768321.1, from coordinate 10,233 downwards.
AACATGGGTAAACCCATGGGATGACATTCCATACCCGTTACATAAACCCTAAACCCAAAAATCCTGCAAACGGGGGCACGATCCCGTGATCTCCACTTCGCCTGGGTGCTTTGTCTTCAAAAATCCTGTCAAAGTCCCAAAAGTGGTCAAACACAACCAAGGTTCTCCAAAACATGGTCAAGGGCCAACATTATTCTTTCTCCTTCTATTCTCCCCTTATTCTTCCTTCTCATTTTTCTTTTATGCATTCCAAATTAGTTGAAGTAGTTCAGCTACCTCATTTAGTCAAGTTAACTAAAATCAACTAACTTTTAGTTTAGGGGAAGAATTAATAATAATAATAATAATAATAAAGGGTCTTTTATTAAATAATAACTAGTAGGTGGGACCCCTTATGACTCTCTTTAATTTCTTAACAAAAATAAACATAATAGACAATCAATAAAACACATCCTCCTTGTGGCTCCCATAATCATTTCCACAATTTGAAATTTAAATATCAATGATATTTCAAATTATATCAAAACATGTAAATATCCACAATATCCAAAAATAGTTTGATGTCCAAAATTTTCAGCACTCCACTATCCTCAATAAATCAATAATAAAACATAATCAAAAACTGCATTTTCCACTTTGAGAGGCAATTTTTCCTTTGTTGTTGCTATCCCCTTTTGAATTCCTTGAATCAGACTTAGGTTGGGTAGAACATCAAGGCTTGATCTCACTGATGACATGGGAACAATCATCTCTCAAGTGCATACAGGATGATATTGACTTGGCTGAGTCACTTGAAGGAGAGGAGGGGGAAGAAGCATATTTTCCTTTGTCATTCATATGGTGGGATTCGGTTTTGAGTCTTTTTCTTGCATGGGAGAACTGTACAGGTGAGTGTGCAGGGGAAATCTTAACATTTGGGTTAACAGGTGGAGGAGGAGGACGTAAAGACAAATTTGGCCAACCACGATGGTGGGAGACTACTAGGTGAATAATCGTCTGCCATCTGTCATTCTCGAGAACTTTAGGTTGCAAAGAAACATGAGGTGGAACAAGGATACCAGGTACATGGTGGGGCTGGAAGGGAGGCCTCTCTAGCCTAGGCTCGACTATCCCTTGTCCAATCCAATAGAAAAATCTGGCTTGAAAGAGTTGGTCTAACTCTTGAGGATCGACATCGAAATGTATTGAGAATCTAGGCCTTCTAGGCCCTCAATTCCAATTTCCTTTTCCCCTATTATTTCATCCATGACTTCCTCTGCTAAAAAACCTCATCCTATATGCAACTATTATTAGCAACTAGATCTTAAATAGACCATACATGACATTCTCTTAATATGAAACAAAGTTTGGCTCAACAATCACATCAGACCCATGTAGTCCAATCCATAAAATTCATTAATAATTGTTAATGAGAAGGGGGTGAAGTAGTTTTCAGGGGTATCTAAGAGGATTATATTCGACGAAAAAGTGATATCATGACCGAGAGTAAGAACATGATTACTACTCGAAAATTCATTAAACAATTTACTGTGCAACAATAACCAAAACATGTTAGTTGTCATCTATCTCTGTGTCATTTTTCATCGCTGTCAAACAAAGTTTTAATTTAATTTTAGTGAACAGGGTGTGCAAAATGAATTTGGGATCGTGAGGGGATTTGTAATGAGAGAAAAAGTGAGAAAATGAAAGGGAATTATATGGATATTTTTCATAAAATAAATTAAATCAATCAACTATCATAACTTTGTTTCAAATTTAATCCAAAAATCATCCACTTCCAAGACCAAAACATTCATTATTCCTCAATTCTATACAAACTACTTGTTTTCTCAATAACAATTTAATTTCCTAGAAATCTTCAATCTGTAACAGTCTGTGTATTATAACTTATGCAAACATTTCCAATTCAATCAGGATGGCATTCTCTAATGCCGATCGCTTTCCCTTTTTTTAAATAAACAAAACATGCACAACTATCCCTGTCATTTATGCCCAACATTCATCTTTGGTAATGAAACAATAGTACGCCCAAGATAAACAATCAACAATCACTATCCTCTAATCAACAATCGGGCCCGATTTAAATATGCAGAGGTACCTTTTAAAATCATGTAAAGACTTAAAATCATGTTTGGTGAACCAATCATACACATGTCTTCACTCATATCATTGACCCAATCTTGAATCGACAACAATATTCAACTCCAAAAACAAAATGGAGCCCTGATCTTGCTCTATGTGTGAAATAATATATGCATACTTCATTTTAAAAGGAACAATGCACATAACCATGTCATGTATGAAATGAACAGAACTAAATTGACACACAAGAGTCTCTTAGACTTTTGACAGAACCATGATCATGATTGGTGAAAAACTCACTCACATGTATCGTCTACATTTTAAATGCAATCAAGATCATGTTGAGATTAAACACAATAATCGATACCATAAACGCATAGAAGGACAACTCTCGGTTGTATGAACCACATATTTATTTCTTCTTTGTTCGAACGAATTCATCACAAAGAGGACCCACAAATATTATACCAAGAGGGGGAGCCCGTGCCTTTAAACTTCAGCAATCATTAAACTGATAACCCAACACTTGAAAATCCCCAGAAGGTGCCCGAGGAGGGTAGAGGCAAGTTAGATTCCAAGTCGGGATATTTTTAAAAATTAAATGCAGAGAGGCAATGAAAACCTACTTGTATTTAAAAACAAACACAGAGAGATAATGGTCTTCCATATCCTTATATCCATTTTCCATCGATTAACAACCACGGGCCACAATATAATCTTGAAAACGAAAAAGCAGTGAGCCATGCTCCCTTTTTTTTTTTTTTTAAACACAGTCCTTCGAATTGTGACTCTAATATCTTGACATAATCATAAGTGAATGCTCGAGTAGAGAATAAATAAAATCAAGCAAACCAATACAGACACACACTGATGTCACTAACACTTTTTTGTGGAGAGGGTTAATTTAAACAGTGATGGGTGCTCGAAAAACACGGAGACACCACATATAATCATCATTATAGTAGGGATGAGAGGAGTGGTGTGTGGAAACTCTTTGGAACTCATATCCATTCAATACATACACAGGCCTATATTAACATTTGGGGCCAACTAATACTGGACTTTTGGAAAGATTTCAGCGAAAAGACAGTAAAGAATGGGCCATCAGCAACAGTTCAAGGTTTAAACAAAAGAAACACATCAATTGTCGACAGTTGCTCTGCAATTGGATAAATATTATGAAAATGAATGAGAGGGAACTAATTTGATAACCACTGAAATACAACCTGGTGGTTAAAACCCTTCAACCATAAAACACAGAGATTCATTGCACCATTGTCACCATTATTTCACAAAGAACCATCATAAAAACCAAGCTAACCAATAAATAACCAATGCACACCCATTACTCCGCTTGCAAATGCCAATATTTCACAGTAATCACAGAGAACCCAAAACACAATATTTACACTCATTCAAAACCTTAAGAAAACACAGAACCCATGCATTCCTCAGCCACCATTTGATTCATAATAAGGAGACTCCATCATGGATGGAAAGCTAATAACAATACCTGTGATAAAATCACTTCAATGACGAACTGATCGAGTTTTCCCTTTGCAATCTTGAAAACATGGAGCTTTCACAACCAACAGAGAAACAATGCAACAATGCTAGGGTGATGGGCTCAAGGGAGGTTTGGAGTGACGTGCAGTAAATGCACGTCGCTTCCTTACCTAACCTTATTCAATTCCATGTATGAGCCAACCCACTAACATTTCATCCACCATTAAAATCAAACTATAACCAATGCATAATTCAATGCAATATCCATCGTAAATATTTGATACCATATCAATTTCATAGTGTGCCACCTGAGATGTATCATACCTATATGTTAACCTCTTGTCATAACTCCATACGATAACCACATATCAACATTGCTATATGTACCTCCATTCAACTTTTAATAAAAATTGCATAGTCCTTTAACCAAACACATAGTATAAAAGGTAGGTCACCATTGTCACAAAGGTCTATACATAGTCCTTTTTCCATAGCTTTAGAACTTTTCCATAGTTTTCTCCTTTTGTTTTAATCAAGTTCTCATTTTATTGATTTTTTTTTTCATAGATATATATGGATAAGTAATCAATATTAGTAATCAATGTTATAACATACATAACAAAGCACCTGTAACCAACATGATCCTCATACCAATGGAACTGTTCTATATCACAAGTAAATACCATCAACATTTAGAAATAATGCCACAACCACCCATTTATCACATCAAATTAAACCAAGACTGCATCAAAGAATATAGGACTATGTATGCAACATCATAACATCAACAACATATGAGTGTAACATGTCTATCCTTGCTACTATAGTCTACAAGGGGGTCCCACCTACTAGTATTATATTGTTATCATAATTAAATAATAACGATTTAGAAATCCTTNAACTCTTGAGGATCGACATCGAAATGTATTGAGAATCTAGGCCTTCTAGGCCCTCAATTCCAATTTCCTTTTCCCCTATTATTTCAGCCATGACTTCCTCTGCTAAAAAACCTCATCCTGTATGCAACTATTATTAGCAACTAGATCTTAAATAGACCATACATGACATTCTCTTAATATGAAACAAAGTTTGGCTCAACAATCACATCAGACCCATGCAGTCCAATCCATAAAATTCATTAATAATTGTTAATGAGAAGGGGGTGAAGTAGTTTTCAGGGGTATCTAAGAGGATTATATTCGACGAAAAAGTGATATCGTGACCGGGAGTAAGAACATGATTACTACTCGAAAATTCATTAAACAATTTACTGTGCAACAATAACCAAAACATATTAGTTGTCATCTATCTCTGTGTCATTTTTCATCGCTGTCAAACAAAGTTTTAATTTAATTTTAGTGAACAGGGTGTGCAAAATGAATTTGGGATCGTGAGGGGATTTGTAATGAGAGAAAAAGTGAGAAAATGAAAGGGAATTATATGGATATTTTTCATAAAATAAATTAAATCAATCAACTATCATAACTTTGTTTCAAATTTAATCCAAAAATCATCCACTTCCAAGACCAAAACATTCATTATTCCTCAATTCTATACAAACTACTTGTTTTCTCAATAACAATTTAATTTCCTAGAAATCTTCAATCTGTAACAGTCTGTGTATTATAACTTATGCAAACATTTCCAATTCAATCAGGATGGCATTCTCTAATGCCGATCGCTTTCCCTTTTTTTAAATAAACAAAACATGCACAACTATCCCTGTCATTTATGCCCAACATTCATCTTTGGTAATGAAACAATAGTACGCCCAAGATAAACAATCAACAATCACTATCCTCTAATCAACAATCGGGCCCGATTTAAATATGCAGAGGTACCTTTTAAAATCATGTAAAGACTTAAAATCATGTTTGGTGAACCAATCATACACATGTCTTCACTCATATCATTGACCCAATCTTGAATCGACAACAATATTCAACTCCAAAAACAAAATGGAGCCCTGATCTTGCTCTATGTGTGAAATAATATATGCATACTTCATTTTAAAAGGAACAATGCACATAACCATGTCATGTATGAAATGAACAGAACTAAATTGACACACAAGAGTCTCTTAGACTTTTGACAGAACCATGATCATGATTGGTGAAAAACTCACTCACATGTATCGTCTACATTTTAAATGCAATCAAGATCATGTTGAGATTAAACACAATAATCGATACCATAAACGCATAGAAGGACAACTCTCGGTTGTATGAACCACATATTTATTTCTTCTTTGTTCGAACGAATTCATCACAAAGAGGACCCACAAATATTATACCAAGAGGGGGAGCCCGTGCCTTTAAACTTCAGCAATCATTAAACTGATAACCCAACACTTGAAAATCCCCAGAAGGTGCCCGAGGAGGGTAGAGGCAAGTTAGATTCCAAGTCGGGATATTTTTAAAAATTAAATGCAGAGAGGCAATGAAAACCTACTTGTATTTAAAAACAAACACAGAGAGATAATGGTCTTCCATATCCTTATATCCATTTTCCATCGATTAACAACCACGGGCCACAATATAATCTTGAAAACGAAAAAGCAGTGAGCCATGCTCCCTTTTTTTTTTTTTTTAAACACAGTCCTTCGAATTGTGACTCTAATATCTTGACATAATCATAAGTGAATGCTCGAGTAGAGAATAAATAAAATCAAGCAAACCAATACAGACACACACTGATGTCACTAACACTTTTTTGTGGAGAGGGTTAATTTAAACAGTGATGGGTGCTCGAAAAACACGGAGACACCACATATAATCATCATTATAGTAGGGATGAGAGGAGTGGTGTGTGGAAACTCTTTGGAACTCATATCCATTCAATACATACACAGGCCTATATTAACATTTGGGGCCAACTAATACTGGACTTTTGGAAAGATTTCAGCGAAAAGACAGTAAAGAATGGGCCATCAGCAACAGTTCAAGGTTTAAACAAAAGAAACACATCAATTGTCGACAGTTGCTCTGCAATTGGATAAATATTATGAAAATGAATGAGAGGGAACTAATTTGATAACCACTGAAATACAACCTGGTGGTTAAAACCCTTCAACCATAAAACACAGAGATTCATTGCACCATTGTCACCATTATTTCACAAAGAACCATCATAAAAACCAAGCTAACCAATAAATAACCAATGCACACCCATTACTCCGCTTGCAAATGCCAATATTTCACAGTAATCACAGAGAACCCAAAACACAATATTTACACTCATTCAAAACCTTAAGAAAACACAGAACCCATGCATTCCTCAGCCACCATTTGATTCATAATAAGGAGACTCCATCATGGATGGAAAGCTAATAACAATACCTGTGATAAAATCACTTCAATGACGAACTGATCGAGTTTTCCCTTTGCAATCTTGAAAACATGGAGCTTTCACAACCAACAGAGAAACAATGCAACAATGCTAGGGTGATGGGCTCAAGGGAGGTTTGGAGTGACGTGCAGTAAATGCACGTCGCTTCCTTACCTAACCTTATTCAATTCCATGTATGAGCCAACCCACTAACATTTCATCCACCATTAAAATCAAACTATAACCAATGCATAATTCAATGCAATATCCATCGTAAATATTTGATACCATATCAATTTCATAGTGTGCCACCTGAGATGTATCATACCTATATGTTAACCTCTTGTCATAACTCCATACGATAACCACATATCAACATTGCTATATGTACCTCCATTCAACTTTTAATAAAAATTGCATAGTCCTTTAACCAAACACATAGTATAAAAGGTAGGTCACCATTGTCACAAAGGTCTATACATAGTCCTTTTTCCATAGCTTTAGAACTTTTCCATAGTTTTCTCCTTTTGTTTTAATCAAGTTCTCATTTTATTGATTTTTTTTTTCATAGATATATATGGATAAGTAATCAATATTAGTAATCAATGTTATAACATACATAACAAAGCACCTGTAACCAACATGATCCTCATACCAATGGAACTGTTCTATATCACAAGTAAATACCATCAACATTTAGAAATAATGCCACAACCACCCATTTATCACATCAAATTAAACCAAGACTGCATCAAAGAATATAGGACTATGTATGCAACATCATAACATCAACAACATATGAGTGTAACATGTCTATCCTTGCTACTATAGTCTACAAGGGGGTCCCACCTACTAGTATTATATTGTTATCATAATTAAATAATAACGATTTAGAAATCCTTTGCGAGCGAAAATCATCATTGCAATTTTAATCGTTAACAAACTGGCGACTCCACAAAGAAATTTGTTTCCAACAAATTAAGAGCTCAAAATGTCTAGTTTTGTAGACCAGTAACATCATATCAAGAATATATACATAGAAATGATTATGCAACAGGGGGAAGTGAGCAGATTTAAGGGGAAAATGACCAAGAATTTTGGAATAACTCATGGAAAGTGTTAAGTATGGGGGGGTTTATTCCTGTAAGCATAATCATTCGATTAATAATAGTAAAGTGTTCTTGATTTCAAGGAGAAAATTTTTCTGATATGCTCTTTTGAATCTTGAAATGGATGGAAGAAAAGGAAAGTAAAAGAGGGATAAAACCAACTATCTTATAAAATAGTAGATGAAGCAGACAACAATTTCAATGATTCTTCCAAGGGGAACATCATGACAGTTGTGTAACTTGATTGTTATTGATTAACAATACTTTGTAGAATAGTGTCGTTGTGGAAAAATGGATCCAACATTTTATTTTGACAACAAATGAAGTCAAATAAAACAAAATGGCAAGGAAAGACATGACAGAAATGAAACAACATAAATGAAATAAGCATAAATGAAATAATATAAATGAAACAAAAGAAATGAAGAATCAGAGCAAATAAAACAAACTATAATACAGAAAACATTCCATACAACGTTAAAACTTTTAAGTTGGTTCCACGTAGTGTTTTAAGAGGGAACCATTAGTGCTATAGGAAAAGAATCACTCTTGTAAGTCCTTTAGGATGTAATAATTTGTGCCCATGACAAAGTGATCTTAAAAGGACCCAACCATAAATTTTGGAACTTTGAATTCCTTACTCTATCACCATGAGTTGAATCCCACAACAATACCTTCTCATTAACTTTAAATTTGGCAGCCTTGACACTTTTGTTGAAACATCTTTTAACAGTCTGATGTCTTCTCTTTATATTATCCAAGGAAAATGTCCTTTTCTCCTCTAAAGCCAAAAGTGCATTCATTCTTTGAGAAACATAAGAATAATTTAATTCTTCAACCTGTAGCATTAACCTTAGAGAGGAAAGTTTTGTCTCGGTAGGCAGAATGGCTTCTTGACCATAAACAAGATGGAAAGGAGTGCAACTAGTGATCACCTTGGTGGTAGTGCGATCTTCCCAAAGGGTGTAAGTGAGGAGAGTGTGCCATTGATGAGGCGTATCTTCAATGAGTCTCTTCATAATTCTAACCAGATTCTTGTTTGTAGACTTGGCCTGCCCATTACCTTAGGGATAATAAGTTGATGCAATAAAATGTTTAACCCCCAATTTAGCTAAAAAATGGGTCATCTTAGAAGAAATAAAGGCAGTACCAATGTCTATAATAATTTCTAAAGGAAGTCCAAATATGGAAAAAATATTAGTTTCAAGAAAAGAAATCACCTGCTCATCCTGCGATTGCTTAAGAGGGACAACTTCAGTCAATTTCATAAAATAATATGTAGTTGTCAAGATAAAAACTTGTCATGCTAAATATGGAGGATTAATAGGACCAATAAAGTCCAAACCCCATTTTGAAAAATGAAATTTGGGGAGGACAGGTTGTAAAGGCATAGCAAAAAGACGTTCTTTCCCAACGAAACTTCTGGCACTTTTCACAAGATCTCGAAAAAATATAAGAATCACGAAAGAAAAATCCTCAGGAATTTTTTTAGCGTGCTTACCTTCCAAGTTGGTTTCTCTCACACAATGCGATCTATGACACGAGGCACCAATGAGGTTGATGCTCCCCAATATTGTCCAAGTACCTCATTTATGTCCATATGATATGTCTCTTTTTCTTAATGAGGATCAAAGGTTGGCATGGGCCCTACTGACTTCCTTACCCATTGCTCTGCCTTCTTTCATCCATTCTTCATATCATCCCATTTCCTTTCTCCTCTATGCATAAAAACTACAATTCTTGGTCCCTCATTGCATCTTTCAGATGATATTTTGTGTACATTATTTTTTGGATTGTAGTTATGATTTCTTCTTTCCTACCATTTTTCAACTATTTGAGGAAAATATTTAATTGCATCATCCAGTGCTCTGTAGTATGTGCACATTCTACATGGATTCAGGAAGTCATGGTCTAAATGTCCCAGTCGATTACAGTTATAACATATAATCTGTCCTCTTCCTCTACAAAAATTTCCTCTGCCTCAAACTCTACCAAAGTTTACCTTGTTCCCTAGATTGAATCCTATTTGATTATTATATTTTAGACTACCTCCTTCTACTACAACATTCTCCTCTTGAATCGGGTACATATCTGAAGTGCTCTCCCTCATCAAGTCGAACATGTGAAAATCCTTCTCTTCATGTCCCACAAACATGCAAAAACTGCAAAACAAGTTCCTTAGTGTACTATGATACTTATATAGTAATGG
>JZKD02S1768310.1:29113-60365 GCA_000966675.3 Picea glauca | reverse complement strand
TACTACAGCCCCAGACTTCACATCCATAAAGAATAACAAGTGTAACAAGAGTCTCAAAGAGGAGTTTCTTCTTATCCCAACTCCAAAGATCAACTGATTTACAATTGTTTTCAAGTCCATAATAAGATTTACATCCCCCAATAATCATTTTCTCAATGCTATAATTCCAATTGAGCTCGTGGTGAATATCAATTCCAAGATATTTGTATGAAGTCACTTCCTCCAAGTTGTCGTTCTCATATATGCAAGTATCATAAGGGATCTTATTGGATTTAATAATCATGACCTTAGTCTTATCAGTATTAACAATCATACCCATATTGGAGAAAAAATCCTTGAGGATTCTTAGTTGGTTTTCAAGATCACATGGACTCCTTGCCATAAGAACAATATTATTGGCATAAAGAAGAAGATTGATGACTATACTAGTGAGAGTAGGGCCGATACAACCTGCTTTTTCCAAGCAATCTTCTAACTTGTCAATGTAAATGCCAAAAAGGGTAGGGGACAAGGGACAACCTTGTTTGAATATGATATTGCAGTTAACCTCTTTTGATCAGCCCTGAGTGTTTTTAAACTTAACAATTTTTGATATTATGGTAGCTGCGGGAGGTATTTACCTCTACATGTAACCCTGACGAGAATAGAATATTCCGGGAAGCAAGAAGAAACCCTAAAGCATTAAACATAACCCTAGAAGACAAGTCAGTTAATATTAAGTATCTAGCCTCCAGAATGAGAATTCAGCCCAGCTAGATCAGGAAAACAGTATAAATACAAGTAGCTAGACCTCATTTTTTCATAGACAACTCCAAATTTCAGCTGGGAAGAAGTGCACACTACAGAAACTGGGCAAGTGCGCAAGTATCGGTAGTTTTCTTCAGTTTAACTTTAGAAGAACTTTTCTTCGAAAAGAATCCTTAAAGTATCCCTGGTTGTCCATCCACATCCATGATCCTATGATGAAAGGAAGAAGTTGGAATCTTCAGGGCATGGAATCCATAGAAAATTCCATGGACCTAAGAGCTAAAGAAAAACATGAGGAAGAACATGAAGATTCCAAGAGAGAAAGAAAAGACAGAACAACCAGTCATTATATTGAGAATCACAAGACTACTAGCTTGGTCTGAACCCTCTAGACGCAATCAAGCAGAAGAAATGGATGTTGTGATAAATAACAGTGTATGGAAGACTTATGAATGGAAGCATTGTGAGATCCATAACTAAAGGTTCTCCCATATGGAGGGAGAATACTATGATGATAACTTGTTCCAGTAACTAGACATACCTGACCCATTATATCTCTTGCAATATCCATGGGTTGGAGTTCACATCTTATGAATGTAAGGATTGTTCTCCTCAACATAGTAATTGAACAAAGAAGCGTATGTAGAGAAACCTCAAGGTTTTGAGGTATACCAGAAAGAGACTCTTCTATGCAGATGGAAGAAGATCTTGTATGGATTCAAACAACTTGGTGCATAGCCTCCAATGCACAACATAAGCATGGTGAAAAATTTCTATAACAGAGATATTGTATCATAATGGTTACTCATAAGTCCAAGATGATGGATTGTTAATCCGTGACAAACTTTCATGATGACAGAAGAAGTGTCATTGATGGCGCGACTCTCCTACATACCCCGCAGGGTCTCTGCGCCTGACCTCGCGGTCTTAAGGATCGATCAAAAATCCCCTTCTTCTGAGCCGAATTAGCTCTTTAGATCCCCCAAACGGAATCTCTGATAAAACCCGGTCCACAGGTCCTTAAATCCCTTCACGGTCTTTTGCACTTTACTGTGACTTTTCCCCGACTCAATATCGGGGTTCGGGGTTTCCAGCTTCCCGCTGTCGAGAGTCACTGTACTCTTCAATCCTTGATTACCGATGAGCTCCTTTTCACCGATGCGCACCCCTTCTACCTTAGCTTTTGGTCCATGTGACCTCCCCGTATATGACCGCAGTCATACTCTTCATCGGGGTTTCAGACTTTTCAATGCCAAGTTGCAAACGTCCTTTGGATCCGCGATCCTTCGATTCCCAATGCACTTTAGCCCTTCAAGCTAAGCCTTGGCCAATGTGACCACTATTCTAGTGATCATAGTCCTGTCTCCCGTCGGGGCTACAGGGTTTCCAATGCCCAATTTCATATGTCTACGGGATTCCCGACTCCTCGAATCCTGACTCTCTGCTGCACTGACAATTGGGTTCCACTATGGCACTGTCCTCCTCCTCTGCAGTGGTGATAGCTGGCTCCCACTCATCGGGGTATCGTGTTTCGCAATTCCAAAGTGCACAAAGAACTTGTCACCGGGATCTCCGATATCCCGATGACTCAATCCCCGATCAACGACTTCTTGTCGGGACTTTTCCCGATCACGTCGATTGCTGCCACGTGTCCTCTCTGATGGACGGTCCTGATCTCTCTGGGATTTCGAGATTTGTGATGCCCCGGTTCTTTTGACCTCATGAACTCTGATTTCCCGATAACCAATATGCCAATGATCGCTCGATCTCCGCCACGTGTCTCCGCTAACGGACGACTCTGATCTCATCGGGATTTCGAGACTTGAGGTGCCTCGATTTTCTTGTCCTTGAGAATCCCGATTTCCCGATGACTGCTATCCCGATGGCTATGCCTCGTGCAGCTCCTGTCCAATCCGACAGATGACGAGATATTTTCTCCAAATCTGACAGCTCAGATCATTCCTCCTCGACGTTGACTCCAAAGACTAAACTCTGAGTACCTTCTCCTAATCCAACGACTTACGGGATTTCTGAGTGAGATTCGACGGCTGTCAGTCTCCTCCTTATGTAGGCTCCTCCTGAGATCCTCCTGGACGTGGAAATCAACGGTCCAGATCTATCTTCTCCTCCAGCCGATCTGACGACTGTTGTTGCTCCTCCTGAGCTTACACACTTCCTTCCCAACCTTGGGAGAAATTCACATTCTCAAAGGCCTAGACCTTTGCTTCGTCTTCGCGAACTCCACGACTGTGAGTCCCACTGTGCGTATGAGAACGCTACCCTTCATAAGCTTTTGTCTTTGAATCCTCAAAGGATTCTCCCAACGCCTACACTCCTTTCAGAGTCTTCAGATGCACTCGTTGGTTCTATCCATCCTGAGTTTTTGCAAACACTCAGACCCCTAAGGGATTTTTTCCTTCCTCTCCCTCAGATGGAGAAATTGACACCTTCCTGGATATCCTGCTGCTCAAGCAACTAAATTGTTGAGTTCTTCTGGGTGTTCAACAACCTAGTGAATATCCTTCTGTGGACTCTTCCTTCTAGTAGCAGAACTCAAAGAGTTCTCTCCTCTCTGTGCCTGCCTGCACCTTGACTCGATTCCCTCCTGGCAGAGTTCCTCTTTCACAGAACGTTCAGCAGTTCTGTCTTCTTCTCCTGTGCACCTATGCACCTGCTCGATGCCCTCCTAGCAGAGCTTCATAGAATCCTCAGTGATTTTGTTTCCTTTGAACTCCCACCAGAGTTCCTTCCTCAAATGCACTGCAGCGCATACGCTCAATGCCCACTTGGAAGAGCTCTACAGAACTCCTAAGAGATTCTGTCTGCAACTGTGTCTCTCATACACAACTTTGCCTCCAAGGTATTCAACAACCTTGAGGTCTTCCTCCTGAGTTGTTGATTCTAGTTCATGTGCCACAGTACGTCTTTGTCTGACTCCGCAATGTTCAGAAGTGCATCCTCAGTGCATCGGTATTCAGAGACCGCAGTACTCTGTCACGTCCTCCTGGCATGAAACCTCAAAGACCTTCACCCTGAAATCAAACACAATCTTGCAAATGCCTAACATAGATCTACAACATACATAAAGAACACACACAGACATCCGTTCAACACAGAAATGCAGGAAAACTACTCTGTTATATTAACAATGGAAAATGTCCATTTGTACAAGGTGTTCTTGAGCTCTCTCTAGCTCTACTCTTCTCTCATCTAACTACCACAATGAGATCTGAAAATATCTTTTACCTGAGGGGGCTCTTAGAGCGCTTCCCTCCAGATCTACCTACCCTATTCAATTTCATTGAATGGGCTGTCTAGTCCTCTATCGGATCTAGATCTCAGCGATTACACACATTAAAGGCTGATCTACCTAACGCCTGCACAAAGGCACGACTTCTATGGCTCACCAACCTAGACATTAATTACATTCAATTTCAAATTCAAATGAGGTTGTGCCTCTCTTCAGCTTGAATGCATGCACTTGACGTGGCTGGCTGGCTGGTTGGCTGACGTGGAGAGATGCTCTTGCATCAAACTCCTCAGCTGCAAAATAATGAGCTCCTGCTCATGCACTTCCCCTCTAAGGGGTTGGAAATCCTCCTGGATCCCAAACAAACATCTGGAGCTTCCCATCTGCTCCATTCTACTGCTGCTGTTGCTTCTGCAGTGCCGCTACTGCTGCTTCTTTTCTGCCCAGCTGCTCCTCGTTGGCAGTGTCTCCTGACCTCAACATTAGCTCCATGATCTCCTCGATCACTGCATCCAGCTGCTCCAGTGGCTGGCTCTGTTCATCCAGTCTCCTCAGCTGCAAAATTTTTTGGCACATGAGAAGATCACCATGATCTCCCATGCCTCCTCCATCCGTTTCCAACTTCACCTGTTGGATGTGCACGCTCTACACTTTCACCCTCTCTTCCAGGTCTTCAACCTATTTCCACAGATCAACAAAACAAATGTTGTCTGCCCCTTCTTCCTCTACTTCTACAACCTCCCCTGTTGCAGTCTTTTCAGCTTCCTGGCTGAAAATATTGAGCCATTCCTCAAAATGATCATTCTCCTCTTCATCCGCTTCTGCTTGGGTAGTCTCAAACACCTGGTCCAATTTCTCTCTGATAGTCTCAGCCGACTGTTCTTCTATTGTTGCTGCACCTGCAACACAAATTTCTGCCTCCTCCTGGGCAAATGGTAGGAATATCCCAATTCCGCCAATCATCAGAAGATCATCCTGATCTTTCACCTCTTTCAGCTGCATCTGCTGGTCTAAGTCCATCTGCTTTGTCAGCTCCCCTGGCTGATTCCAACTCACTTCTGATTTTATGAGACCCACAGATAGTCTCATCTGTTCATCCCTGCCCACCTGGTAATATGGGATGCTTTCGCTGCCCTCCTGACAGACTATGAGATCAACCTATCCCATCTTCATCAACAACCCTTGCTGAATCGAACTCTCCTCTGAGTCCACGAGACTTTCCGATAGCCTCGAAGGTTCATCTCTGCCCACCTGGCAATTTAAGATGCTTCCGCTTCCCTCCTGGCAGTCTTCGAGATCCTGCAGTGACCTCATATCATTGCCCAACTGGCAATGTGAAATTCCTTGGTTGTCCTCCTGACAGTCTGTGAGATCCCACAACGATCTCAACTCGTTTCCATCCTAGCAATCTGGAATTTTATCCCTACCCTCACGGCAGTTCTTGAGATCTTTAAATGATCCCAATTCATCCTCTTCATCATCGAGACCTCTCCCAGTCTCTGGATCACAGACATAAGTTATCTTTTCCTCTATGGCCTTGAGGTTTTCGGCATACCTCAACCATCTCTTTAGTAGCCTACGCTGCCATCTGACCATCAACTCCTTAACTGGCCATTTTTCTTTTGCCTTCTTCATGGGAAATTCACACATCCGTCTCATCCTCCTATCCTGCTGCATCCGCAGTTCGAGCTTCTCTATGTCTGCCCTTAATTCATAGAGCTCTTTATCCCTTTCTTTCTCCATTTCTGCAAGCCTTTCTACCTTGTTTTTCTTCCCAGCAAGCCTATGGTCTTCAGTAACCATGGTGTTGTCTTTGCCTGCTTTCCTAGAAAACCCGTTGTTGTCACTCCGCACTAAGAGTTCTACCAGCTTCATCATCCTCCTACAATATTCCTGACTGTCTTCCAGACTGTTGCCTCCCTGCAAACAAATCCTTACAGAGTCTCCAGCGCTCTGTCTTCCTTTTGCCTCTTTTGTCTGCAATATAAAAACAAAATCCCGCTCTGATACCACTTGATGGCGCCGACGCTCCTACATACCCCACATGGTCTCTACGCCTGACCTCCCGGTCTTAAGGATCGATCAAAAATCCCCTTCTTCTGAGACGAATTAGCTCTTTATATCCCCCAAACAGAATCTCTGATAAAACACGGTCCACAAGTCCTTAACTCCCTTCACGGTCTTCTGCACTTTACCATGACTTTTCCCTGACTCAATATCGGGGTTTGGGGTTTCCAGCTTCCCACTATCGAGAGTCACTATACTCTTCAATCCCCGATCACCGATGAGCTCCTTTTCACTGATGTGCACCCCTTCTACCTTATCTTTTGGTCCATGTGACCTCCTCGTATATGATCGCAGTCATACTCTTCATCGGGGTTTCGGAATTTTCGATGCCAAGTTGCAAACGTCCTTTGGATCCGCGATCCTCCAATTCCCGATGCGCTTTATCCCTCCAAGCTAAGCCCTAGCCAATGCGACCACTATTCTCGTGATCATAGTCCTGTCTCCCGTCGGGGCTATGGGGTTTCCAATGCCCAATTTCATATGTCTACGGGATTTCCGACTCCTCGAATCCCGACTCTCCGCTGCACTGACAGCTGGCTTCCACTATGGCACTATCCTCCTCCTCTGCAGTGGTGATATTTGGCTCCCACTCATCGGGGTATCGCGTTTTGCGATTCCAAAGTGCACAAATAACTTGTCACCGGGATCTCCGATATCCCGATGACTCAATCCCTGATCAACGACTTCTTGTCGGGACTTTTCCCGATGACGCCGATTGCTGCCACACGTCGTCTCTTATGGACGGTCCCGATCTCTTTGGAATTTTGAGACTTGTGATGCCCCAGTTCTTTTGACCTCAGGAACTCTGATTTCCCGATAACAAATATGCCAACGATCGCTTGATCTCTGCCACGTGTCTCCGCTAACGGACGGCTCTGATCTCATCGGGATTTCGAGACTTGAGGTGCCTCGATTTTCTTGTCCTCGAGAATCCCGATTTCCCGATGACTGTTATCCCGATGGCTACGCCTCGTGCAGATCATGTCCAATACGACGAATGACATGATATTTTCTCCAGATCTGACGGCTCAGATCATTCCTCCTCGACGCTGACTCCAGAGACTAAAATCTGAGTACCTTCTCCCGATCCAACGACTTACAGGATTTCTAAGTGAGATCCGATGGGTGTTGGTCTCCTCCTTTTGTAGGCTCCTCCTGAGCTCCTCCTGGATGTGGAAATCAACGATCCAGATCTCTCTTCTCCTCCATCTGATCTGACGACTGTCGTTGCTCCTCCTGAGCTTACGCACTTCCTTCCCAACCTTGGGAGAAATTCACATTCTCAAAGGCCTCGACCTTTGCTTCGTCTCCATGAACTCCACGACTGTGAGTCTCGCTGTGCATATGAGAACGCTACCCTTCATGAGATTCTGTCTTTGAATCCTCAAAGGATTCTTCCAACTCCTGCACTCCTTGTAGAGTCTTCAGATGCACTCGCTGGTGCTATCCATCCTGAGTTTTTGCAAACACTCAGACCCCTAAGGGATTTTGTCCTTCCTCTCCCTCAAATGGAGAAATTGGCGCCTTCCTGGCTGTCTTGCTGCTCAAGCAACTAAATTGTTGAGTTCTTCTGGGTGTTCAACAACCCAGTGAAGATCCTTCTGTGGAATCTTCCTTCTAGTAGCAGAACTCAAAGAGTTTTGTCCTCTCTGTGCCTCCCTGCACCCTGACTCGATGCCCTCCTGGCAGAGTTCCTCTTTCACAGAACGTTCAACAGTTCTGTCTTCTTCTCCTGTGCACCTATGCACCTGCTCGATGCCCTCCTGGCAGAGCTTCACAGAATCCTCAGTGATTCTGTTTCCTTTGAACTCCCAACAGAGTTCCTTCCTCAAATGCACCGCAGCGCATACGCTCAATGACCACTTGGCAGAGCTCTACAGAACTCCTAAGAGATTGTGTTTGCAACTATGTCTCTCATACACAGCTTTGCCTCCAAGGTATTCAAAAACCTTGAGTTCTTCCTCCTGAGTTGTTGATTCCAGTTCTTGTGCCACAACACGTCTTTGTCTGACTCTGCAGTGTTCAGAAGTGCATCCTTAGTGCACCGGTATTCAGAGACCGCAGTACTCTGTCACGCCCTCCTGGCATGAAACCTCAAAGACCTTCACCCTGAAATCAAACACACTCCTGCAAATGCCTAACATACATCTAGAACATACATAAAGAACACACACATATATCCATTCAGCACAGAAATGCAGGAAAAACTGCTCTGTTATATTAACAATGGAAAATGCCTGTTTGTACAAGGTGTTCTCGAGCTCTCTCTGGCTCTACTCTTCTCTCATCTAACTACCACAATGAGATCTACAAATCTCTTTTACCTGAGGGGGCTCTTAGAGCGCTTCCCTCCAGATCTACCTACCCTATTCAATTGCATTGAATGGGTTGTCTAGCCCACTATCAGATCTAGATCTCAGCCATTACACACATTAAAGGCCGATCTACCTAACGCCTTCACAAAGGCACGACTTCTATGGATCACTAGCCTAGACATTAATTACATTCAATTTCAAATTCAAATGAGGTTGCGCCTCTCTTCAGCTTGAATGCACGTGCTCGACGTGGCTGGCTGGCTGACGTGGAGAGATGCTCCTGCATCAGCCACTTGGATATGTTCCAGTTTGAGCCTTGCCACAATGTTGTGAGCTAGTACGAAAAAAAAGAGCTGAATCCAACTATGATATACTATAATTATTAAATCTATATGAAGCCTTCAAAGAAAATCAATGTTCCAGAAAGACCAAAGTACATTGAGATCAAGCATTATGTTCTCTGTGATGAGGTCCAAAAAGGAGAAGTGGTTCTCCAATATATCTCCACATATGAACAGATAACGGACATTTTGGTAAAGCCTTTGTCCAAGATGAAAAAGTTTGTGTACTCAAGAAACAAGTTGGAGCTCATGGAGAGGACTTCCTTATTGAAAAGGGAAGAGATGAATCCCAGGTTGGGAGGGAGCACTGATGTGTTATTGATTTATGGGCAGTCATTTTTCAGTTCGAAGAATGGTCTAGGATGAGCAGTTCCTTTCCAGTTCGGAGAGTGGTTTGATATTTCTGACAAACATGCATTCTCCAGTTCGGAAAATGGTTAAGATCGAACAGTCATTTTCGTAATGAAAATGCTTTGATAGATTGTTGTTGTACCATAGACAATGATTCCCCTTGTGTCCAGTGTGGGGGAATGGTCTAGGACAATATTTTTTCTTGATAGACACTCTCAATAGTGGTCAAGTAGAATGGTCTGCCTCGTCGGGCAGTCATTCTTTCGAAGTTCACAGTTGTGAGCAGGTTTGAAGAATGGTCCATTTTGGAGGTTGGTGTAGGACAGTCATTTCCTTAGGAAATGGTCCGAACAATCATTCCCTAGGGAAGATTCATTCTCTCCAGGTTGCACTTTTTTTAGTGGTTGAGGAATGGCCTAGTTAGGTGAATAGTCCAAGCTCAACAATTAGGGACATGCACTCCCTAGGGAAGACTCATTCTCTCGAGGTTTCACTTTGTTTAGTGCCGGAGGAATGGCCCAGTTAGGTGAATGGTCTAGGATCAGAAATCGTGACAATTATTCTTCTATGCTTGAGAAGAATAGTCTGGATAGCTCATGGTTGATGTTTTACCTTCTGAGGGTAGATGCTCTTTCAGATCTCTCAGATGCGAGTGGAAGAATGGCCCAAATGACTCGGTTTATATCATGATATTGTTTTTCTGTGCAGGTTGATATTAGATGATATGATTTCTATGGAGACTATATGTCTTTGGACAGTAGATGTATGTTATTGTGGTGGATGTGTTCCATTGGTTATGTGTCATTGATTATGTAGTTGTGTGCTACTTGGTGTGGTAGTGTACCACTGGATTGTAGTTGTGTACTACTATGGATAGACACAGTTGTGTTCTATTGAATGGCATTGTTTTGATTAGCATGTAGACTATCAATTGTGTTGATATTTTCTAAGGCATATAGGTTGAGACATATCTCTTAGAAAATAATCCTAAATTGACATTCCTATAGGAATGGTCTCTGTAGTCCATGGCATAGTTTTTAGCTTTGTTGGGACAATCATTGTTCTAAGATGTATGTCCGGATTAAAAGAATGGTGCTTGTATCACTCTGTGGAGGGAGTGACTTATTCAACATCATGCCTAATTACTCAGATGGAGTATGGCTTCTAGAGATGATGCAATTGATGCTATCAGATGATAGTGATAGTGGTGCTCATGATCTAATCATGAGTTAGCTTGTACGACTATGATGATGCTACCGTTTGAATGGTATGTTTGTGCTCAAGACCATTGCCTTCAATACCTCCCTAGCCAGGAGTGAGTATTGATATTATGGTAGTTGTGGGACGTATTTACCTCCACATGTAACCTTGATGAGAATAGAATATTCCGAGAAGAAAAAATAAACCCTAAAGAATTAAACATAACCGTAGAAGACAAGTCGACTCAAGGAAATATTTAATATTAAGTATTTATCCTCCAAAATGAGAAGTCTACCCAGACAAATCATGAAAACAATATAAATACAAGTAGTCAGACCTCATTTTTGCATAGACAGCTCGAAATTTCAGGTGGGAAGAAGTGTGCACTGCATAAACTGGGAAAGTGCACAAATTTGTGTAGTAGTTGCAGCCACAACTACTACAATCTGTATTCTTGGTTTAGGCTCGGACTTTCTATTGGTTATGGTTGGACTTTTTGATCAATATTTCTTGTTGCATTAGCCTTGGTTGGCTATTGGTTTTCTTCCGGAATCATTCTCTGTCAAGTTTAAGGTGCTCGGGGGTGGCTTCGACCTATGGTTGGTTGAAAATATTGTTATATTTTCTATGGTTAAATGAGAACATCTATTACTTTCTAACATCAATAACGTTCTCATACATCCTTATTGCAACAACCCTCAACTCGAGAGACACTTTTATCTCTTCCAACCTATTCCAAAGGTTTTTCCTAGGATCCATGTCAAAAGCTTTTCTAAAGTCAACAAAGCAACAAAAAAGTTTGGTCTTATTATTGCGGAACTCCTCTGCAATGATCCTAAAGGTAACAAGATGGTCCACAGTTCAATGATATATCCTAAACCTGGCCTAGCCTTTAGCTCTTTTACGATGAATTTTTATCCAAAGGCTAATCTTATTTTCCAAAATAATTCCATAAATCTTTGCTAAAATCGAGCTAATCATAATGGTCCTATAATTAGAGGGAATGTTTCTATCCCCATTTAAAAAAATAGGAACAATGAGGCTTTGCGTCCAGGGTTTAGGGAATCCATGCTTGACTTCTAAATTGAATAGCTTGTGTATGTGAGGGATAAGGATTGGCCCTCCGATTTTAAATTTTTTAGCTTGGTAGCCTTCATTGTCCTTAGCTTTCCCATTTGCAAGAAACTTAACCCCGAACTCTATGTCATCTAAATAAAAAAATTCTTCCTTTGTAGGGACAATAGGAATGGTGTCCATGGCATTAGGGAACTCGTAAAGACTTTTAAGGTACAAATTACAGTCCCTTAAGGGAATCCTATTATTTTCTTTAGTATTGCGTTTTAGAATTTGGCTCCAGAACTTCTTAGGATCTAGCTTATATAGTTGTGAAAGTTTCTCTTGCCTTTTATTGATATAATACCTTTTTTCCTTTAAATTAGGGCTTTGTACGTATTGATCTTATCAATTTTTAAGGACTCATTAGAAACATCCCTAATGGATTTCCTGGCAATTTTATATTCTTTATCATACCAAGGGTTGGTTCTTATATTATTCTTTTTATAGGAAACCTCGGAAGAGAATTTGTTAATAGAAGTGGAAAGGGTAGTTGTAAAATTATGATATAGTTCTTCAATGTTGTCCTTATAAGTTAGGAGATTTAATTTAGTATTTGTGTGAAATCATAAAGATGGGTGTCTATTTTTCTTGTTTTATGAGAAAAAAAACTATATTTTCACAAGTTCTTCAACTTCCGGTATACAAAACTAATTTTTTTTATTTAGAATTTCACTTTACAGTAAAAACAAAACTTGTGAATAATTTTGTTTGCTTTCCACTGACTATTTTTCAATTTTTTTATTGATATTTGATAGGTCAATTTGACAATTGTTTAACAGTATGTTCCTTAAACATGAAAGGAATGATAATGAGTGATTTCCCCCCCCAACAATGTATCTATTATTAAACTTTTGTTTTTAACAAGCGAAATACACTGCAACAATCTACATAGACTATTTTTTTATTACTATAATTTTGAATCTAACAGATGAATATTATAATATTTAGAATTTTTTTAAGTTGACCAAGCTGAAAACGTTGTAGATTTTAAACACATATTTTCCCCCACCTTGTATCTATCTTAATTTTTACTTAAAAGTAAAATCCAAAAATACCCTTTTGAAAATAACAGTTTAAGGATTATGCATATAATTTTTTCTAATTTTTTCACTGTGTATTTTAGACATACGAATATTTTGTTTCACTGAATAATAATGTCAGCTGAAAATATTATGCAATGTTTTTGTTTTTTAATTAAATAAAATTACATAAAAATAATGTAAATGAAAACAAATTATAAGAATTAAAAGTAGATTCAATTTTGCAAATGTTGGTATCATTTTCGAAACCAAATTCTGAGTATTTGCAGGAGTCTGCAACCTCCAAAGTTCAGGTAAGCTAGAGGAAATTCTTTGGTTCCTGCAAACAATATCATCCTCCAAAGTTCAGGTAAGCTAGAGGGAATTCTTTGGTTCCTGCAAACAATCTCATTTTCTAGTTTTCAGACAAAAGAATATTTCGTCCAAAAACAATTTCTTTCGGCCAAAAAACATAATTCTAATGGAATCGGTTAAAATTAAATGGTTTCCTAGCTTTCCAGGCAAAAGATGGGCGAGAGAATTTCGTCGGCTGGAAACAATGAAAAGACACGTCGTATTGTTTCATTTCACGCCAAATCGTATAAACACGCTTTCGATCGAACACATTTAGCACAATTCATCGCTTGTTTCATGGTTATCTAGAGCACCTAAACAAAGTTTCGAATGAACTTTTTCATTTTTGTTGAACAAGGTTGTTTCATGGTTTTCTAGAGCACCTAAACAAATTTTCGAATCATCTTTTTCATTTTTGTTGAACAAGTTAATTGATATTTCGATTGCAAAAAAAAAGTTTATTTTTTTAAGTTCAAGTTTTTATTGGAATAACAATTTATATGTTTATTTTTTTGTAAGTGAGTGTGAATTCCTGTATTACTGAAAGAAGTTATGATACAAAAAATAAAAGGGGGGTCCCTTGATCTGCCAAAAAGGAAACTAGATCAGGGATCACGGAGTTGGGTTGTCTAAGATAGCAGGGGGGAGGCTGGGTCGCCACCATGGGAAACCAACCCAGTCCTCTGAAAACCAGTTTGAAAAACTAAACCAAAACATATACATAAAATACATAACCATAAAAGAGGGGTTGCTCCTACACTGAACATAACTTGACCAAGGGTTGAAACTATGCTAGTCCAGGATGATGGGATGTCTTTCATCTCCATCCTTTCTTGCCTTGTTCTCCTTCCTTTGGGACACCATGCACGTCTTCCTGATACAAGCTAGTGTTCCACTCCGGTCTACTGGAGTGAAGTCATGTGGTGGACATAGCGTACGTAAAGGTGGAATTAGCCTTCCATTCATTCCATTTTCTGCTTCTTTCTCCTCTGGTCCTTAGCTAGTCTTTTTGCACTGGCCTCTAGGTTGCAGAGGCGACTCAGGATTTCTGTGAGAACCTTCTTATGGTCCCTGATAGCCTCCCTGTTGATCTCTTTCCGGTCAGCGCTCATATTGCATATCAACATTTTTGTTCTCTAGGCCTCCTACACCGTCTTGTGGTAGAGGGTCGTTATGGGTTGTGTCGCCCCTGGGTCCCTTATCCCATCATCTTCCTGAATTAGTTCCTTCTAGGATTTTCCCTTGTGTGTGATGTTGATTTCTCTCTCCCATCTGTTGATGATCGCTTTTCCCTTTGGATCGACCTGCGTGAGAAAGGTACCCATGAATTCTCTAGCCGCTTTCTCCATCCTTGTAATACTCTGGGAGATTTTCGGAGGTTCTTTCCCCTGGGATACTCTCTTACTATGGGTTTTCTTCATCTGTACCATCTCGACTTGTTTGTGGTAGTATTTTCCTTGGGTTCTTCTCCTGTTCCTATTCGCCCCTTCCTTGTATGTAATATGGCCTCTGTAATTGCTTCTCTCCAGTCTATGGCTATTCTTGGTGTTTCTTCTCTTATGGGATTTCCTCGGCTGTGGGCTCATCCTGGAAATCATGGACTGCTCATAAAGGTGTACCCTCTGGTCTTTTTTCACTGATTCAGTATGTGTGCTCTTGGGAGCCCTGCCGTAATCCCTGCGCCAATCCTTTGCTATGTACGTTGTATGAAAATCATTTCCACTCCCTGTATTTGTACTTGGGTGAGGTGTACCCATACTTGACCATGGAAAACCCTTTTGTCCTTCATCCTTTGCCACCTTCTAATTATATTTTTTTCTTTCCCATGGACAACTCCTGTACTTCTTCCCATTGACATGACCCTAGTGTTGTACCTCCTCTTGTTGTGTGACCTGGATCTGCTTTGTAACTCGTTTTTGAGTGGTGGGCTATTAGATTCTACTTGGATCCTACGTGCCCTTCAATTATTCCTACACCTCCATCCTTGATGTGGTCTTCCATACTTCAGTTATTGTCATGGTCTTTTGCCACTAGTTGGGTGCAGTATGTTCGGACTTGACCATTCGGGATGTTACTCCAGATAGTGTCTAGTTCTGGTCCTTCCTTGTCGACCCCCTCGTTAGTGATTCTGTCCCCCAGACCATTTGTTGACCTATGTACCCAACGCAACTCCACTGTGATCCCCATCTGTAAGTGCTCCTGGATTTTTTGCAGGGAATGTGCCAAGCGCCAGTGCATCTGAATTTTTCCCACTCTGGTACTGTTTTGGAATCTCCTTACGGTGTTGATAACTAGCATGGAATCTCCTTCCACTACGGCATTTTTCATCCTTTCCCAGCTTAGAATATCGAGGCCAGTCTCCAAGGCTATGAATTTCTCGGCGTTGTTGGTTGAGTTTCCCAAACTTCCAGCATACAGCCAGATGATATTTCCTTCACTGTCTCTGATGGCTCCTCCCATTCTTGTTCGTCCTGGGTTACCTTTTGACACCCTGTCGAAATTCATCTTGAGGGATCCTATTGGTGGTGGTTTCTAGTTGCGCTCACCTACTTGGAGTTGCGGTGGCCGTCTTACCTGATCGGGGTTGCACCCGTCTTTCAGGTGGAAGGCTTCTAGGATTTGGGAGTCTTGGTCTATGGGTTGTGCTCTTCCTGTCTGGCAGTTGCGGCTCTGCACTGTTTCTCTTGTCATGGAGATTATTGTTTCCTTGA
Organism: Picea glauca; assembly: GCA_000966675.3. Taxonomy (NCBI): domain Eukaryota; kingdom Viridiplantae; phylum Streptophyta; class Pinopsida; order Pinales; family Pinaceae; genus Picea; species Picea glauca. Next base: position 44,894 of record JZKD02S1768310.1, on the reverse strand, counting down.
TCTTCCCTTCCGGATAGCTTCGTTCCTGAAGATGCACTGATTCTTTTCCTTCCATATTGCCCATATGATCATTCTCGGGATGAGGGTGAAAGAATGATTCACCTCTTCGTTTTCATTGTAGTTCTCTTTCCAGATATTGATAGTTGCGGATATGTTACCTCAGATCCTATTGGACTGTCAGAAGATACCTACCGCCCAGTCCCATATTTCTGTTGTGTAGGTGCATTCGTCGAGGAGATGGTTTGTTGTTTATTCCTTGGCTTGACAGAGGTGACATTTGGATGGACCTATGAATCCCCTTTTCCTTAGGTTTTCCCAAGTTATAATTCGGTTATGGAGTATTAACCATTGGAAAAAATTTATTTTTGGCCAATGGGGGTTGTTCCAAAGCTTATCCCATTGTTGCGTTGGGTCTTCTTGGTCCTGGTCCACGATATAATGTCAAGCTTCTTTTAGGTTGAATTCCCCACCGTATTTTTGGCCCCATCTCAACTAGTCATTTCCTTCTGTGACTACAATTTTTCGTCTCCCCAATTCCTTATCCACCTCTTTTACTGTTGTTGTGGTTTGGTCTCTATTCTATGGAGTGAGAGTGTCCCAGATTCTCCATTTGTTGTGATATGTTTCTTGTTTCCAGTAATGGTGGACTCTGGTTTTACCTTGCGCGATCATCTTCTGTTGGAGTTGCTCCCTGTCCGGTTTCTCCAGTCTAGGCTTCTGTTGCCAGTCATCCTCCCAGAATCTGGATGTTCTGCCATTTCTTACTTCCCAAAAGTTGTGTGTCTAGATCCAGGATTTGTTGTGCCAGGCTAGGTTCCAGATGGTTGAACCTTCCCTGGTGCCTCTGAAGCAGATTATGCCCTGGTCGCATATGTCCGGGGCATACTTTGCCTTCCATAGGTTTTCCCATGGTGTAGTAGTTTCTTTGACCCAACGCCTCCAGAGTTTCACCCCGTAGGCATCATTAGTCACTTGCAAGTCTTGTAGCCCCAGGCCACCTTTTCTTTTTGGTTTACAGACCTTCTCCCAAGCCACCAGGGCCCATTTTTTCTTTGTTTATGCTCCTTTCCACAAGAAATCCCTTTGGATGGTTCTTATTTTTTGTAGTATCCCCTTGGGGTTTTGGAAAACGAACATCATGAAGGTTGGAATTGCTTGCAAAATAGACTTGGTCAGAACAAGTCTTCCAACTAGGTTGAGGGATCTTTACGTCCAATTTTTCACCTGCTCCTATAACTTGTTGATTATTCCTTCCCAAGTTAACATTTTGTAATCTTGTTCTATCGGGGGAATTCCCAAGTACTTAGTTGGGAGTGCTTTGTGTTCAAAGCCCAAAATGTTGGCCAAATTTCTTTGGATTGCGGGGTTGGTATTGAAGAAGAAGATCATAGATTTTTAATGGTTGATCTCTGCACCCGAGGCTTCCCCAAAATCTTCTAGGATTCATTTGTAGGCTTTTGATTCCTTGACCGTGGGTATTCCATGAAGTAAAGTGTCGTCCATGAACTGTTGGTGTGTGTAAGTAGGGAAATTTTCGAAAGGTTTGATACCTATTATTTTACCTGTTGCAGTTTCTCTTTTTATGCTTCAACTAAGACCTTCCATCATCAGAATGAATAGGAAAGGGGGACAACGGGTCTCCTTGTATGATGCCTCTCATGGGCCAGAAAGGTTTGGCAGGGGCTCCATTTATTAGTAGTGTACTAGCTTGTTGTGGATACTAGGCTGACTATCCAGCTGATCTAGTGTTGGGTGAATCCAAAGGCTTCCAAAGTCTTGACCATATAGTGCCAGCTAATTTTGTCATAAGATTTTTCTAGGTCCAGTTGTATTATCATTCCCCCTCTCTTCTGAAGCTTTAGGGTGTGGATAATCTTGTTGGCATTGATGATATTGTCCATTATTTGTCTTCCTTCCATAGAGCCTGCATGTTCTTGTGAGACCAGTGTGGGTATGAGGGGTTTCAATCTATTTGCTATAACTTTGGATATTATCTTATAAACCACATTGCACAACACTATAGGTCTATAACAATTAGGGTTTTGGCTTCATTTCCTTTGGGGATTAATGTAATCATTGTAACATTTAGCGCTTTTAGAATGGAGGTTGACCTTCTAGAGACTTCCACTACCCTATAAACGTCGTATTTGAAAATTTCCCAGTAGGCTTTGAAGAAATCCACTGTGAAGCCATCTGGACCTGGGGATTTCCCATTGGGAATTTCCTGGAGTACTTGGTCAATTTCCTCCTCAGCGATGAGTTTGTTGAGGTTGTTATTGTGTTCCTCAGTGACCAGGCGAAGGATATGTTGGGTTATCCTTTGTATGGCCTCCATTCTATCTTGGTTGGGTTCCTGGGCTATCCCATGGAAGTGGTTTACCAAAGTAGTTTCAATCTCCTTATGTGACTCTCGCTCTATTCCATCCTGATCCTTAATCTTCAGGATTTTTTTATGGGCTCTTCTGGCCATGGTTGTTCTATGAAAAAACTTGGTGTTCTTCTCTCCTTCCCTTAGCCATATGATACGGGAATTTTGTCGCCAAAGTTTTTCTTCCTGCTAGAATCGAGCTTCCCATTCTCGGGTCATCTGGATCTCTTCCTTTTTTCGATCCTCCGTATAGCGCTCCGATATGTAGGTTTCCTGGAGTTTTTTCATTTTGTCTTCTATGTTGTTTTTATCTTGGTTTATATTCCCAAAAGTGTCCTTGTTCCACTCCTTGAGATTATATTTGATGTACTTTAGTTTCTTATAGAGTTTGAACATCCTTAACCCTTTCTCTAGTTTCTCTTCTCGCCACCATTGATTGATTCTTTCCTTGAAAGTCGGGTGTTCGATCCAGAATTTCTCAAATCTGAAGGGTCTATTCTTTGGTGTGGTTTGGAAGCCTATTTCCAGTTTCACTAGCCAATGATCAGATCCCCCCAGGGAAGGATGTTGCAATCTAAGGTTATCCCTTGCATAATGATTCACTCTGATACAAGGAATCTGTTGAGCCTTGTTTCCACTTGATACTAATTCATCCGTTTATTGTTCCAGGTGAACTAGCCATTATTAGTTTTGAGGTCTACCATCTTCACTATGTCTATTAACTTTGAGAACTTCTGCATCCCTATCCAATCTTCTTGTACCTCTTTTTTTCTCCACAAGTGATGTGATGATGTTGAAGTCCCATGCCAGGACCCATTGGAGGTTGTTGGATTGGTTTTTAAGGTCTTCTAGGTCTTGTATGATTCCTCTCTTTTCCTTTGACACCTAGGGCCCATACACATTAGTGCATAAAATCACCTTTGTGTTTCCAATGATTTGCATGCGCACCATAAGGGTGTGCCTGGTCACTTCAGCAGCTATTAGGCTCAGTACTTGTGGGTTCCACAAGGTGAGAATACCTCCTGACATTTGGTGGCCTCCGATAGCCACCATCTTGTACTTGCACCATTGTTGTTTACTGAATGCCTCCATTATTTCTGTAGTGCATTTTGTCTCTTGAATGAAACATAGATCCAGTTGTTCCTTCTTTAGTCTATTTCTAAGGATTTTTTGCTTTCTCGGGTTGTTTAGGCTTCTTATATTCCAAGTTATAACCTTCATTTAAACATGTGGGGGGGAGTTGGGGAAGAGTTTCTTGATCTTACATGAGTTTATCAGTAGCACTCCAAGCTCCTGTAGGGCTACGTTGTTTGATTTCTTTCATTTTTTCCTCCTTTTCTACTTGGGTGAGAGCTATGGTTGTCCCTCGCTGGCTTTGACTCCTAGGTGTCCTATCTCCCCGTGTTTTCACTTTAGTCCTCTAGATTTGGCTTCCTCCCTTAGGAGAAACAGGTATTGAATGCAGTCAAGTTTCTCTGTTGGTACGTTGTCTACTCCCTATCTTTTTCGTTGCTCCAGTATGTTCGGGAGATCTATCCCTTCCCTTTCCACAAGGTCTCTAAAATCAGGATCTTCTGTGCCTACTTCGCTTGGGGTCATTTACGCATCTCCCTCTGCTTCTTGCAATTGGGTGTTTTCGTCTCTAGTTTCTCCATCCATCAGGGTTACGCTACTCCTCTGTTCCCTCTTGTTACTTGGCCAATCGGTGGGCTCATTTGTTTGAAGATGGATTGTAAATTCATTCTTGCAACGAAGGTCAGGTCTTGTGCTCAAACCCAAGCAAGGACGTGGTCTAGTCACAGAACAAATCTTAATCGGGCCAAGCCCGCATACCTTTCAAACTTTTCCAATACAGACTGTTAGGGTTTAGAGCAACTGCAAGCTAGGGTTTGGCAGCCGCGACCATAGTAGAGGACAACATGAGCACCAAAGGGGGGGTAAGGGAACCCCCTCATACAAACAGGTAGTGGTGGATAGGGGGAAAGGGCCAAGAGGTGTAGTTTTCAAGTCACCAATGACAGGCACCTTGGGATCAGACCTAAAAAAAGGTCAGGAAAGGAACCAGGGAAAAAGAGAGTGCATGGGAGAAGAATCCAGAGAACCTCAGAGTGAGGCATAAGAAACAGCGAAGCCCAATGGGACAGAAGGGCGCAAACCATGCAAACCCAAAAAAACAATGATATCCAAGGTGATACTGGAGGATCCACAAACACAACTCTACAGGGACCAGATGAAGATGCATGCACTAATCTGCAAGTTCATGGGTTTGTGGCCCACAAAAAGAATGTTGCACAACTGGATTACATATCACTGGAAGCCAAGCAGAGAAGTGGAGGTCCACATCGGCTCGAAAGGCTTCTTCATAGAAGTATTCATGAACCTAGAAGACAGGGATAGAGTCTTTGAGGGAGGTTCGTACTTCCATGCCTCAACAGGACTATACATGCAGCCATGGAAAGAAAATTTTTCCACAAAAAAAGAGACTTTCAAAAAGGTGCCAGTCTGGCTTAGATTTTATTCCTTACCATTACACTATTGTTTTCCCTCTACTTTTGAAGCAATAGGAAACAAACTGGGGAAATATGTGAAGACCTCAAAAGCCACCCTAAAAGGGCGATATACATCTTACGCAAGAATCTGCATATAGATGGATGTGTCGGGAGCACTCCCAGAAGCCATAAGTTTGGAATTCAGAGATGAGGAATGGATCCAAAACATGGATTACAAACAAATCCCCTTTAGATGCAGAAGATGCCATGAACATGGAAAACTGATCAGATAATGCCCTCTTAAGAAAAAATAGGAAGCGAAAAACCCCAAACCACAGTAGGATGAGGATGGGTTTATAAAACCAAACCCCAGAAGCAGAGCAAACAAAAAGCAAAGTAAAACCCCAACATGAAATAACATGGAGACTCGAAATAAAACGAAAGGATGAGACAAAACCAATAAAGGGGCAGAAGACGAAAAGGATTCGACAAAAGCTCAAGAAGTCAAAGAATAACAATTTATATGTTGAAAGCTAAATGTTGAACATTTTTTCAAGGTGAAGCCTTTGTTGAACATAAAGTTATTGATATTATTTTTTAATAATTTTTGTGACAATGAAGTTTTTATGAGACTATTTTGAAATGTTGATTTTGTTAAATTTTTTTACAGATAACTATACTCATGGGAAACAAAGTTTGGGCAAGAGAAAATTTGATCGCACTAGAGATGAAACTCACCAAAATGATCAAAAGGAAAAAGAATTATTGGAGAAATAAATGAGAACGTGCAAATATTGAAGAAAGAAACGATGATAATGTAAATAGATATTTTCAACAAGAAGAAGTCCAACCAGATATACATGCACATATTGTCTATATTAAAAGTATAGAATTCAAATTTAAAATATTGTTTAATATAATTGATTGTAATTTTACGATTTGATATTTTTCAAAAACCATAAATAGATTTGTCTCATAACATCGATGAAGACGTTGAAACCAAAATTGAAGTAGAAGATGGATCACCTATAGGTATGTACATAAATTTAAATAATACAAGATGAACACTTGTATATAGTTTAGTGAATTTATGTTTGGGTTTTGTTTTTTAATATAAACTTTAAATTGAAATATGCAGGAGAATCTATCAACATTGATGATGAAATATTAGAAAATGTTGATACTGACAAATTTGGGAAGAAAGAAGCTAAGAATTATATAATATATCGAACTAAAAATATGTATATTACTTTTTTCAAAGATGAATCAGTAACAGTAAAATCTCAACTTTTACTCTGTCTAATAAAGTCAAGAAAGTTAAAAGAAACTACATCATTATTGGGTATTCAAAAGTCGACAAAAGATACAAAGGTAAAACATAATGTCTTTGACAATATAACTAGTGTACTAAAAGCTTTTGGAAAATCTTGAAAAAAGATGTCAGTGTTGCACTTAGAGTGATACAAACAACAGTTGTTTCATCTAGCAATATAAAAGATCGTTTGATACGACACATGGAAAAAATGATGGAAACGTCAAGAAAAACATTGTACAAACATAGAAAATTTCGATTGCAAATAGATGCAAATGATGAACTTGTTTGTTGGACAACAATTTCTAGACAGCCTTACAAAGATAGACTTGTATAAAATGTTAAAGAATTGGTCCATAATTGTTGGTTGACAGAGTATCGTGTTTCTGTAACATCCCACTCTTGTACGCACTGAGTGAACTTATTCTTTGAGGACACTTGCTTGCAAGTGATCCAGGTTATTATATCTATTGGTCATTTTGATTATGATTATGAGACATTATGGATTTGATGAGATGTTATTTGGTTGTATTACATAGACAGGTGCTATTGATTGGGTTCTCCTGAGTGTGCAGGACTTTGGACCTCGAGGATGCAGAGGCATCGATGAAACCCCTTGGACTCTGGATCGAGTCAGGGAGTGGATTGTTGGGTTTGAATGTTGTTGATTTGACATATGTACATATGATTAGATGTTATGATGAATGATTATTATTGATGACATGATTTGTTGATAGATGCAAACTTGTGATAGCTTTCCGACCAGACTCACATGTGGAGTAGAGGGGTCACACAGGACAACCAAAGACTTTGAGGGAGAGGTGTGGCAGCAGCCCTGCCATAGCCTACTAGCACTCTCGTCGTGGCTCGAACTGTAGGTTAACAATTACCTAGTTCGAGAAGACCCACGTTGCTATGAGGGCAGACTGTGATAGTTTCTCACGATGATTCTAAGGGGCGCACAATAAGGCAGGGGCCTTATTCCTCAGAGGCCCTTAGTATCCCACAAAATCACATGGTGGAGTATTGACTCCAGGGGTTTGACGTCTACCAATGTCAGTCAATAGGCGAGTGGCACCCTTGGAGCACATAGTGCATCCTGAAGGGCACGTCGTGTAAGGAAAACAGAAAGAGGCGAGTGGCACCCTTGGAGTGTGTAGTGCGTCCTGAAGGGTAGGTCGCGCAAGAAAAATGGAAAGAGGCGAGTGGCACCCTTGGAGCACGTAGTGCGTCCTGAAGGTCACATTGCGATTTTAACTGGTAAGTGAATAAACCTAGTTGGCCTTAAAATGAATGATGTGATAAGTAAGGTTTAAAAACAATTTTTCCCTAATAAAAGAATGTCGTCCAACCGAGTGAAATTAAACCTAGGTCCAAGTAGAACATGTGGTCAATTTTTTTTTATAATAAATAAACATGTAAGAAATTCAAACTTATATATTAAAGTCAAAATTATAATGGAGGTTTAAATTTTAAAAAGGGGTAATGGTTGTTTTCATCTATATTTACTAATTTAATTTTTAGTTAAAAAGAAAAGAGGGTAAATGGTTGTTTTTATCTACACTTGCTAAATTATTTTTTAATTAAAAAGGGAAAAGGGTAAATGGTTGTTTTTATCTACACTTGCTAAATTAATTTTTAATTAAAAAGGAAAAAGGGTAAATGGTTGTTTTATCTACACTTGATAAATTGATTTTTAGTTAAAAAATAAAAAGGGGGAAACTTAAAAGAAATGGGAAACTTAAAGAAAAGGGGAAACATAAAGAAAAAATGGAATGTCTAACTTAGTAAGGAATCTTKCCTTTGGAACTTTCTAATTATGAACTCAACTAGGAATTAAGTARGGCRTAAGTCATTTAAGAAGTGTAAGGGAATTTTGGGACAACGAGGAGCGTTTTTAGGAATGCTTTCAGGTGGGTGAGGGAAATAGGAATATTTAATTAATTAATAAAATTGATTTTCTGGTGCAACTAGGGGATAGGGGGACATGTGTATGGGGGAGGTTTTTCAAAATTAATTAACTAAAAAAGGAATTTAATGAGAATTTGGGAAACTAATTACTTAAAAACTCTATAAAAATGATGGAGGAGGAGGAGTTTGGATCTCATATTTTTGTGTAACGTTACGCTGCTGAAATTTTACCTTGGCTGAACTTTCTCTTATGGGAGTTGGGATACCCAGCTCGGGTAACGAGTGGTAGCTCGACCTTGCGAGGCAAGTTGGGTGCTAGCATTCTCTGGTATTGTGTGTGTGGCCCCTTTGCGGCTCGGGGGGCTCAGGGGGAAGAAGAGTACCCCTAGCGTTGGCTGGGAGGTACCGGTGAGGTCACATTGGTTGGAAATCTAGAGCTGGATGGAGCACATGTGGGACAACAACTTCGGAGCATTCACGTTTGGATAAGGTACGTCTGTTAAAGTTGTTACTTGCAATGGAATTTAATTTACACATGTTATTTTTCTGTTCTCGGTTGAAGATTTCATTGCCATGACATTTCTTGCACCTGCTTTGCTATGGTATTTGTAATCCCCTTGCTCGTTGTATTATGCATTGATTTCCCATGGTGAACCCAACCTCTGATTTCAATGACTTCTCTTCCTCTATTTTTATTGATTTATTACGAAGAAAAATTGTGTTTTTCTCTTCTGTCCCTTATCCTTAAGTTATTAGTCTGTGCCTGAGCAGTCGGCCAAGATTCGAATCGACGATCACCACTCCAGTGTTTAAAGACTTATAGATTCAAATGCTCTGCTTTTCTGTGCATAGATGATAAGTGAAGGATAAATTTTCTCGCAACTATCTATCCCTTACTTATCTCTGCGTTTGATTGATTCATTGCTGAATGATTAGTCTTTGCGCCTTCTTGTGAATGAGTATCTCTGTGTTTGATTGATTCGTCTCTGAATGATTAACCTCTGATCTCAGCATTTTCTTTTATGCAAATCTTTGTGTCCTTCCCAAAAATTTTACCCTGAGATTCTCTTTTTATAGACAACTTCACACCACAGTTGCTTGGTGTTTTACACAGCTTTCCACCAGTTTTTACACAACATTCCAGTTTGGATTTTACTGTTCCTCAGTATTGGATCCTTATGGTTAATACACATTGATTTTTCTTGGTGTTCGATACACTACATTATCACATTATATAGCGATTTATAGACCACAATTTTGTATAAGATAGACCGCATTTTATATAATGATTCCCAACGTTTTGAAATGGTAAAACATCTGTGTTTTTTGGATAGCATGTTATGCTCTGCATTTTTGTATATCGATATTGTTGTTACTCTGTTTTTTTTTGGATAGCGATTTAGCTGGGCAGAGATCCATTCTTGTAGAGTTTTACTTTCACTTTTAATGTATTTACACAACACCTTTGTTGGGCAGAGAGTTATATGTGTAAAGATTCATATTTTTCCCTGTTGAATATAATTACTCAGCAAATTGATTGACATCGATTTTATTTCTGGATGGTTTTCTTGGCATATGGCACAGTACTCACCCCAAGATTTTCTGGGCATTTACACAATGGTTACACCACGATTTTCATGGAACATTACCCAACATTCACACCACTAATTTAGTGGCACATTGACCAACATTCACACTAAGATTATCGTGGCACATCACACATCATTCACATTATGATTTTGTGGCATTTACACATCGATATCTCATCTATGAATGTTAGTACACAACGATATATTTACCAACGAATGTCATCATGGATATGTCTGCATTTTTGATAAGTCTGCGGTTTCGTTATGTATAAATGGGTAGCGTTTTTGAGATGTATCAATGGGTAGTGATTTTGTTATGTTGGTTGACAACAATCTTCCATAGATACAATAAATTTTGATAGCGAATTCCATTTGTCATTTAATAGACAATGATTTCCCCTTTTTTAGACAACAATTTCCGTTTTTCATTTAATAGACAACGACTTCCTTTTTAGATAGTGATTTCCCCTTTGGTCATTTCATAGACAATGAGTTTATTGTTTTTCACAACATTTAGTTATGGTTCTTACTGTTCTTTAGTTATGAATTTATATATGTGAATATATTAGACCACATATTTTAGACAACATATATTTAGACAACTTTTTCTAGACAAAATATATTTAGAATGCATATCAATGCTAGACCGTGTTTCCTTTAAATGCTAAACAATGACATCATATTGATTGATAGCATATTTTGTTGACTGCCAATATTAATAGATAGCAATATTTGTTGACAACGATATCATATTGATTGACAACATATTTTGTTGATTGGTAGCATATTTTGTTGACAGCCTTTATTATTTGATTGATAACATATTTTGTTGACTGCCAATATTAATAGATAGAAATATTTGTTGACAACGATATCATATTGATTGACAACATATTTTGTTGATTGATAGAAAATTTTGTTGACAGACTTTATTATTTGATTCATAGCATATTTTGATGACAACGATATCATATTGATGTAACAATGACATTTACAAGCGATATTTAACAACGTTTTACAATATTGTTATAGTGTTTTACAATATTGTTATAGTGTTTTACAATATTGTTATAGCGATATTTACAATATTAGTTACAATATTGTTATAGCGTTTTACAATATGGTTATAGCGATATTTACAATATTTAGTTACAATGTTTAGATACAATATTTACAATATGGTTACAATGTTTTACAATATTTACCATGAACAATATTGATGTAACAATGATATTTAACAGTGTTTTACAATTAGTTACCATGAACAATATGTATTTTTTTAATATAAATAGTTACAATGAACTATTTGTTTTGATAATAATTATTTTTAATGTGTACAGATTAATGTATGTTTGCATAGAATTTATTGCGCTAGGAAGTTATTCTGGTGTATGATTTTTATAGTAGTCAAATTTCCCTTGTGTCTTGTTGACTTGCCGAGTGAGCGCTTGGGTATAGTCTCCATGTTTGATAGTTAATTCGGTCTCCTAGCGGGTTGGATTTTTCTTGGGAGATTGGTCTAGATATGATATGTAGCGCCTCAGTGACTTTCATGCCTACCGCCTTATGATGACATGATTCCTCATGAGGGGATCATTGCGCTCCCTGATGGATAGACACAAATGATAAACATGCCGAAGTCTTGTGCTTCCCGATGTGGGTGTATTGTTCGTTGTAGCGGAGGTTGGTACTGGGTTTTGTAACACCTTAATGCGTTGGTTTTGCATGTTGTAGAGGTTTCTAGTTACTGGTTGTTGAATCCATTGTATTGGGTTGTTGATGTTGTCCTTTATCTTGTAGGTGTTGTCTTTCTTGTGTCGGGCGGGTAGCCGTTTTTATCTATCTTTTGATTGTCACATGTTTCGTCTGGTTTCTTGATGTGCTAGTACGTTAGGTTGTTGTTGTCTGTTGTCTAAATGTGTAAGTTGTGTTCATCATCAAGTCGTGTTGATTAATTTTTTCCTTCGATTTCCTTCCTGCATAAAACAAAAAAAAAAATTGCACTTGCTTTGTGTCGCATGTAGTTGTAACGATTGGGGTCATTACATATGGTATCAAAGCAGGTTCAACCGTGCGACTGTGGATCTCCATGCTTTCCACTACAGTAAACCCTTGAGTAGTAACCTGGCGTTAATTAAAAATTTAACTTGTCCACATGGTGATCCCGATTAGAGGACTCCACAGAGGTTCACGATATGGTGTTAGGGGAGGAGGCGCGACACCTCCAATAGCACCCGCGACAAAGGGGACCAACCCCCAAGGGAAAGAATAAGTCTTGAGCATGAGCGAATTGCCGCAAGAGATGTGTTGGGTCTGACAAGGTCCTTCCAGGGAGTGTCAGAGGCCTCAACTAACATTCTGTACTGATATGAGGCTAGGGCGTCGACACACCCTGAGGGTCCACCGTAGGCTCCGGTCGGTACTAGTAGCTCTCATCGCGAGATAGAGAAGGTCAAATTTCTCGAGTTCTCTAGTTCCCTAGACGACGTAGCCACTAAGGCATGGTTGGAGAATATGGCGATGTGCTTTCACTTCATGACTATACCTCCAACATAAAGGCCCATGTGGCGGTCTTTCAATTGAAAGGGGAGCGCTCTTCTATGGTGGAAGACGCTCCTGCCACTTTTGAACATGGCAGTCGAAGTCGTGCCATGGGAACTGTTTGAGGAACAGTTCTGAGAGAGGTATCTATCTAAGGAATTCATTAATCGTCATCTCAATGAGTTCAATGCGTTGCAACAGGGCGGTCGTACTTTTCCCGAGTACGAAGCCCATTTTATGGAGCTTCTTCGGTATGCTCTGCAGCTGAATACATGTACATCACAACCTTGGGGTCTTATGATGTTGTGATCGGTATGGACTAGTTGGAATCGCATGATGTGATACTCGACTGTAAGACAAAACAATTGAGCTTGGTCGTTAATGAGGGACAAAGACCCGTGATTGTAGGTCGGAACTAGGGAGTCTCCCTGAGGTTCATCTCTTCCTTCCAGCTACGGAAGGGAATGCGCAAGGGATGTAAGCTTTATGTGATCCTTGCGTTAAACGAGAAGGGAGTAGTGAAATGTCTAGAATACCTTTCGATGGTGAGAGAGTTGGCAGACATATTCCTTGAGGAGTTACCCGGGATGCCGCTAGACAGGGCATTGGATTTTACCATAGACCTAAAACTGGGTATTGAACTGATAGAAAGAATTCCTTATCGGATGTCGACCCCAGAGTTACAGGAGTTGAGAATGAAACTAAAGGCATCGATAGACCTGGGACTTATATATCCAAGTGTGTCACTATGGGGTGCACCTGTTATATTCATACAGAAGAAGGATGGACCGTGGAGACTCTGCATTGATTATCATCAATTGAACCATGCAACGATCAAGAATCAATATTCGTTGCCAAGGATTGATGATCTGTTTGATCAGATGAAGGGTGCGACGGTGTTTTCAAAGATCGACTTGAGATCAGGGTATCACCAGTTATGGATCAAGGAGGATGATGTCCCTAAGACCACCTTTAAGACGAGGTTTGGACATTACGAGTTTATTGTTTTACCTTTTGGACCGACGAACGCCCCTGGGGTATTTATGAGTTCGATGAATGGGGTGTTCTGCGAATAATTGGACAAGTTCATCCAAGTATTCATTAATGATATTTTGATTTACTCTAGGATGATGGAGGAGCATGATGAGCACTTGTGCTTGGTATTACAGTGTCTACGAGAGAACAAATTATATGGGAAATTATCTAAATGCTCGTTTTATCAATCAAAGATTCACTACTTAGGGCAGGTCATCTCTAACGAAGGTATCATCATGGATATAGCAAAGGTTGAGGCTTTATGGAATGGCTTGCACCGACGAATGTCCCGAAAGTGCATAGCTTCATGGGTTTAGCGGGATACTATCGATGGTTTGTCGAGGGATTTTCGAAGATAGCAAATCTGATTACGGAATTGCAGAATAAGAACAAGAAGTTTGTTTGGACCGAGAAATGCATGGAATCATTTCGGAGGCTCAAGGAGTTGTTGCCGAAAACACCGATACTAAAGGTCCCTGACATGGACGTGAACTTATTGGTATGCACTGACGCATCCAAGTAAGACATAGGCGAAGTCTTGATGCAATACGGTCGAGTGATCGCTTACATCTCAAGAAAGTTGAGACGACATGAGGAGGACTATGCAACACACGATTTGGAGTTGTTAGCCATTGTATATGCCTTGAGAGTTTGGAGACATTACCTTTTGGATGAAAATTTGAACTAAAAATGGACTAATGTGGACTACAACACATCTTTACACAAGCGACTTGAATGCTTGACGTCGACGTTGGTCAGAATTTCTTAATGAGTACGATTTCGAGATTACTTACATAAAGGGAATAGTGAACAGAGTGGTGTATGCGTTGAGTCAGAGACCATGCATCTTTTTGGTGATGCCTCTTTATATGAATGTACGTGAAAATATTATAAATTTACAAGGCAATGATGACTGGTACAAAGAGGCCAAAGATTTTATCGGACAAAACACAATAGTGGTACCAAAATTTGAAGGATTTACTATGGACAACGACGAATTATTGAGATTTAAAAGTAAAATTTACGTATTGCCCAACGATGAGTTGAGGAATTTTATCCTAAATGAGGCTCACATAGTAGTGTACATGGCTCACCCAGGAGTCACGAAGATGAGGGAAGACCTTAAATCCTTATTCTTTTGGAAAGGAATGAAGGCAGGCATAGTCAACCATGTGGCAAGATGTCTAGAGTGTCAGCAGGTGAAGGCTGAACATAGACATCCGACAGGATTACTAGAGCCACACGTTATTCCGGAATAGAAATGGGTGGTCATTTCGATGGACTTCATTGTTGGATTTCCACTGGAGACAAGGAGACATGACTCAATTTTTGTGGTAGTCGACACTCTGACGAAGAGTGATCATTTTATTCTTGTGTGTACGACGTATCATGCACATGACATAGCTAGAGTTTTGATCAAAGAGATTGTGAGGTTGCATGGCATGCCTAAGAGGATTATATCTGATCGAGGATCAATGTCTACTGGATGATTTTGGACTAGTTTCCAAGAGGCCTTGGGAACCCAACTTAACTTTAGTACCGCGTATCACCCGGAGAGAGATGGGCAGACGAAACAAGCAAACCAAATCTTGGAGGACATGTTGCATATGTACGTGATGGACCAACAAAAACATTGGGAGGAATTATTTCCACTGTTGGAATTCGCATATAACAACAGTTATCAAAGCACCATTAAGAAGGTGCCTTTCAAGTTCCTTTACGGACAACCGTGTCCGACACCTTTGAGTTGGGATCGAATTGAGGATAGGGTTCTGGTGGGGCCAGAAGCGATCCAAGAAATGAAAGATCAAATGAAAATAATAATACAAAGGATCAAAGAAGCGTAGGATCGACATAAGAGTTATGTCGATGCACACTATGTCAATCGTAGTTACGAAGTTGGTGATCGAGTCTTCTTGCGGGTGAAACCGCATAAGAGTTCAATCAAGTTTGGAAATGCTGCTAAACTCTCTCCTAGGTTCATGGGACCTTTCGAGATTGTGGAAAAGAAGGGGCCCGTGGCCTATCGACTAACCTTGCCTGATTCTTTGAGGCGTATGCACGATGTTTTTCACGTATCTATTTTGAGACATTATGTTAGTGATCCTACTCATGTTGTTGACATGAGTTCATTGCAGGATCGGACGAGGGTGTGCTCAATACAGAGCTAATTAGTATCCTGGACCATTGCATTCAACAACTACGACATAAAAAAATAGATCAGGTCAAGGTCCAGTGGGACAAGTATAGTCCACACTCGACGACCTCGGAGGACGCATATGATATGCGTCAGTAGTTTCCATTTTTGTTTGATAGATAGACTTATGATACTGTGATACAATTCATTTCGGAAATAATATACTGTGAAACTTAGGGATGAAGTTTAAACCAAGAGGGGGTGTATGTAACATCCCGATCTTCCACGCACTGAGTGAACTTATTCTTTGAGGACACTTGCTTGCAAGTGATCCAGGTTATTATATCTATTGGTCGTTTTGATTATGATTATGAGACATTATGGATTTGATGAGATGTT
>JZKD02S1768299.1:95729-107505 GCA_000966675.3 Picea glauca | reverse complement strand
TTATACTAAAACTGGCAAACTGCCTGGGTCGACTTCTCATTCTGGGTGCCTATTTACTTAGTATATGATATTTCCTTTAGCCGACTTCTTCTCTTGGAGGCTAATAACCTAATACTAATTATCTTCTTGAGCCGACTTGTCTTCTAGGGTTATTAGACAACTAATTTGGGTTTCTTCTTGCTTCCCAGAATATGCTATTCTCATCAGGCTTACACGTGGAGGTAAATACCTCCCGCAGCTACCATAATATCAACAGGTTGATGGTGAGAAGCCCACAATGGTCTACTTTTATGAGGCCATGGATAGGGCCAAGGAAGCTATCCATCGGCACCATGAGGACAAGGGGGAAGAGGGATTCACTAGACTAGTCAAGATATAGAGTGTAATTGATGAGCGATGGAACAACACTCTCTATCATCCAATTCATATAGCAAAGCTCTACCTCAACCCCACGTACTCTTATGCATGTGGATTTAGGTTTGATGCAAAGGTTGTGGATGGATTTTTCCAATGTGTTTAGGGGATGGTATCCACTCCCGATGAACGCTTAGAGATTTCCAAACAAATTGAGATATATAAGCTGAGTGTTGGGGCATTTGGTTATTATATGGCTATCCCAGACAAGACAGCTAGGATGACAGGTAAGCTACAAGTAAAATCTGTTTCAAACTTTCAATTTTCAAGGTCCTTCATTTCTATCTATTTGTTACTCAATGGAAATATAATTCGTTGCCTTCCCTTTGCATTTATTTGTTGTAGATGTTTGGTGGGAAAACCATGGCAGAAGAGTCCCAAAGTTGCAAAAAAATTCCATTCGGGTGCTTAGTCAAACTTGCAACTCTTCAGGGTATGAGCGCAACTGGAATGTTTTTGAAAAAACATACTCCAAGAAGCGCAACAAGTTAGAAGTGTTCAAATTGAAATTTTAATTTTTAATAATTTCATTAATTTTAATTTATGCCCTTGGGACATCATCCTCTAATTACAAAATGGCCCTCATTAAGGTTAAATGTCCACCGCCTCAATGACATGGTCTATGTCTACTACAATCTCAAGTTGTGGGTGAGGCAAATAGACAAAGTACCCGACACGGATGCCATTTCATTGGATGCAATTGGCACCACAAGTCCATGGAGGGTGGAGACCGAGAGGCCTATCATGGAGGAGGCACCTAAGTGGTTGAAGCATGATGTTGATGAGTTGGAGGAGGACGAGGTATCAGAGGATATTCCACTTCTAGGAGAGAGATTTGGAGCATGAAGAGGACATTGAGTGTTTTGCAGCCAATGCCACCACCTCCACAGAGACAGGCAACTAAGGGAAGAGGCGGAAGACAACCCACTTCAACTTCCACCTTGTCCCCGGGATTTGCACCTTCCACCTTAGGCTCAGCCTCAACATGTCCACCTACTGCTTCTAGAGGAAAAGCGCCAGTTGTGACCTTTGCCCGTAAAAGGGGTAGAGGGAATCATAGATATCTTAGAGCATCATGATTACCTTTGTAGTATCTAGATGCCTTATGGTAATCATCTCATGAGATACATTTATTTTTGTTTTGATGTGATTTTATATTATCCTGTCAGAATTTATGACTCGGACCGATACCATATTTCAGTATCGATGTCTGATGTACCACTTGACATCTTATACATCTTATATTGCAGTTTTATTTTCATATTTATGTGACAATGTGTTTGCTTGATGTTGATGTTGCTTTAGAAGTCTAAAAATTTGAAAAAAATTATATTTTTTAAGTTTACCAATAATTTCTGATATTTCCCCGATATTGCCAATAATTTATATTTCGGACCCCCAGCGATAAATTCCCGATAACGATAAATGTAACATTGTATATAACACTGTTTTAGGGGGCGAAGGGCAGGGGTTTTAGGTTTTTTAGTTGTTTTATTGTTTATTGTTTTCATTTTTAGTTGTAAGTGGGCCCAAGCTGGTTCAGATTAGCACCTATTGAACCGGCCAGTTTCGTACTGAACCAGCTGGTTCAGTGGCCAAACTGACCGGTTTGATACAGAAACAGTCACCAAACTGGTTCAAGGGCTGGTCCATCAAAAATGAGGGTCAAACCGACCAGTTCCAGTTCCAATTTGATCGGATTTTAAAACACTGCTATCTACTATCTATTTATTCCTTAGGTGATATTTCTTGTTTTTATAACAAAAGGAACATAAGTTACTCAACACATCCTTTTTTGCTTTAAAACTAGGCCTGTAATAAAGATTCCTTGAAGAAGAATGTTACTGGTAGCACTCTATTCTCCTGTCTGTATCCTTTTTGTCACCATTTCCAGCATGTATGTTGGTCTTCTACTTAAAATCTGAATGAAAACTTGCATCCATTTCTTGGTATGGACAGCTATAATGGAGCAGCTTGTTTGCTTGACAATGTAAATTCACAAGACAGCATTCCTGCCACCTCTGATTAACACATATTTTTTAACTTTTTCAGCACAGATTTCAGTGTAGATAAAGCAAGTTCGTATCCTTGGTTCTTCATCCACAATACAACTTTTGGGCATCCTGTAATTTTTCTGTTGTCCGCCCCAATCACTGCCTGTAGTAACGCTTTAGTATTACTGAGGTGCTACAATTGATGAACAAATCCCAGATCTGGCTTTTCTTCCAAAATAATTGTTGATGTTTTGCAGCATTGGGCAGACATTCTCCCAGGATTGATCATGGTGATTTGACTAGTGGAGAATGGCCCTGGCGCAGTCTTCAAAGGACAAAAGACTCAAGGTGCTGATAGTTCTCCAGGAGGCAGCATCAGGCATATATTCACTCACCCTATGGTGAATGGCCCAGGTGTAGTCTTCAAAGGACAGAAGACTCGAGGTTCTAGTGTTCCTCCAGTGTGTAGTCGTATCAGGCAGACATTCACCCACAGGGGTGTACCTATGGTGAATGGCCCTGGTAAACATAGGGCGGACCTTCTCCTAGATTGGGCTGCAGACCAAGGGAGATAGGATACATTTATCACAAGGGTGTACTTGTGGTAAATGAGCCCAGGCGTAGTCCTTTCCTTGATCATGACAAGTGATATAGACTCAAGGTGCTTTCAGTGTGTCAGATAGCATCAGGCTGACATTCAATCACAGGGATGTACCTGTGGTGAATGGCCCAGGTGTGGTCTTTGTCCTCAGTCATGGTGATTTGACAAGGACGGGTATAAGACCCAAGGTGCTAGACACAGTTGTGTGGAGATGGATCATCAACTGGCTCATGAGAAACTTTTCTATGAAAGAAGAAATCCAAGAAGACAAGGAAATGTCAAGAAAACCATTAAAGAAAAATCCAAAAAGCACAAGAAGAAAATAGAAGACAAGAAGATCAAGTCAGCTCTATTGAAGCATTGAAGAAACACTTGTAAAAGCAACAAAGAAATAAAATAAAGTTAAAAGACAAAAAATGACAAGTCGGCCCTACCAATAAAATAAGGTGACTTGATAGCCCTCGGGGGGCAACTCAATTGGCAAGTGCCGTGATATGAAGTGTTATGTTTGATGAGGTTCCGAGTTCAAATCCCCCCGATTTACCTGTGCCTGCGGAAAGGGCATACATATGGCACCTGGAGGTTATAGTGGTAGCGGTCGGAATCGACCCTGTGTCACGCGAGTATGAGACCGGCCCAATTGCCGATTCTGCCAGTTATAAAAAATAAAAATAAGGTGACTTGACTAGTATAAATAAAGGCAAGTTCATTTCATTATTACACATCTCATCAGCTCTCCTCTTCTAGTGCGCATGGCTTTCTCTCTGTGATTCTTTTATTTCTGCTGCAGTTTTATTTCAATTGAAATTTTCAGTGTGTAATTATTCTATGATAACAGTGGCATTAAAATCTGTTTGAAATCATAAGGTAATAATTATCAGATCTGGAAATTAGAAAAATCAACAAGAATTGCAGCAACATGGAATGTGTTAATAACCATTGTGCGATATCTCTATCAGTATCAAGCATGTGTTCAAAACTTGAGAAAACAGTTTCAATTTTTGACTGTGTTCTGGATCTGGATATGTAACACCACATTTTCAGATAATAGCTCTTGTTGCCATTACAAAATTGTACAGATTGAGAAGCGAAACCCTTGGCATGCTTTCATGCTTTTCTGTCTGGCATTGATGCATGTGACGTGGACTCTGATTATGGTCAAACCAGGGACTTAGACCAGCAATCACACTTAGCTTCTCAGTGAGACATATCTCTTCATGGACAGTGGAAAAACAGGTTTCCTTCTTTGAAGATAGTATATGCATCCCCTGTTTCTCATTGGCAAAGCTTATAGCATTCAAACAAAACAGCCACATCAAGTTCTATCAATTGCACACTTCCAATCTGTGTAAAATTATTTATGATAGAAAGCCCACTGTCTACACCACTGATAACCACAACATTAACCATCCAAAAGGTAACCGCAACAACCCCAGGCTGTGACATCAGCAATGTTCTGGGAACCACTACATTTGTTTACGTTCCCAAGGTTGGATGTTTTCTCTAATTCTCCTCCCTCCATTCACTTTTGCTGAAATCTGAACCTCTACATGGATCTTATGATTCCGAGTTTTGTATCTCAGTTATGCAACCTCAATCCAAAATCTGGGTTTAATGTCTGATTTGCACCACAAGGTGCAACTAGAGTGTTAACAAGTACACAAGGAAAAGTGGGACCATACAAGCATATATGAATATACAGGAATAGAGGTACTTTTATTTATGTATTATATATATAAGCCCAGTGGGTTAGACTAATCGTTCAAATGGACTATTTCAAGGCAGAGTTTGTTGTGAGATCTCGAGTTCTAGTCCAGCTGAGGTTAGAGTTCACTGGGTTACCAGCGGCTACTGTGGCTAGAGGTTGAGCCACCCTCCATCCAGATATTCCAAGGATGAGGGGGATCCCATGAGGTTTTCCTTTGAGATAAATATAAATGTAACAATATAGATCAATGGCAAATGATTTCCATGATATAGTCCTTAATTTAATGACAATATAACCCAATTAAACATTGAACATGTTGCGTAATGTGCATGTATGACTTCTAAATCCCCACAATGGTGCCGATATTTAAAATCCCTTCCTCAATTTGAGAGTATTACAATTGTAATCCGATTTATGACTCTTAGCCAAAGGAATCCAAATTGAATGTTGTTGGTTTCACTTTCTCCCAAATGGGGTCAGGGTCACTAGCTGCATCGTGATAAGAGGAAGCCAGTCACCAAATTAAAAAACTCCTCTTTTAGTTGTTATCTTTGCCCTTCCCCTATCATGAATTACTTTTCTATCTTATGATGGTTTAGGTTAGACAACACTTTTTTCTATTTTTTTGATGTTTAGGTAAAGAAGTTGAAAAACAGCCTAAAGGATTTCAGTATATGAACCATTTCTAACCAACCAGAAACACCTCAAAATCCATTTCTTGCATCCAGGCCAATTTCCAGTAGGGTAAATGCATCCCCAAACTAGTTGGAGATGGTTCTAAGATACATAGACTACTACATACAAAAGCAATCGATTGAATGGATCTTACAAAGTAAATTGTTAATTTTAAATACTTAACATACAAAGTAATCAATTTTGATATTGTATTCCTAATTTTTCTTCAAAAATCCAAAATCTTGGACTAAATATTTAGAAGTTGAAGCTTAAAAGTTTCTGTGTATACAATGTTGCATGAATTGTCGAGTTGATCAATTTTCACGGGTAGTACTTTTTTCTAAGGACATGTATTCAGGGGAATATAATATTTTTTTTAAATGCTTCCAGTCATTTAGAAGTCACACATGAGCCCTCAAATAGGAAAGGTGAGGCCTTACATACATATGGACTTACAGAAATAGATGTGTGTGTATACACACACACACACACACTATGGTCCCATGTCAAATAATTGATACTATATAATACTTAATTTATGTAAATCATCATATATCTAAAGCAGTTAAAGAATCCATGAATAGTGTACCTTGCAAACCCCTACAGATCATGCCATACAAGACTTTTCACCCTACAAAGCCTACAGTGCTCATGGTATGCAGACCAACAAGCTCACTGCACAGGGCTGACTATATGTACACATGTAGCTATGTATGGCCAGAGGTTATTTTTATATATATGGTGAAATACTAGATAGTGTATATATACATAATATCAATGTTGCAAATATTGTTTCTGGGAATATATTGCTGAGGGTCCGGAAATAAACTTATTGGAAATATTGACGAAAATAAACTATATAAACTTGGACCTGAAAACTCAGAAAATATAGGAAACATTGGAAACCTGAAAAACTCCAAAAAAAAATTGGAAATATCAGGAGAAATCAGAGATATTTGCTATGGTGGTACATATAATAGTAATAATTTGTGACAAGTAATGAACACAATTCTAGGATCAATGGGGCCCTACAGGCCTTTCATAGTAGAATATATTCCTTAATGTACCCTTTGTGACTTATAAACGCCTAAGTCAAAGCCAATTCTTAGAATAGCATTTCTCACTTCATATTTCGCAGTGGAAGAAGTAAGAGACAAGAATCAATATACTCAATGAACCTTACAACATTGTATAGGTGGAAATTCATAATATTAAATATTTGCAAAAAATAAACAATTTTTTATTTTTCATCATATTATTAGTCTTGTCTTTTAAAAAGCTGTATTGTTTTAACTTTTTACTGAAAAGATAGAATTAAGAATTTATAAACTATACCATGTTACAGGACTTGTCAAACGTCTCAATTTTCATACGTGATGCGTTCTTGGAGAATTATTATTAAGGGAGATATGACATTTTAAAAACCAGCTTTTAGTCAATGCCTCAAAAGTTACATGTAGACCTGCAAGAACAAAAGGTAGAGGCATACAATGGACATATGTACAAAGAGTGATAAATATTTGTGTGCATGTGATGTGTGTGTAGTTTTCGAATAAAAATATTGTTTTCCTCTATGTCTGGAGAATATTTTGACCTTAGCTTATACTAAGTGTTTTTTGCCTGACTGAATCCCCCATTTTTCCTAGACATGCTAGCATGCGACAATGTTAAACCATTAGAATTAAAAATATATGGGAAAACGAATGCAAGATAGTCACTGATAACATACTCTCTAAGAGCAGCATTCCCAACTGGAGGCTGCGAAAAAGTAATACATTTGACCTGAAACTTGTCCCCGTCTTTTGATGATAAGGATGATGCAAGGACCCTCAAAATTGTAAGAGTTGCCAACACTGCAACCTGCAAAGGTGCAATACAACAACAAACTAACTAAACAGATTATACCCAACTAGAAATCTCTAACACATGAGAAGGCCTAAGAAGGTTATTTGTCCTTACTGCACCACCTAATGAATGCCCACACAGCACAAGACGCCGATTCTTTTTTTGTGCAAGTCTGTATAGCTCCAGTGCAGGAATACCCTTGGCACGAGCTAAGAAACCCTGCAAGCCCAGCAAAACTGTCACTTGTGCTCAAATAGAAAAAAAAATCACATATGTAGTGAAATAATTTTCAGATTTCCTAAAATCTTAATTCTCCTTTTTCCATGTTGCATAAAATGTTATGCAGGTATACACAAGCTAACCATAGTTGAACCTTATCTATTCTTCCAATTCAAGATAGATTATAGAGCTCTCACCTTATGTGCAGCAGGTTTGGGTCGACCTTTCTGTACTTCAGCTTTTACTGAGTGCAGCTTATTGTCTTTGGATCCTTCTTGATTGCAACTGTGTGCCGTACTTCCCTCGTTACAAGTAGCATAACTGGTGTCTTCATGAAATACAGCTCCCTGCAGTATGTTTGCATCTGCTATGAGATCCCTGCATAATGAAAAGCATTAACTAATGAGTAAATGTCTTCACTTCCATTTTAATCAAAATTTCAATAAAACTCTTGTTCTATGATTGTCTCTGGATTTTGGAAAACTTTTATACTCACTTATACTGCTTGGTTCCAATGAAAGAGGCAAAAAGCGTATCTCCTGCTTCGGCTAATAAATACCTGCCAGACATAATACCCAAAATAGTTACAAATATTTTTTTACAAACTCAAATTAATGCACTACTATTCAGAAAAATAATTTCCACGCTGATCTACTAAGTTTGATTGTGAATATGTTGAAGGTTGTTTATTTAGTAGAAAATTTTGCCATGCAAAAATGGTTTAAAAGCGAAGGTCATCATAACATGGCAAGGATGCAAGCAAGATGTGTGCCTCATATGATCTTTGCATCATGGAAGAATGATGCACCAATCCATAAGACTTTGCAATAACATAGACCCACAAGTGTTAATGCCCCAACACCGTGACAATCCTACAACTCACACAAAGTAGCACATATCAAAATGATGTGGGAGCATCCATGAACAGAGTATGAGCACGAGAAGTATGTGTGAAGGAGAAGTCAATTCAAGTAAATAAGAAAGCGTAGGTGGAAATCAAAAAGAAATAGTGCAGGAACAACAAAGTATATACGTGCAAATGTAGTGTGACATAGCATGCAATTTTGGAAGTG
This sequence comes from Picea glauca, assembly GCA_000966675.3. NCBI lineage: Eukaryota > Viridiplantae > Streptophyta > Pinopsida > Pinales > Pinaceae > Picea > Picea glauca. The sequence goes on along the minus strand of JZKD02S1768299.1, from coordinate 98,976 downwards.
TGGGCATTTTCAAAGGAAGTAAGCTAGAAAACTGTGCAAGGCAGGTTGAGGAGAAGCCACATGTCAAGATCTGAAGAGAGCTTGGAGATGAGTCAGAAGGAGCTGGCATGAAGTTTCAAAGAACACGAAAACAATGCAATCTGGACACCAGGAACAGTGTATGCAGAAACACAACGAATCTAGATACTAGGATAGCATGTACAGAACAACACAAGTGTGGAGCGTGCAGATTGGCACAGATAAAGAATAGCACAGAAGAGGATTGGTGCAGAACGGTATAGTGCAAGAGGACACTGACATGACACGTGCGAGAGACAGATAGAATTTACCAGGCAAACCCGATCTCAAGAGGCAAAAGGGCACTGAAGACACCAACAAGCAACAAAGAGTCTGAAGAAGAACAGTCCAGAGAATTAGTAAGGATAAAGCCTTAGAAAAATTAGCCAAGTCAAATTGTAGAGTTGAGTGAAAAAAGAGTCGGTCAAGAGCCAAGAGAGAGAAAAATCTCCAAGATTGAAATAAGTATACTGTGTACTCTGAATATCTACATTAATGAGAAGAAAATCAACCCAAATTATGTATCTAATTTTATGTGTGTGCTTGGTTGAATGTTACTTAGCAGTATCTAGATTGATTTGTATGTCTATACGCGTTGAAGTCAGTTAGATTTCGGAACGCGACACCCCAGTTGCATCATTTGGTATTCGAGTAAGGTTGAGCTCTACGAGAGATGACTAAACCCAGACAAAGTGCTCAGTGAGGCATACAAATGTAGAAAATAGTGACTGGTAAACCTATGCAACAGAAGCAATGTTAACAGATTCTTAAGAAAAATGAAGTAAACAATGGCACACATACACAATACAGAAGAGATTTACACTGAAAACCCTTTACCAGTAAAACCAACGAACTCAGAACCACACCTCTTTCTCATTGTATTAACAAAACTTTTCGCAATACAATGGTTAGGTATTCCACAGCATCATTCAACCCTAATCCATTAACCAGGATTTGAATACAATGGGTATAAAACCATGGGTCAAACCCACCTATAAACAACCCAAAAAAATTGTCTTGGGGGCTCCGCCCCCAGCAGAGACGAGATGGCCCCCGAACCCCATGATCATGTCAGGATGCAAAGTTGACCTACACGCAAAGAATACAACACATATCCAACAATAAATTCATGGGAAAATGGTAAGAGGTGGCAGAATGACAGTAAACAATGAATCACAGGGCTGAGAAGATGAATAGAGGAGCTGAAAAATAGACAACAAAGCAAAGAAGTAGAGTGCAGTGAATCAAACCAAAAGAGAAGAAGAAGAAGAAGAAGAGGAATAAGGAGGTGTTGTGCAGCGGATTGTGAGGTTGCTAAGGAGTAAGAAATCAGCAAAAACAGAACTTTCCTACTATGGACGAGCCCTAAAAAAGGAATTGATAGACTGGGTAAACAAAATGGAAACCAACTTCATTATCAAGAGAATTAAAGACCCTTGGAGGACAAAATTCATCATACGAAGTTGAAGGGACAGGGTACCATTTGACGGGAATTTTTGTAGTGAGGGAGAATTCAAAAGGGCAAGGAGAAGATTAGAAGTTGGACCAAATGGTGTCAAAGTTGAAAGAAAACTTTTTGTCCTCAAATTGCACACAAACATTGTTCAAGCAATTATAAATCTAAGACAAAAGGAGGAAAATGTACAGGAGTACATCGAATAATTTTACAAGTTGCCGATTCGAGTTGGACATGAGGAGGATGAAGACAGGCAAGTTTTGAGGTATGCTAATGGATTAAGATTTGTCATTCAAGACGAAATAAGTTTACACAAATTACATTCAATAGAGGAAGCATCTCAGTGAATGCTAAAGGTAGAGGAGAAGTTAGCACGGAATGCAATCTTGAGGAATTTTTGCAGGGGAAGAGGCGCCAAAAGAAAAGGAAGAGGGCAGAATCACACATCCAAGGTGGAAGAGACGAGAGAAGAAAAGGTAGAAAAATCAAAGGAGAATGTTGTGGTATGTAGAGGTAGAGGCAGAGGCCAAGGACACTTCCGAGGAAGAGGAGGAGCTGGATATGACAGATGTAGGAGCAAATACATTGTTACATGCGCACAAGACGAAACAAGATAGGACATAATTCATTTGAATGCCCACAAAGGGAAAGTGTACGCAAAAGTGAGCAAAGAGCCAAAATGGCACAAGGAGAAGCTTAGAAAGAAGGATCGCTAATTGCAATAGTAGCGAAACAAGCCATGAATTTGATGATGCAAAGAGGTCTAACAGCCCCAACAAAGCAGCAACAGGCTCCAGAAGAAGAGCACTGGTTGAGGAAGAACATCTTCAGGACCAAGTGTAAGGTAGGAGGTAAGTGTTGTAAAGTGATTATTAATAGTGGTAACACATAGAGTATGATTTTTGTAGATATAGCACTTTAGTTATATCTCATGTGTCAAAAGCACCCACAACCATATAGGTTATTTTGGTTCCAAAAAGGTTACAAAGTCATAGTGGCAAACTACGATGGTATTTAATATAGGAGAGTATCAAGATGAAGTTTTGTGTAAATTTTACCCACGGATGCTTGCCACTTGTTATTAGGAAGACCATGGCAATACGACAAAAGTGCAATTCATGATGGAAAGATGAGCACCTACACCTTCTCCAAGGATGGGAACAAAATTCAGTTGTTATTGTTATGAAGATTCAAAGGAAGTGTTATTGTTATCCATGAAGAAATTTTTGAGTGCAGTAAAGAAGACCAAGGAATGTTATGCCCTATTGCCGAAGGAAGCAAAAAAGCACAAAATTTTGGAGGTTCTCACCAAAGTCATAGAAGATTGTTGGATGAATACAAAGAAATAGTACCAGAGCATTTCCTACATGGATTGTCCCCAAAGAGAAATCGTGCATCAGATAGACTTGATTCAAAGAGCAAGGTTGTCAAATCAAGTTGCACACAGATTGAATCCTATGGAGAGCACAATGTACATGTTGGTAAGTTGTTCTCAAAGGGGTCTCTTGGAGAGAGTATGACCTATGCACTGTTCCACCACTAATCACATCAAAAAGGGATGGATTATGGGGAACGTGTAAAAACTCCAAAGCAATCAATAAGATTCAATTTGGATCAGCTTTTCATTCCTGCGGATGGACAATTTGATGGACTATGTGCATGGCATTAGATATTTTTCAACAATAGATCTGAAGAGCAGATATCCCCAGATTCAAACAGGGAAGGGGATGAGTG
>JZKD02S1768299.1:77623-88828 GCA_000966675.3 Picea glauca | reverse complement strand
TTCTGGTCATGCCATTCAGGCTAACTAATGCCCCTGCCACTTCCAGTCGTGCATGAATCATGTGTTCAATAAGCAGCTGAGGAAGTTCTCATTGGTCTTCTTTGACGACATCCTCATATACATCAAAACATGGGAAGACCATCTACAACATCTTGATGAAGTACTTGGTATTATAGAGAGTTAGAAGTTGTATGCAAAGGAATCCAAGTGTGAGTTTGGTATGACAGAGATGCTCTACTTGGGGCACGTGATTGGGGTGAATGGGGTACAGGTGCACCAAGAAAAGATCAAGGAGATCATTGAGTGGCCAACTCCCAGGAATGTGACAGAACTAAAGATTTTCCTTGGTCTCTGCACTTACTACAGGAAATTTGTTAAAGGATTCTCACAGTTGACAGCGCCACTGATCGATCTCACCAAAAAGGGGGCTTTCGTTTGGATAGAGAAGGCCCAAGAGACATTCGAGAAAATGAAGCAGGTGATGAGTTCATGCCCTGTTTTAGCACTCCCTGATTTCACTCAACCCTTTGTCTTGGAGTGTGATGCTTCGGGAATTGGGAGAGGAGTTGTATTGATGCAAAGCGATCACCCAATCGCGTTTGAAAGCCACAAACTCCGAGAGTATGAGTGGCATTACTCCATATATGACAAAGAAATGTTGGCCATAATGCATGCTTTGACCAAATTCCGGCAATACTTGGTGGGAAACAAGTTCAAGGTAAAGACTGATCATAATAGCTTGAAGTTTCTCATGGAGCAAAAGGATTTAAGCGAGCGGCAACAAAAATGGATCAATAAAATCCAAGACTACGATTTTGAAATTGAGTATGTGACCAACATTGTTCAACAGATCCTTCTTCTATACCTCTATCAAAGGCCACCCTCACCAAGTTGTGAAACTGTGTTGGCAGTCAAGGGGACTTATATCTTCACTATATGGCCCACATTCTTCACTAAGGGGGGAAATAATGATGTAATGCCTTATTTCCAAGGCTTGTTGTTCAGATTAATGGGGGTGTTGTGAAAAGGGCTAACCCTATCTTGAGATGGGTACCCATAAACACACTCACCTCTGTGTTGAGTTGGGTATCCATAACCACCCTGTAATGTCCCCAACTAGGATGGATGGAAATATTATGTTTGTTGTCCAAATTATTGTTTCTCTTTGTGTAATTTTGTCAAACATTTTGCAGGAAAGGCCTTACAACTAAGTTGCAGGAAACGCTACCCCCTTGTTTCCCCAACTAAAACATTGGTACGGGTACAGTACGACTGACGGCGTTTCCCGACCGTACCAGCCCATACAGGTGGCGTTTCGGGTGTTCTAAAGCGTCTTAGAGGCGAAATAAAAAAAAATATAGGGCCGTGGAGCCCCCAAACAGTCAATTATATTTTTTTTTCCTTTTTTATATTCTCCAATGAGAATAAAATTGATTTTCTCCCTTTTTTTTCATTTCAAAAAAAAAAAATCTAGAAACTAATAGAAACCCTAAATCTCCTTCCTTTGCTATAAGAAACCACTTGTTTCACTCATTCCTCACACTTTCATTAGCAAGAGGAGCTTCCTACAGTAGCAGCAAGGAGATTGTGTGTGGTTTTCGTGAGCAAATTTCTTTTCTATTTGGTGAGCAGATTTATTTTATGTTTGCTTAGCATATTTCTTTGTTCTCTTGGTGAGCATTAGCAAATTTCTATTTTGTTTGGTGAACAGATTTTCTTCTTGTTTTGCAGCATTCATGGCTTCTCAAAGTATTGTTTCATCTACCCCTAAAGCTATTGAAGTAAGCAGGCAACAAGAATACTATCCTCTTTGAAGGCATGTTACCAAGGTCAAGGCTATGGGTGCTGGTGAAGGTTCATTGGAATGGAGGTTGTTGACTACCTATTTCAACTAGGGGGTCAACTCCATGTACCATGAAGATATGCACCTGATAGTGATACCAAGTTGAAGACTTGTTGGTTCTACAAGGCAGTTTTGGCCTTCAGCATTTTGTTGTAATTGGAATTTTCGCTCCCTTGCGTGGGAAAATAATGTAATGGGTCTACATGGATCATAGTTTAGATCAGTTGCCTAGAACTTTATCATTAGAGGAGTCCCTTTCACTGAGTGTTTTTTTTCCTCAGGTTATTAATTTGGCCTAACCAGCCTTATTAATTTCTCTTGAGTTTTTCACTCCCACATAATTCTTCAAAGTGGTAAAAGGCGTTCTAATGATCGAGCCCATGGGGTAACTAAGGTCTAGGAGTGTTGTAAATGACCATGCTAGACATTTCCTAGAGTCTCACGGAATTCCATGAAGTTTTGATAAGAATTTTTAAATAATTAATATTCCCGCAAACTGGGGATTTTTAATTATTTTTTATGTAAAATGTAAAAAATTGGTCCTTGGGGATTTTGTATAGGGGTATGAGTACTCAAATCAAATGGTTCATACACCCCTACACCCTTGAACCAAGTCTCAGCTCATTTGGACAAGTTTTGTTTGGCCATTGTCCATGAGGAGCCAAAGTCAGTCAAAAATCAACATGTAATTGGTTTAATTAAAATAGCAAAATTTTGTAAAAGTCACTAAAGTCATGAGAGTGAGTGGGAAAAGTGTCCCAAATGCTATTCCTAAGTTGGGAAAATGATTTCCAACTTAGAAGGACCCCTTTTTCTTAGCCCCCAACCCACATTGACCATCTCCCTAGAAGAGGGGCACCCCCCTTTGCTCAATAATTCATGAAAAATCAAGAACATACTATGGGAACCCCCAAAACTTTGCTAAACCTCCCCATTCATCCCCACTACACTTTTAATAAATTGGAAAGGGGGTTTACCCCTTACCCACTCATCCCTCAACCCTCACCCTCCTCTCTTGAGCCTAAAGTGCGCCCCTCTTGATGTGACCCTCCTCCCTTGGATAAATGCCACTTGGAGCACATCCAAGTGGGGTCTCTCCTCACCTTCACCTATAAAAGAGACCATCTCCTCCTCATTATCTCATCTATTTTCATAGCCAGTTTACTATACCAAAAATTCTCCTCTCTTTTCCCTCACTCTCTCATGCTCTCATGTGTAAATCTTGCTACAAATATTTGTACCAACATTTTGGTGGATAATAAAGGTAGCTTTGGAGAATCTATGGTGTGCATTGGGAGTCTTCTTGGTGCCTTCATTGTGTTATTGTGAGGTGATACATTTCCATTTCATTTTACATTTTTGCTTCACTAGTTCTACTTGGAGACTCAAGCAAAGTATTTTGCTTGAGTGATATTAGTAGTAGTATTGCTATTGATCTTGTGGTAGTTTCTTATTAAGTTTGCAAAGTATTTTACAAGCTTTTTGGATGCTCTCACCTCCATTTTTCATTGAGTAGCAAAGGCAATCTTATTGTGGGAATCACTAAAGGATTGAAGGATTGGTTTTAGAGTGGAAAGCCAACTATTTTCAATCATACAAAGTTTCAATATTTATCTAACTTTCTTTCCTTTCTTTTCCTCATTTCTAAATGTTGTTATGATATAGAATAGACACTAAAGATTTCATGATCATTTTCAAAATTTTTACTTAAATTTATGTATCATTGGGCTAATCAAACTTAACAAGTTCTTGGTGTTTTGTAGCATTTTCCATAAAAGAATATCTTGCTGATTTTTATGCAGATTTCTAACAACAAGGAAGGAAAGCTACTAGTTGAGCCCTAAAGGCCTCCCAAAGGCATTTGAGACTCGGGATATCAAATCCCCATCCTTCTCACTCTTCTAAATCATTGTAAGCCACCCTTGAAAGTCTCTTGGGTGTGCCTTCTTTCAATTTTACATCAAAAATTTGATATTGTAATAGAGTAGATTTGTTTTCTTGCTTTTATTTTTACACTCATCTTGGCCAAAACGGTAGGCATTGTGCCTCCACTTGTTGCCATTGTTGTGGGGTTGAAATTTATTTCCAAGTTTTCATTTCTTTCATAACACCCACCTTGGCCAAAACGGTAGGCATTTTGCCTCCACTTGTGCCATTGTTGAGGTTATTTTTGCTTTCAAGTAATTTTTTTTTTAATTCTTTTATTACACCCACCTTGGCCAAAACGGTAGGCATTGTGCCTCCACTTGTGCCATTGTTGTGGGGTTGCAATTTCATTCATTTTCTAAAGCAAACTAATAAAGCATTTCAATTTATTTATTTTGCCCCACCTTGCAAGATATTGGCATAAGCCATTCTTTGCAATAACGGAAGGCTTGTATAATTTTGAAATCATTGCTAAAGTAATCTTTTTGTTCTCCATTTTTGCCCCGTATTCTCTCCCCTTGCCACTTGTTGGATCCTGGGTGACAAGAAAGGGCAAAGGTTGGAGGTTTAGTAATTAGGCATCCAACCATTTATTGTTTCAACCACCAAAAAGAAGGCTCGAGGAAGATACTTGGGGTGCTAGGTTAGGTATGATCTCACGGCACTAGGTGTCCCCCGGGTTGAGTACCTTGCTCTTTGGGTTTGACCTGTGGACCTAGGGTAAGGCCTTGTTTGCCTTGCTTATTGAGCACCCAACACTTCCTTTTGGTTGAGAGGATAACGGTTTGGGGTAGTCACATAGTCTAGGAATCAATCTATTACATCTAAATCCCCCTAATCAAAGAGAGACTTAAAATTTACCAAAATTAACCTACACACTACATTCACAACACTTGCAATCTCATTTTCAAAGCAATTTATTTCACAACATAGCATCTCGAGTTTACTTTTCAAGCAATCTCAAAGTTGTGTTATTCATATTTCAAGCAAATTTACCTTTCAAGTTTTGCAATCACATCTTAAGGCAATTTATTTTCAAGCAAGTTACTCTCAAGCAACTCACTTTTCAAGCAACGTCTTTCATTGTGGATATCTCATGTTCATTGGTTTAGGATCTAACTTCTCTTTTGTATAGTTGTAATATCATTTAAGTGGTTATTCTTTTATTTCATGATATGTTTCAATCAATTCATTTATGAATTGATGTGAGTTGAATGTTTCATTATCTAACTATTCTTTAGTTTCTTTTATATATTTTGTGCAATTATCTAATTTATTATTTTCATTGTAAGCTATCTTGCCATATTCAATTTGTATGTTTCAATTTGTAATTGTCTCAAGGATAAAGTAATTTCTTGTTGTATCCTATAGCATTGTTTATTTCTTGTATAATTGTACTTAATTCTTTTGTTGTATAATCTAATCGACCCCTTGCCCAACCCTTAGGCACTAGTCTTAGTTGACCTTAGGGAAAGGTTTGGTTTTCATTAAAAAAATTGCATTTGCATTGTTGTTTGCCATATAGGCGAGCTCCCCCTTACCTTTAACAAACTAAAATTAACTCCTAGAATTCATTTAATAATTCACATAATAACTAGGGTCTCCCCCCCTTTGGCTTCCCTAGAAGTAAGCTTAGATGGAAGAAGTTCATGTCGAGGTGACAGTGGGCTTGAACTTAGGCATTGTGCGTTCAAGGACACACTAAGTGGATTGGACTTAGTCCACGTTAGCAAGTGTGTATAAGGGCGGCAATAGAGGTGCAATTTATTCAAGAAGGATAAGACCTTCAAGGGCTCTTACACAAGAGTCAAGGCTTACATTTTGCATGAAGGGAAGGGTATTGAAGGTTGTCCACATACTCTTGATCTGCAAGTGAGGGATAAATTCCAGAAAGAGCATGATGATGCTCAAAAAATTAAGGATAATAGAGTCAAGATTGCTATGCATGGCACTAGCAAGCATCCTCCTTCCTTGGGTGTTAGAAATGAGCCAAGGATTGTTCATGAAGCAAGGAAGAGGAGGGTGCTAGAGGTAAAAAACGAGATATCCAAAGGCCCTGGAGGACGAGGTGCAGCTACAGACAACAGATTGATGAAGATGTTCAACAATCAAAAGAGAGAAGAAACATAGTCAAGGGTGGCAAGGGCCATATTACATGTGGCATCCCATTTAATGTGGTTCGGTCCCCCTACTGGAAGGATATGGTGAAGGAAATTAACGAGGCTCCTCGAGGTTTCAAGGGGCCAAACTATGAAAAACTCAGAACAGTGTTGCTCCAAAAAGAGAAGGCATTGATTCATGATATTCTCAAACCAGTTCGTAGCTCATGGACCAGCACGGGGGTTTCCATTATCTCTAATGCATGGACTGATACAAAGCGGAGGCCCTTGGTCAATGTTATTGCATCATCACCAACAGGAGCGATGTTCTTAAGAGCAGAAGATTGTTTTGGCGAGGTAAAAGATAGCAAATTCATTGTTGATATTTTAATTTCTGCTATTGAACAAGTAGGGCCAGCAAATGTGGTGTAAGTTATCACAGATAATGCACCCATTTGCAAAGTTGCAGGCTTGATTGTTGAGAGTAGATATCATCATATTTTTTGGACTCCTTGCATTGTCCATAATTTAAATCTCATTTTAGAAGAGATTGAGGCAAAAACTGAATGGATTAAGGAGGTCACAAGGCAAGCTAGGGAGATCATTAAATTCATCAACAACCACCACCAATCTCAAGCAATGTATCAAGAATACTCCAAATTGGAGTTGCTCAAAGTTGTTGAGACAAGATATGCCTCAAACTTCATCATGTTGTGTCGCCTTGTTGAGGTCAAAAGTGCATTGATGAGTATGGTGGTGGGTGTGACTTGGGCTGAGTGGAGACAGGCAGATTCAGAGAGAGGAAGTATGGTGCGGAGGGTGTTGATTGATGAGGATTGGTGGAGCAAGGTAGAATTCTTGCTCAAGTTTACATTACCTACATTTGAGCTTCTCCGAGATGCAGACACAAACAAACCTTTCCTGGGAGAGATTTATGATGGCATGGATACCATGGTTGAGAAAACCGTGGAAATTGTTACACAGGAGGCTCCCACTTTGTTTTTTGTTGAGCATGTGAGGTCCATCATTGTTACTAGGTGGAATGGCTCTAACACTCCATTGCACACTTTGGCACATGCTCTAAATCCCAAATTTTATGATGAGGAGTTATTTGCTCAAAGCAATGGGAAGAGGAAGGCCCCACATAAGGACAAGGAGGTGGCCACATGAGTGAAAAAATCCTTCCATGGGTTGTTTCCATCTTCTCAACAAACAAAGGTGAGGGAGGAATTTGCTTGTTTTGTTGTTGGATTAGAGGATTTTGCAGACATCTCAGCTTTGGAAGAGAGAAGCACCATGAACCCAATTAAAAGGTGGACTTGTCATGGGGAAAATGGTGTATATTTGCAAAGCCTTGCCACTTGTATTCTATCACAAGTAGCAAGCTCTTCATCGGCAGAAAGGAATTGGAGCACCTATGGTTTCATTCATTTTGCGAAGCGCAACAGGTTGGGATCGCAGAAGTCTGAGGATCTTATATATGTGCATTCAAACCTCCGCCTTGTGTCTCGCAAGGGTGAAGAATATACAAGTGGGTCTCATAAAGAGTGGGATGTGGATGCAGAAAACCCAGACTTAGAGCTCTCTCTTGTTGCTCTTGATATTGTTGATGATGCAAGTGGAAGTGGAATTCAAATTGCCTCTTCTTCCCATCGAGGCTCTAGTTCTATTGAACATGCATCTTGTTCTATTTTTTATGATGAGGATGAGGATCAGTATGATATGTATTAGGATATGTAATTGTAGTTGCCTTTAGCTCATGTTTTTTTTTCATTTTCAGCACATACAGCCTCATTTATAAAGCCTGATTTTGGATTTTGCTACTTGCATCATGTAATGAATGATATTGATCATCTATGGGAGTTAATATGGACATGGTTTTCCTTCTAAAATGTCATTTATGTGTATCATTATGTTTTTATTGCAATATAATGTTTTATTTTTAAAAAAACTATATATATATATATACGGCGTTTCCCCCGACGTTTCCATTTTTTGAGGGCCTGTATCATACCGTCCCGGTTTCAGAAACTTAGAAACGTTTCCTCGTTTCGTGCAACTTAGCCTTACAATAGTTTGCATATGTCTCATAAATAGGAATATTGTTATACACATCACATGCATCCATTACACAAATAATTGAGAAGATAACCATGGCATCTTTATTATGGTATGAGAACCCAAATCACAACAATGCAAAGATCACTAATGGTTGTCACAACAGCTGTTAAACCCTCCTAAACACATCAGATCTACTGGTTGCAAGTAGCTACAATATCTACTAACATAAAACAAATCAAGAAACCTAGTAATGATGCCAGAATCTCCTCAAGTTGCATACTCCTCTGACTTCCAGATCTCATCGATGTTGTCTTGATCTGCTCCTGAATACTCACTACAGCAATACGGTCGTTCGTACCCAACTCGGATCTGCAATCCAAAATTGTAGAGGGCCTCGCATGACACGGCTGGATGTCTAGCGGGGCCTTGCGTGACGAGGTTGGATGTCTAGCAGGGCCTCGCGTGACGAGGTTGAGAAACCAACGACGGCCTCGCAAAATACCCTATGTTGAACCCGTGGGGTTGTCCTGTACCACGATTTACTCAAAACCCTCCTCGCACCTGCAAATTCTGAGTACGGCCTCCTCCGAAAGATTCGCCAATCTCCTGCGCAAGCCAATCTACCACCAACTGAAAATAAGCTCCCAAGTGAAGCTTCAATGAACAACCAGTATGGATCCCCCTCCTTCTTGTCTAGCTCCAATGGAAATCCTGGATGGATTCTCCCCTTGTCTAGCTAGGGTGGATATTGCACCACCGAAACCAAACCAATAGTGGAAGGGTTTTGCCCAAAACCCCAACGAAAACGTTGGCTATAAGAACACTCCAATAAGATGTCAAATCATAATCCCAAAGTGAGGCTCTACCCCTTCTTTTATACTTTCTCCATGCCTTCTAGAACTTTACCCTTTTTGACCAAATCAAATGTAACTTCTAGAAATTCCTGTTTTTTACTAAATCAAATATAACTCTTATTTTCCCTCCAATTTTAACTTTAAGATTAAAAGTAACTTTAATAATAGTTAAGTAACTTATTAATCTAAACTTACTTTACTTCCCTAATGTCACTTTAAATATATAACATCTCCTAACTAGTGACATTAAATGACCCCCTTTTTATTCCCTTTTCTTCACCGACAAGCCACGGAAGTCCCTTCGACTACAAAACAGGGGAACCAAAAAATGGGTACATGAAAAATCCTCCCTTCCCAAATATTGCTTGTCCTCAAGCAATGCCATCACGATATGATGCCCCATCGACTGATCCAAGCTGAAACTGGAAATGATATCAAGGTCCCAAACCACCTTGTAAGATGTGAAACATCCTCCGCTCATGGCGTGGTTCGGTAATGTACTGACATAAGATGTCTCCTGAAATCCACCCACAAGTAAGGCTCTTTGATGCTGCAACAACTTCATCAACTCATCAACGAACTGCTCCTCTAGGGAACCAATCTCATGAAGGAAAAAACTAGCTCTCGCCTCCATGCCAACTGTCACACTGTCTCTTACTGAAATCCTAGGGTCCCAAGCTATCCTTGGAAAGGAACCACTACGTTGATGCAAGGCCCCTCTAATCATAGTTGTCCGAACATCATGCCCACTCTGCATCCACAAGCTATAATGCCTCAAAGCATCGCATCCACTATCGAGGATTATACCCAGCCAATGTATCTCAATGAAGTCGTATGAACCAACTCTAAAATCAAACATCATAGAGAGGTCTATGTGATCATCAATTGATAGGGCATCCACTATACCTAGTTTCCAAGTATCAAAGGGAAAAGCCCCAATACTCTAGAACCCCCAGTCTACTGCAATCGTCCAAGCATTACCTGGATAATCTCCCAACATGTCATCCGCAAAGTCCCTCCATGCGAACACAAGAACCCCGTAGATGGTAAAATTGCTAGGATCCCAAACTAGCATGTATGTCGTGAAGCACCCTCTACTCATAGAACTGGTCTGTAAGGAGCCAATACAAGAATCCACCTAACTGCTCCTAATAAGTCAGGCAATCATAAGCTGCATAAACTCGGTGAACTCCTCAGGAGACCACTCCTCCAAGCAACCACTCCTAAGCCTCCCAAAAGAAAACTCTGGAAAGTCAAAGTCGGTGCTCTCCTCTCTAATAGTAGTTGAACTATCAAGCACTATAATCCTACGGTCCCAAACTAATCTTGGAAAGGTACCACCATGCCGACGTTGCACCACTCTAATCATCATTGTCGAACCAACGCACCCAGTCTGCATCCTCCTCTCGTGGAACCCCAAGCTGAACTCCCAGAAAGGATCGAAACCACTATCCTGGATCCTCCCCTGCAAAGGTGTCTCAGTGAGATCTAAACCTTCAAATCCACGGTCAGCCTCAAGTCTGTCCTGCCATATAGAGTAAGTCTCGACCTCCTCTCTACTGACGTCCCAAAAATAAAGCGGACCAATCACTGTCACGGCTCTATCGACCATCATCTGAATCAATCTTACTCAGATGAATCCCCGGATCCCACCACCAAATAGGAAGTCGACCACTCCTAATACCTGCTAGTTGTTGTTGTACCATATTGGTAATCATCAGAGTCAAAATGAGCCAAGTCCCTCGTATGCCATCATCTGGTGGAAACCTAGTACTAGGAATCAACTCTGTGTATGTTGATCTTCTTGGCTCCTTCCAAACTGCACCAGGAAATCTGTTATCTCGATCACCATCAATGTACCAAGTAATCTATGGAGTCTAAATACCTCCCTGGAAAGTATCCCTGTCACCTGCGGTGCCTCATACTCATACGAGTACCCAGAATGCCCTGCCAAAGGCGAATCATGCATAGCCCTCATAATCTCCTCCCTAAGTGTGGACTCAGGGACTGTATGTGTGCGACCTCCGTAGTGGATAATGCCATCCACCACTTTGTTCGCTGAAATCTTTATGAACTAATCCAATACAATCTAGATATCCTCCTGTGCTCCAGCCGCATAGCCCAAACGAAAGTGCTCTGATATGGCTATAATCATGTCTACTTCACCCAACTGACTCAGGTGAACCCTCCATGCCCTACAGAATATACCGTTGGCATCAGAAAATAGCACTAGATGTCGTTGCCATTGCCTGCAAGACTAGAAAGTGTCAGGTGCATTGGTCAACCCCAACAGTATGACCAAGGACTCAAGGTTGTTGATTTGGTACCTGAGGAGGTGTTCCCCATGTGTTATTCCCTCTTAGCACATGTGGGAGAGACATTTGCCTTTGTCCTATGTACTTTATGTTCTATTTTGTACTTG
>JZKD02S1768299.1:53939-65166 GCA_000966675.3 Picea glauca | reverse complement strand
TTGTATTGGCAATTTATGATAAGGAAGTTTTTGCTGGGTTTTCTTCCCCTAGAGGGTTTCCCGGGATAAATGTTATGTCTCTTGTGAATGTGTATTTCTCAGTGATCTTGTTCTTCTGTAGCTCTTATCTATTGAAATGCAAATAACTATAATAATGGCATAAACATTAAAAGGTCCTAGACCAAGAACCCCAGTTATATACTAGGGGGCCCTAACAAGGGTCTTTTGCCATGGCACTGATTGTTTGGTCCCTGACCAAGTACCCCAGGAGTGCACTGGGGGCCCTAGATCTCGACTAGGGTCTTTGCCATCCTCCCGGAGAATGGCTCTTGCAGCTGCTACAAATTTAACAATTATGAGCACCATCTGCCCTTGTCAACACTTGTACAATCTGCGCTTCTTTGACTAATAATTGATCCTCCAAACATTGCAATGCTAAGGGTCTTTGTTTAATCTCATCATCATGTGGAGGTATAGTCACGTCCTCCTCATCATCGGCATCATAAATGAGATATGGTGTTGATTCCTCATCCTATGTAAGCGCTATCATGCTTTGAGCAACCTTCATCATAAGTATCATGCATAGTGAAAGATGTTGGATCTCCAACATCGGCTAAATGGAACATATGGTCATCGTGAAATGTTGCATCCTCATCTTTTGTTGATTCATCAGAGGTATACCCATCCAACACACTAGTGTCACCGGTCTCGTTGGTTAATTCTGATGATGTCTCATAGGCTATTGTTTGTTTCTCCTCTATGCACACATCCTCCTCATGGCTAGATGCATGCTCCCTCACCTGTCCTTCATGCTCCCTCACCTATCCTTCATGCTCATCCTTCTTTACTTCTTGCCCGGTGCTTTTAAAATAATCCTCATCCAAATCCTTAGGACAACTTCCATGCTTGAGTTTGTAGTAGCTTTTGAAGGGTAAAGTTGTGCGGACCTTCTCATCCAATGTTAGATACTTCTCGTAGCCAGGCATGTATTTATTTACCTTCAGCTCCCTCAAAAGTTCAGCCAAACGTTCCAGATTTACCTTCTTAAGCAATTGCAACATGGTCGATATAAAGTTGTAGTAATTTGGTAGTTTCTGGCTTGGGTCTCGTCAAACACTTAATAAACCCTCATCCATGTCCTACGCATACACAGGCTAGCAAGATCACCAACTCTGATACCACTGTAATGTCCCCAACTAGGATGGATGGAAATATTATGTTTGTTGTCCAAATTATTGTTTCTCTTTGTGTAATTTTGTCAAACAGTTTGCACATTTCTCATAAATAGGAATATTGTTAAACACATCACATGCATCCATTACACAAATAATTGAGAAAATAATCATGGCATCTTTATTATGGTATGAGAACCCAAATCACAACAATCTAGAGATCACTAATGGTTGTCATAACAGATGTTAAACCCTCCTGAAAACATCAGATCTACTGGTTGCAAGCAACTACAATATCTACTAACAGAAAACAAATCAAGAAACCCGGTAATGATGCTAGAATCTCCTCAAGTTGCATACTCCTCTGACTGTCATATCTCGTCGATGTTGTCTCGATCTGCTCCTAAATACTGCAAGAGCCATTCTCTGGGAGGATGGCATAAGACCCTAGCTGAGATCTAGGGCCCCCAATGCACTCCTGGGGTTCTTGGTCTGTGACCAAGCAGTTAGAGCCATGGCGAAAGACCCTAGTGAGGGCCCCCAGTGTATTGTTGTGGTTCTTGATGTAAGTCGCTAGATGTGTTCTAGGGCCCCTGGATGTGTTCCAGGGAATTCTTGCTCGGTGCTTGGATTGATCCTTGGTTGTGTACCTTGGTGGATAAGACCCTAGTAGTGATCTAGGGCCCCTAGATGTGTTCTGGGGTATCCTAGTCTGGGACCGGGCAGTTCTTGGTCAAGGACCAAGTTGTTTGATGATGTAAGTCCCTAGATGTGTTCTAGGGCTCCTGGATGTGTTCCGGAGAATCCTTTCCCATGCTTGGATTGATCGTTGGTTGTGTACCTTGGTGGATAAGACCCTAGTGGAGATCTAGGGCCCCGTAGATGTGTTCTGGGGCATTCTGGTCTGGGACCATGTGGTTCTTGGTTAAATGCCAAGACGAGATGATGTGTGATCTTCTTCTCTCTCGAGATGGTCCATGAGACCTAGAAGCAGTTAAGAAGAAGGACACGATCACATCAGTGACATTCCTCATATGCTGGGATGATAAAAGCTTATAAGTTATCATGAAACTTATGTGAACATCTTGCCATTGAAGAAGACCCCTTTGACTTTGTCTTGTTGCCTCCCCTTACTTGGGCCACGTCCTCCTTAATGTCTTTTGTGGTGTTGGTCTTTTCTAGTCACTTTGACTTGTTGACTTTCTAATTAATGTTTTTATTAATTAAAATATCAATTATTTTTATTTAGTTTTTAATTGGGTTTTAATTAACCCTAAAAGGTAGGGTTAATTTAATTAACCCTAACCCCCTTCCTAACCTATAAAAAGAACCTCACCCCTCACTTATTTTTACACACACACTACTCTTGGTCTGAATTTTGTTGCGACCTCTCCTTGTTTCAGTTCTTGGTTAGGGTACGATTGTTTGGTGGTACGGTTTCTCTTCTTGTTGTTGGTGGAGGGCACGGCTATCCTCTTTGGAGCTTTCTCTTGTTGTTTGAAGGGTGCGGCTACCTTGGCTTTGTTGGTAGAGGGTTCGGCCTTCCTTGGTTTCTCTTCTTGCTGCTACAGGTGTCGCGGCCCCCCTCCTAGCTCCTCCTTGTCTACTGCTGATGCTTCCTAGGCTGACGCTAGGACTCCCCTTGGCTGCCACTATCTTAGTCTGCCATTGGTGCTTTCTGTTACAGCCACCTTTCTTCTATTGCTGGTGCTACCCTCCTTGCTGTTAGAGTCACCTGTGTATATTTTTGTTGCCTCTTGTGTTGTTGTCTCTCTTTTCAGGTGCCACAAGTAGCCTGCCCTAACTTACAGCCTAGTGCCCTTTTCTGGGTTGGATGAGGCAGCAATATAGCTGCCTATTTGATATAGCATTCCAACATTTTTTGGACAGTCTGGTTTAGGGCTGTTAGTGATTTAGTTCAGCCACAAGTTTGGACAGTGTTGCCCTTTGTTTCAGCCCTATGACTGCTACCCTAAGTTGTCTATTTGTTGTAGCAGTCCTATATCCTTTGGCCAGTTTTGTTATGGGTTTTATTCCAGCCTCTAGTTTGGTCATTGGGGTTTTTGTATCAGCCTTTTACTTATGTTGATTGGTCTTTGAGATATACCCAGTTCTTCTTGGCAAAACTGTCTACGTAGATCATGATGAGATCTAGCCTTTGAGGGTTTGATCCATGACCTTCATAGTTTTTTCTGAGCATACGGAAAAGAGGACAGCAGCAAGCATCTAAGGTAAATATGTTCTTTGTTTGATCAAGGTAATGTTCAGTTTTGCTTTGCTAATTATCAGATTTGTTTATGCTAATGTTCAGAAATGTTTTTATTACTAATGATCATTGTTTTTATTACTAATGATCATATCTGTTCATGTTCAGATCTAGCTTAGAATTGTTTTCTACATGTTCAAATCTATTGTATTATTTCTATGATTGATCTACTTAAGAAATTTGTGTTTTGATTGTTGATCTATATCTACAGTAGTGAATAAATTTAAAAGAACATTGTTGTTCTAGTTTTCCCTTCATTTCTATCATGGTTTCAGAGCTTAGGGCGTGAAAAGAGCTCAATTGTGGCAGACTTTTGAGCCTGTGTAAATCCATACCTAAGGGTTTGTTTATTCAGATCAGCAGTAAGTTGTTTTATCACAAAACGTTTCTTTGTCTATGCTAGATATCTTGAGCTAATTCACCAAATAATGAAAGATGGAAACTTAACTTGAGATAAGCATTTTGAATATTCGTAACTTGACTGAAGTTTCACATATCTCATATCGTTATGTCACTAAAATATCATAAACTCTTTAAGGTATCAATTCGATGCACTTAGAGGTCAGACGATCTACTCAAGATTATTGGAATTTCACAATAACTTGTTGGTAAATGGAATTTCTGGGTAAGAACAATTTGTGTGAAGATTATAGAATCTTGTCTTCCTAAACTTTGAGAAATAATTGCTTGGGCAAACTAGATTATGATGCCTCTATAGATACTACATTTATGAACGGTAAAATGTTTCCAGTAACTTGTGCTTAAGATTTTTTCCTCAAACCAACATTAGAAAGAAATCTAAATCCAATTAAGATTAAGCTTTAGATTACAGGAGGTTTGATTTATGTCTTAAGGTTTGGCTTAAATCTGTGGGTAACAAATTCTGAGTTTATATTCACTAACACTGTTAAGAAGTGCTCCTTGATCTACTTCCATGGTATTTGGTGTCAAACTCAAACTCACATTGATCTGGATCTCCTAAGTATCAATGGCTTGGTAGATATTAGAAATTGAATTTGACCATATGGCAGGGATAATTAACTTATCCACACTCAATAATAAACTACGTTTTCAGTTTAATCCATGTATGTCAAGCTTCCACTTGCTATATGGTCATATGACAACATTTTACTTTTCCCTTTGACATCAATAACATCTTTTCAAAGAAATTTGAATGATAGCATGGTGACTCCACACAATCTCTGGAGACTGAACATAAACTGTGTTCATGTCTAGAATTTCCCATTTGGAGTTTTTTTCTTTAGATTGTGTTCTTAAACAGTAACTTGCACCGAGCAACTTCAAGAGGATAACTTAATGATTTTTGGTTCTGATTTTAATGAACATGGTTAACACCAATGATGTAACACAGAGGTATACCATTGAGATTAGAATGAATAAGATCAGAATAAATCTTTCAGTAACTTAAGAATCAAGATAGGTAGACATATTCGGTAATGGAAAAGAAGTTGACTCCCACAAGTATGTTGATCTCTGCCGAGCTTCTGGGATTAAGAGGGAGCTAACAGTGATTTACAATCCCCAGCAGAATGGGGTTACAGAAAGAAAGAACAACACATTTTGTGAGGCCTCAGGCAGCCAAAGCTATGGTCAGGGTCTTCCGTTGGGTCGAAGTTGCAAGTACTGCAGTCTATATTCAGAACATGTGTCCTCATAAAGCCCTGGAAGAGAAAACTCCAGACGAAGTCTTCAACAATATAAAGCCTTCAATTGATCACTTATTTGGTAGTCCTAGAAAAGAGGACTAAAAATAGAGCCCCATAGAAAGAAAGGCACTTTTGTGGGATACAGTGAAATCAAAAGCATATCGAATCTATCTAGAGGTCAGTAGAGATGTGAACTTCCATGAGGAAGCATCCCTTCGTCGTTCCAGAGAACTTCCATGTGATAAAGAGGAGCAGGAAGCTCCATCTCCAGAACCTTCAGGTTCACAACTTTAAGATGAGCAGAGGGAGAAGGCTAGAGAGCCTTCAGTGGATCCCATAAGGGATTATGTTGAGTTTTCCCTTAGAGAAACCTCCTACCAAAAGGAGGCCAGCATGGTGCTATGAAATTTTAAAAGAGGCAAAGAAACCAAGAAACCAAGTAAGTACTCTGAGCTAACAGCTCAGTTGAATCTTGTGAGTGACTCAAAACCTTCCACCTTTGATGAGGCTGCCAAACATAAAGTGTGGAAGAATGCCATGGTATGAGTCAATATTGAAGAATAATGTACAAGAAGTGGTCCCAAGACCTCAAGGAAAATCAGTAGTAAACTCTAAATGGCTTTACAAAATAAAGCATGCAACGGATGGCAGTGTGGAAAAATTCAAAGCTAGATTTGTGGCTCTTGTTTTCTCTCAGAAAGAAGGATTTGACTATGATGAGATCTTTGCTCCTATTGCCGGGTATACATCTTTCTTGCTTCAGTTTTTTATTGGAAACTTCACCAAATGGACGTTGAGACTGTTTTTCTTAATGGTAAAGTTGAGCAAGAGGTTTATATTGAGCAGCCTGAGGGTTTCGTGATTCATGGGAAAGAATCCCATGTCTGCAAACTCAAGAAAGCCTTGTATGGATTGAAACAGGCTCCGAGAGCTTGGTATGGAAGAATTGACAGTTTTCTTCAAAGTCTTGGGTTTTCCAAGAGTATAGCAGATCCTAATATTTATATTAAGATTGTGAAGAATCATCTTGTTATCTTGGTTTTATATGTGGATGGTTTGTTCCTTACTGAAGAGGAACATCTGATAGCTCAGACTAAGAGGGAGTTGTCAGCAGAGTTTGAAATGAAGGACTTAGGTCTTATGCATTACTTTCGGTCTTATGCATTACTTTCTTGGTTTAGAGGCGTGGCAAAAACATGGTGAGATCTTTCTCTCACAAAGCAGGTATGCAGTTGATGTGCTTCGCAGATTTGGGATGTTGGACTGTAACTCCAGGACTACACCTATGATTTCTAACTTGAAGAAGTTACATGATCAAGCTACCTATTCAGATCCAGAAGACCCCACAGTATATCGCCAGATTATTGGGTCCTTGATGTATCTAGTACACACCAGACCGAACATTTGTTCTGTAGTAAATGCCCTCAATCAGTTCATGTGTAATCCAAAACACATTCATATGATTGTTGCTAAACATATTCTCAGATATGTTCGGGGGACTATAGCTTATGGACTCAGATACACTTCTAGTGGAGGTGTAATGCTTCATGGCTATACAGATTCAGATTGGATGGGCAGTACAGTGGACTGGAAGAGCACTTATGGATATTGTTTCAGTTTGGGTTCAACTATGATCTCCTGGTCTAGCAGGAAGCAGGGCTCCATAGCCCAAAGCACTACAAAGGCATAATACATTGTTGCAAGTGCTGCTAGTAGAGAAGCAGTGTGGCTCAGAAAGCTACTCTCAGATTTGTACAGTGTTGAGTTGGAACCCACGGTAATTCATTGTGATAACCAGAGTTGTGTAAGGCTCTCCAAGATTCCTGTGTTTTTTATGACAGAACGAAACACAATGAGATGAGATATCACTATGTTCAGGACATAGTGCAGAAGAACATTCTCAGTAATCAATATGTTTCGACGGCGGAACAAGCTACAGATATTTTGACCAAGCCTCTGTCGTTGACAAAGTTTGTGTACTTTTGAGACAAGCTTGTTGTTGCTGAGAATGCCTCTTGTTGAGAGGGGGTGTTAAAATTAAGCAGCTGCAAGAGCCATTCTCCAAGAGGATGGCATAAGACCCTAGCTGAGATCTAGGGCCCCCAGTGCACTCCTGGGGTTCTTGTTCTGGGACCAAGCAGTTAGAGCCATGGCAAAAGACCCTAGTGAGGGCCCCAATGTATTGTTGGGGTTCTTGATGTAAGCCCCTAGATTTGTTCTAGGGCCCCTGGATGTGTTCAGGGAATCCTTGCTCAGTGCTTGGATTGATCCTTGGTTGTGTACCTTGGTGGATAAGACCCTAATGGTGATCTAGGGCCCCCAAATGTGTTTTGGGGTATCCTGGTCTGGGACCAGGTAGTTTTTGATCAAGGACCAAGCTATTTGATGATGTAAGTCCCTAGATGTGTTCTAGGGCTCTTGGATGTCTTCCAGGGAATCCTTTCTCATACTTGGATTGATCCTTGGTTGTGTACCTTGGTGGATAAGACCTTAGTTGAGATCTAGGGGCCCCCAGATGTGTTCTGGGGTATCCTGGTCTGGGACCAGGTGGTTCTTGGTTAAATGCCAAGACAAGATGATGTGTGATCTTCTTCTCTCCCGGGATGGTCCATGAGACCTAGAAGTAGTTAAGAAAAAGGACATGATCACATCATTGACATTCCTCTTATGTTGGGATGATAAAAGCTTATAAGTTATTATGAGACTTATGTGGACATCTTGCCATTGAAGAAGACCCCTTTGACTTTGTCTTGTTGCCTCCCCTTGCTTGGGCCATTTCCTCCTTAATGTAATTTGTGGTGTTGGTCTTTTCTAGTCACTTTGACTTGTTGACTTTCTAATTAATATTTTTATTAACTAAAATATTATTTATTTTTATTTGTTTTTAATTGGGTTTTAATTAACCCTAACCCCCTTCCTAACCTATAAAAAGAACCTCACCCCACTTATTTTTACACATACACTACTCTTGGTCTGAATTTTGTTGCGGCCTCTCCTTGTTTCAGTTCTTGGTTAGGGTACGGCTGTTTGGTGGTACGGTTTCTCTTCTTGTTGCTGGTGGAGGGTACGGCTATCCTCTTTGGAGCTTTCTCTTGTTGTTTGAAGGGTGCAGCTACCTTGGCTTTGCTGGTAGAGGGTTCATCCCTCCTTTGTTTCTCTTCTTGTTGCTATAGGTGTCGTGCCCCCCCCTCCTAGCTCCTCCTTGTTTGTCGCTGATGCTTCCTAGGCTGACGCTAGGACTCCCCTTGGCTGCCAGTATCTTTGGCTGCCACTGGTGCTTTCTGTTACAGCCAACTTTCTTCTATTGTTGGTGCTACCCTCCTTGTTGCTAGAGTCAACTGTGTATATTTTTGTTGTCTCTTGTGTTGTTGTCTCTCTTTTCAGGTGCCACCTGTAGGCTGCCCTAACTTACAGCCTAGTGCCCTTTTCTGGGTTGGATGAGGCAGCAATATAGCTGCCTATTTGTTGTAGCATTCCAGCATTTTTTGGACAGTCTTGTGTAGGGTTGTCAGTGGTTTAGTTCAGCCACAAGTTTGGACAGTGTTGCCCTTTGTTTCAGCCCTATGACTGCTACCCTAAGTTGCCTATTTGTTGTAGCAGTCTTATATCCTTTGGACAGTTTTGTTAGGGGTTTTATTCCAGCCTCTAGTTTGATCATTGGGGTTTTTCTATCAGCCTTTTACTTATGCCGATTGGTCTTTGAGATATACACAGTTCTTCTTGGCAAAACTGTCCACATAGATCATGATGAGATCTACCCTTTGAAGGTTTGATCCATGACCTTTATAGTTTTTTCTGAGCATACAAAAAAGAGGACAGCAGCAAGCATCTAAGGTAAATCTGTTTTTTGTTTGATCAAGGTAATGTTGAGTTTTGCTTTGCTAATTATCAGATCTGTTTATGCTAATGTTCAGAATTGCTTTTATTACTAATGATCAGATCTGTTCATGTTTAGATCTAGCTTAGAATTGTTTTCTACATGTTCAGATCTATTGTGTATTATTTCTGTGATTGATCTACTTCAGAAATTTGTGTTTTGATTGTTGATCTATATCTACAATAGTGAATAAATTTAAAAGAACATTGTTGTTCTAGTTTTCCCTTCATTTCTAACAAAAACCCAGCAAAAACTTCCTCAATAGTAGATTGCCAATACAATGCCAAGACTAAGACCAAAACACCAAGAATAAACTAGGACTGAGCATGCGCCTCTCTTCTCTTTCCTCCTGCAACTGCAATTGTCTTCAAAAGATGCACATTGGATGAGTGAGTGAATGAATGAATAAGTGAGGCGTCATCCTCACTTATAAATACTCATTGAGGAGGTGCTAGGGTTATGTCTCTTCACTTAGTAGGGTCGACTTCTTCCAAGAGTGGTTAAAACCACTTTATAAACCCTAGGGGCCGACTTTACAATATGCCACTATATAAGTATGGTTTGACCAATCCACAAAAGGGGATTTGGTCTTATACAAGTCCCGACATGATCAATCCACAAAAGGGGATTTGATCTATAAGATAGTAACTCAAATATAATTAGAATATTCTTCGAAGTTATAATATTTCAACAAGACTTAAGTCTAAACCCTTTCAAGAGAAAACCACAAAAACTTCTCTTTACAAATATTCGTAGGAACCAACCTATTGTTACAAATATTTGTAGGCACCAAGTTCCAACCTATTGTTACAAATATTTGTAGGCACCAAGTTCCAACCTATTGTAGACACCAATCCCCACCGAAATAAATCCTTGTAGGCACCAACCTACTCTTACGGATCTTCGTAGGCACCAACCAACTGGAGACTCCAATCCTCACCGCTAAGCACCAACTTAGCAAGAGACACCAATCTCTTCGTTTAAGCAGCACCAACCC
This sequence comes from Picea glauca, assembly GCA_000966675.3. Taxonomy (NCBI): domain Eukaryota; kingdom Viridiplantae; phylum Streptophyta; class Pinopsida; order Pinales; family Pinaceae; genus Picea; species Picea glauca. The sequence goes on along the minus strand of JZKD02S1768299.1, from coordinate 55,187 downwards.
TCAATTACAGTTCTCGCTTTCTTGAATATGACTTCTTCAAATAATCATTCGTATTTCCTTCACCATTCTGCTCACACCTTCTTCACATGCATCTTTCTTCTTGAGAGGCTACTCTTTATATAGGATGATATTGCTTTTCTGCTCACACCTATTTGCCTCCAATTCTGTTTGAATTTATATCTATTGGAGACCCTTCATGTAGAGTTATGTCTATTTGAAAAGACACGTCGACCATTAACTAAATAACTAATTTCTTTTTATTCTCCCAAAGCTGCCTTATCTCCTAGAATCAAGGAATGAGTGCTCTTCCTCCTAGAAAATAGGAATTTACCTAAGATAAAAGTGGAATTTACCTATGAGCCCATGGTTTTGGAAACCCATGGTATTTCCCATTGTATTGCATATGGGAGAGCGATAATTATGCACGTACCCAACATAATCAACATCATCATGCCAAGTCGTGAACATGTGGGTTAACCCTCTCTACATATGTTTATTAAAATAATAAATATATGTTGATTCAATCCAATGTTTGGTTAACTCTTGTATATCACAGCCTTTATATTTATCACTGCCTTTGTATTGTTTCCTTTGACATCGATGACAATATTGCTAACAAGGCTGACAAATCAGCGGATTTGCAAGGAAGACAAGTGCAAGATGTTTGAGCAGTCGCCATGTGATGTTGTGCAAGTGGGTGCAAGAGGCAAAAGATGCGAAGATTGTTTCAAAAGAAGAAGAAAAGATTTTGGTTCAGATAGTCAGGAAGAAAGAGGCGTTTCCAAATTCCAGTAATGGAGGAGGAGTTTCCACGTTCCAGAGAAGAAAGAGATTTTGAAGACAGGAAGAAAGAGGAGTTTCCACATTCCAGTAATGGAGGAGGCAGAAGGCTTGATAATGAAGGTGAGCAGTACATTAATTTGTCTGCTTGTTCAAGTGGTGTTAAATCCCAGGTTGATGAAGAAGAACAGTGTAGGAATGCACTCATGGTTCCTACAGTGAAGTCGGGGACTTCTATGATGATTTTTGATGTATCCAGATTAGTGTCATCCATGGCAAAGCAGTATGTGGTTGATGGATGCAATCAACCACAAAGGGACATGGCTTGGCCATAGGATGTTGTGGATCAGTCACACGAGGTTATGGATCAGCTATGGGAAGTTGTGGATCAGTGACATGAAATTGGGGATCAACCACATGAAATTGTGGATGAACCACAGAAAGAGCAAATTGTAGGTGTGGATAAGA
>JZKD02S1768299.1:34710-49102 GCA_000966675.3 Picea glauca | reverse complement strand
TTCCGGTAACCCTGCTACAAGGCCCTTGTAGAAAAACAATCTAGACATCAGCTGCAGAAGTTAAGAACACATAATGGAGGCAAATATGTTGACAATAAATTTACAACTTACTACACTGCATAGGGAATTCAAATGCTACATGGTATTCCATATACACCACAACAAATGGTGTTATTGAGAGAAAGAATCGCACATTAAAGGAAATGGCAAATTTGATGATCCAATCTAAGGGATTAAGTCTTCGTTTTTGGGCGGAAGCCATCAATTGTGCCAATTATATAGTCAATCGCACTACCACAAAGGCTTTAAAAATATAACACCAAAAGAAGCATAGAAGTAAAATTAAACCAAATGTAAGCCACTTTCGTGTGTTTGATAGTGAAGCATGGGCTCACATTCCTGATGAGAACAGGAAAGAATTATATATAGCCTAAAAGTGAGAAGTGAATTTTTGTTAGATATTATGAAGATGTAAAAGTTTTTAGACTTCTTCAACATCATTATGAAATTATTATTAAGAGAGATGTTAAGTTTGATGAAGATCTATTGGCCTACAATCCTATTTCGATGTCTATGCCATCTTCGATCTACGAGCCATCTTTGGCATCTATGCCATCTTCTATTCCCAACTTTTATGTTCGTGATCCTACTTCAGTTTCTTCTTCAGATGATGACGGTGAGGATGAAAATCCACCTCTACCTGCTCACCTTCCTCGAGTTGGGTCCATTGAACATGAACCTGCACCAACACCACAGCTTCCCAAATGGGTCCATACAACACAAGAAGCAGTTGGCGATCTTGTCAATGATCCTACAGATCAGCATCATACACGTTCACAGTTCTAGCAAGCCCCCTCTCTTTTGGCACAATTTTCAAAGACTTGTGATCTAGAAACATTTGCAAAAGCTTTTGGCCATCTAGATTGGGACACAACAATGAATAACGAATATTGTTCCTTAATGGCGAACGATACTTGGGATCTTGTGCCTCTTCTAAAAGGATGAAAACTTGTCAAATGTAAATAGCTATATAGAACTAGTATGAATTCAATGGAAGTGTTGAAAGACATAAGACTTGATTAGTTACCAAAGGATTTTCTCAAGCTGAAGGGATTGACTATAACAAAACCTTTGTCCACATAGCCAAAATGAATTCCATCTACCTTGTTCTAGCTCTTGTCACCTCATATAAATGGGAGGTCCATTAGATGAACGTTAAATCCACATTCTTGCATGGGATTTGCAAGAAGAAACTTACATGGAACAACCTAATGGCTATGTTCAGAATGACTCTAGCCTTGTTTACCACCCTAAGAAATCTCTCTATGGTCTTAAGCAAGTTCCTCGGGCTTGGTATGCTAAAATGGATAGCTTTCTTCTTGACACCGAATTCCATGGATGTCATTCTAACCCTAATGTCGATACCAAGAAAGTAGGAAACCATCTCATAATACTTGTTCTTTATGTTGATGACCTTATTCTCACTAGTAGTGACCTTGACAGCTCTAAAATATGTCTCTTAAAAGACAATTATTCTATGGCTTCATTTAATTATCAATTATGGGGTTCGTTTCGAACTTATGAAACACCAATGCTATATACAATGTTATCACAGAATTTGTACTTGTGCAAATCCCTCCACAAGATGCCAATCTTGTGTAACAACTAAAAGTATTTGTCATTGTCACCTAGGCAAATACTTCCCTCGTTTTAGTGAAGAGGAGATGGTCCAACACAAGGGAGGCTTCCCTAGTGACCTCAAGGGATCCTATAGCAAGATTAGCCAAGCCTATGGCCCCCTATCTTGATCACTTAATGAGGTAAGTTAGATCTAGAAAGGTGAGAGGGTTGGAGTTGGTTTACAAGGTAACAGTGAACCTATGTGAGACAAGAAACATTCCAATGCGTATAATGATGATTACCAAGTCAAATCAATCATCAAACACCTCTAGAACACTAACTTATCAATAATAATAATGATTGTTGTTGTAAGACCAGACAAAGGCAAGTACACATGGAAAAATAGACGAACCGGACCTAGGCACATAGCAGCAAGACTGGATAGATTTCTAATTCAAACTTCCTTCCTGCTGCTAGGAATGGAAGCTTCTTCAAAAATCCTTCCCTTTAGCATATCTGACCATAAGCCAATCTTGCTAAAATTCAGGGAAGAAAAGAATTTGGGACCAATTCCTTTTCGTTTCAGCCCTCTTTGGACCCAAAAAGAAGGCTTTATGGACCTGGTGCAAGAAACTTGGAATCAACCTGTCACAGGTTCTCCGTTTTATGTTTGGGAAAAAAAACTTAGAAGGGTTAAAAAAGCTCTCAAAGACTGGGCTAAAAGTCTTAAAAGCCCGTTGCAGGTCAGAAAGGAGGCCCAACAGAATTTGGAGGTGTATCAATTAAATATGTAAGTTATAGAAATTACGCAGGAAACCCTTAAGAGAGAAGTCAATTTGCGTTCAGCTTTACACTCAGCCTGTTTTGCTGAGGAAGAATATTGGAGACAGAAATCATGAAGTCTATGGCTGCAAGCAGGACATAGGAATACCACTTTCTTTCATAAGCAAGCAGAGGCGAGGAAGCAATACAAGAATGCGAAAGAAATTCAAGTTCAAGATCAACTTATCTCCGATTTCGGTGGAGTAAAAGAGGCAGCTCATAATTACTTCAAACAGGTTTTCTCAGAGGAGGGGGACTCAAATCAAGAAGGGTTGCAAAAGGTTTTGGACCTAATTTCATGTAAAGTCTCAGAGTGAACAAATCAAAAGTTAGTCACTCAAGTCACCAGAAAGGAGATCAAATAGACGCTTAAAGAAATGGAACCATACAAGGCCCCAGGTCCTGATGGTTTTACAGCTAGATTCATCAAATCTTGTTGGCAAATCGTAAAGGACTTACATAGAATGGTGATCAAATCGCAAAATTATTATAAGTTGGGAGGAAGCACTAATTCAACTTTTCTTGCTCTTATCCCAAAAGAGAAGTCAATTGTCACATTTGATAGATTCAGGCCCATCTCTCTGTGTAATATTGGATACAAGATCATAACTAAAGTGATGGCGAACAAGTTAAAAGCTAAGTTGCAGGAAACGCCCTACCCCCCTGTTTCGACATCAGAAACGATCCAAAATGCTGAAACAGGTACGGTACGGCCAGGAAACACCGTCGACCGTACCGTACGACGTTTCTCAATTTGGAAACGTTGTACGGTACAGCCGGCGGCATTTCCCGGCCATACCATCTTGTACGGTCGACGTTTCAACTGTTCTAAGGTGTCTTAGAGGCCAAAAAAAAAATAGGGGGCTGTGGGGCCCCCAAACACTCATTTTTAAAAAAAATTATAATGTTTTTCTTGCAATATAATGTTTTATTTTTAAAAAAACTATATATATATTTTAAATACGGCATTTCCCCCAACGTTTCCATTTTTTGAGGGCATGTTTCATACCGTCCCGGTTTCGGAAACTTAGAACGTTTCCCCGTTTTGTGCAACTTAGGTTAAAAAAGATCCTTCCTAAAATCATTCGAGAGAACCAAGGAGGCTTCCTTAAAGGAAGACAAATTTTGGACAACATCATTCTTGTTCAAGAGGCCATTCACTCAAGCCTGCAGCAAAAAGGGAAAGGAATGGTAATTAAGTTAGACCTAGCAAATGCTTTTGACAAAGTTCGTCATGAATTTCTTTACTCAGTTATGAGCAGATTTGGATTTGATCCTAAGTTTATTAGTTGGATTAAGGCGTGCATAGGAGAACCTTGGATAGCCCCCTAGTAAATGGAAGAGCGGCATACTTCTTCCAAGCCTCAAGAGGTCTCAGGCAAGGATGCCCTCTCTCTCCTCTCTTGTTTGTTATTCAGGCATCGGAATTAAGTTTTCAACTAGAAAGAAGACGGCAAGATCAAGATTTGATTGGACTCAGAATGGTCAGAGTAGTGAAGGAGGTAAATCAAGCTCAATTTGCAGATGACACGCTTCTTCTGGGAGGGGCCTCCTATCAAATAGCTCAAAAATTCAAATCTAAGCTAGATATTTTCTGTGAAATTTCTGGAAGCAAAGTAAATAGCAGGAAAAGTCAAATTTATGGTTGGAACATCACCCCAAGAGACATGGCAGACATATCAAGAATCTTAGGTATGACAGGGAAGGTGCAATGGGACTCTTTCAAATATCTGGGGCCACCTATCTTCATGTCCTCCCCGAAATCAAAAGATTGGCTGCCTTTGGTTGACAAGCTTAAGGCACGAATTCAGTCTTGGGGGACCTCCTGGCTGAATCTAGCAGGTAAAGTTGTGCTTATTAAATCTGTATTGTCTAGCCTTCCAATCTTTCAATGCTCTATGCTTCTTGCTCCATCTAACATATTAAGTAAAATTGAGACTCTCCTAAAGCAGTTTTTTTGGAAAGGTGGAAAGCAAAATAACAAGAAAACCACCTTGGTAAGCTGGAAAAAAGTAAAAAACCTTTCCTAGAAGGTGGGCTTCACTTAAAAGATCTAAAAATACAAAATCTAGCTTTAGGGGCCAAAATTCTTTGGAATCAGATCTCTGAAAAGAACAATTGGAGCAAGCAAGTTCTCTGGAAGAAATACTTCTCGGGCACTAGATTAAGGAGCCTGGATAGCAAGCCTCACACTCAGAAAGGTTCTATTTTTTCTCTCTGTAAACAAGCCTTGCCACTTATTCAATCAGGGATCTTTTGGATACCAGGCAACAGAAAGCATATCAATATATGGAAAGACAGTATAATGGGAGATCCACCCCTCTCATCTCAAAGAGAGCTTGGATGCAAGAGCAAGGACTAAACACACTCTGGGACATTTCAGACTAGAGTATAGATGAAGCTCAGACTTGGAAAGGCTGGAAATTTCTCGAAGTACCAAATCAGGTAGCACCAGCACTAGACTTGTTTTTTCATCTGCTTCAAGGTAAAGTTCCAATAGAAGCTAACTTCAAAGATAGAAGAGGATGGGGTACTGGGAACAGGACCTATATAGTAGCTCAAGGATATAGAACTCTAATGGTCGTTCCAAATGTACCAACCAATCCAGCAGTTTGGGAAGGCATCTGGAGAACTAAGAGTCTCCCAAAAGTGGAGATGTTTTCATGGACTCTAGCACATGGGAATATTTTGTCGAGAGAAAACCTGAAAAAGAGAGGATTAGCAGGGCCTACCAGATGCCCCCTATGCTTGCTACAAGAAGAAACCTCCCTCCATTTCTTCTTGGGCTGTGAATATTCATTAGAAGTCTGGTCACAAGCTTTAGCCCCCTGGAAAGATATTCTAGTTCTCCCAGATACAGTCGAAAGGCTTTTCAGCACCTGGGAAAATGTTTATCCCCATTCTCTCAAAGAGAAAAGTTGGTTTAAATACTGCTGGTTGACTCTTCCAAAATTTATTGTATGGAAAATTTGGTTGGAGCACAATGCAAGAATTTTCAAGGGAAAGCCTCCAACCCTCTTTAGGTTGCTCACAAAGCAAAAGCTTTGATGGGAGAATACTTAAAGAGTAAGCTCAAGATAGGAGGCAACACAAATCTGCTTCCTGAAGAAATAATTTGGGGGCAAAGTCTGGAACTAGACACCTCTAGTCCTCTGAACTCAAATCGCAGGAAAGAGACTTGGCAAATCAGAATGGAAGCAGAGGAATTCAAGACTTGGAGGCAAGATTTGCAAAGGAACTGTTTTTTCTTTGATGGAGCCTCGAAAGGCAACCCAGGGGTGGCAGGAGGAGGAGGGATTATCCTTAGTCCCGAGAAACAAATAAGAATTGAATTTTCCCGAGGGTTGGGAGAAGGAACTAATAATCAAACAGAAGCTTTAGCTCTCTGGCAAGGTCTACTGCAACTAGAAAGGAATGGAATCACTGATGTTTCGATTTTTGGAGACTCCCAAATCCTAATCAAGGCATTAATTTCATCAGTTGATATCAAAGACATGAAACTTAAACAATTACTTTCAAGAATCAAAAGGAGGCTTACAAACTTTAGAAAAGTGGAGTTTTATCATATCCTTCGATCCAATGATAAGGAAGCAGATCAGGCAGCTAATAAAGCTGTGACATTAAGAAAAGGCGAGCTTCTGTTAAACAAGGAGGTCTCCTCCTGGGTCCCACTCCCATAACCTGTCATGAATTTAAGATTGCAAGTGTATTTTATGAAGCGCATGGATTATCAGCCGGATCTACATGCACGCAGCAGCGCATGGAGTATGGAGTGGTTAACACGTGGGGAACGATGTGGAAGCAAGGTGATGCGAAGGGTATTTCCCTCCGCTCGTGCAAGTTTGAGTAAATCCAGAAGGAAGCCACAGCGGAGGACCCGAAGAATTACAAGGAGACTGCGGAGTCAGTTGAGCCGGGTATCTAGTTGTTTAATGAAAGGCTTTGTTATAATTTTGAGTCAATATGTCAGATTAGATACAATTTTGAACTTTTTTGAATAGCCATACTGTTAAGCTGTCATAAGCAGGCTATAGATAGTTTGAAACTGTATGCATTATGTATAAGCTCTGGTGCCTCTGCATGAGAAGATAAACAGTATGTATTTGGAACAGTTTATTCACTGATTTTTGCTTAATACAATTATAACCCTTTCTGTGAAAAAAAAAATAATGATTGTTGTTGTAAAATTGCATCAGTAAACCAATGTATATCAGCAATAAGAAAATCAGCCCAGAAAATTAGCAATTACATCTTAAAATTTAGCCTTCATCAAGTAGAACAATATCCGATTGCTAGACAGTGATTCTGAGCAAGTTTTGCCACAATATTAAGTAAATATTCAACAATATATGCAAGCCCTAATGGCTGTAGCATTCATTTATGACAGCAGCAAGGTTATCAATGATTCTTCAAAGCATTAGAGTGCAATTGGCTTGCCAATGATGTCATAAAGCTAAAGTAAAAGACATTTTTAAGAGAGTATTATGGCTAATACTAGGGTTTCAACCATCACTTGCAATCTACAAGACTAGTCTCGTTTTCTCTTTCCTTTTGCAAATGGAGTCAAGGTGAACACCATGAAGATTGCTAGAGGCAAGAGGGGTGTGAAGATTAAAACCTGGAATTATACCATCATACTCATAGAACCAGGCCTAAACTTCTTGAAAACAAACACTAGGGCATATGCACTCATAAACCCTAGATGTCGATTTTTTCTCTAGCGTCTAGCAACAAGACCTTGATTGAACTAGGTTAAACCCTAGGGGGATAAACAATCTTAATCCCTAGGAATTGAACTAACTAAGACAAAACCCTAGGGTAAACACTCTTAATCCCTAGACTAAGTCTTAAATGCTTCAACAAATTAATGATAAATGAAAGTAGGGAGGGGAATAAACAATCCTAATCCCTCCTAGGGTTTCTAGCATACAAGGTAACATGCAGCAATTAACCATCTAAAAAGCATCCACCAATAGACACCATAAACAAGCATAAAACCTGAAGAAGAACACTTACTAGGTCAAGTGCTATGCATGAGGAAACCCTAGCTCAATATTCACCCATCAAACAAGAGAAAAGCATCCAATAAGATCCTCCTTCAAAAGGTGCACACAAGTACTCCAAGCGAATAAAGAGAGAAAGAAAGACTAGTAATGATGATCCCACAAGTGTGAGAATGATGATTTGATAAACAATCTTAATCCCTCCTAGGATTTCTAGCATACAAGGTAACATGCAACAATTAACCATCTAAAGAGCATCCACCATAATACACCATAAGCAAGCATAAAATTGAAGAACACTTACTAGGTCAAGCATTATGCATGAGGAAACCCTAGCTCAACATTCATCCATCAAACAAGAGAAAAGCATCCATTAAGATCCTCCTTCAAAAGGTGCGCACAAGTACTCCAAACGAATAAAGAGAGAAAGAAAGACTAATAATGATGATCCCACAAGTGTAAGAATGATGATTTGATAAAGTGAGCACCCCCCTCAGGTTGAAATTTCAGAGGGCTAAGATTCAAGAAATCTTGTAGTTTGAAAGTGAAATTTCTGTTTTACATTGAATTTTGCATTCTGAGAAATTTCCACACAAGGCTAGCCACCACAAAACAAAAAAAAGTGGTAAATAAAAATCATAATAAATCTCATAATTTCCCTAGATACTATCAGCATAAACTAGCACCTAGTAGTGCACAAAGCCCAAATTCAGTTCATTGAAGTCCAAAATTAAAGGCCTCAACAGTAAGTACATCATCACAACTAGCCCCAAGGGCTAGCTCAATTGGTTGTTCCATTGTTGCCAAAACATTGCTGGTAATCCAGTTTGCTATGTGGGTCTCTTGTTCGCTTTCACAGGGTCTATGCTGCCCACTTTACACTAGGTACCATCCTCGGAACAGGAGGAAGTGCTCGGCCGTTTTCCATGGAGTTCTTTACAAGGGAAAAAAATGTACATCAGCACAACAGAAACATTAAACAAGATATCCAAGAAAAATATTATATTGCAACTAGAATCAAACTCAATGCAAGCAGATCATCCTTGTCATTATGGCATTGGGTTCCCCATCCCCTTTATCTGATTCTGGCTCAAGAGCATTAACCTCCCACCCATCATTCTCTTGTTTCTTTTCACCCTTGGAAATTGCCAATAATGCGATGGAAATCTATTGTTCAAGGGTCACGCTAAAGGACTCCCCAGCTTTGTCAACAGTCATGGCACGTCCTCACAAACCAGCCATAATGGTGACAAGGTCAACCACCACTACACTAAGATTGTTGGGATCGAATATAATGCACAAGAGAGTCAACAGAGGGCTCTGGACTCATGGTGCATGGTGCACACCCCCAATAATCAAGCAACTGGTGCAAGTGAAAAACATTCCGCTCCACTTTATGGACCTCGATAGTAATCTACAGCAAAAGATTGACAGAAATAGCAATTTTGTCAGCCAAAGTAAAGTGAATATCAACAAGGACCTAATTAAACACTAGATTGTTTCCTTTCTTCTAGGTTCAACATTAAACTTCAATCTAAATAAGATACCAGGTTGATTGAAAATCCATGGTCTAGGGGAGTTTATCTCCAAGGAGGGTTGCCTTCTACGAGATGGCAACAAGAAACAAGTGAGCACAAAAGGTCAAGTCCCGCTACCAAACAAAGTTGGTAAATGGGCAAAGCCAAAAAGGATGCTTGAGGGACTCATGCTGACTATAAAAATTACACTTAGGGTGGGGAATGCCCAAGTGAACTAAACAAAAACTACCAACCAAGCCTCAAAGGTTGAGCTAAACGACTCCCAAGGCCGGCAGTGACAGCACTCACGATGCTCCCTCGTAGACCAGCCAATTTGGTGATGAGATCAGCCACCACTGTGTTAAGATTGTTGAAATCAAATAGAAGGCAAAGAAGAATCAACAAGGGCTTTGGACTCATGGTGCATGGCGTGCCCCCCATAGTCAAGCAATTGGAGCAAGTGAGCAACAACAAGCTCCACATTATGGACTTGGATAGTAATATACAACAAAATATTGACAGAAATAGCAATTATGTCAACCCAAGAAAAAATAATATCAACAAGGCCTGATTAAACTTCAGTCTGAATAGATAGTCCAGTTGATTGAAAGTCCATTGTCCATGGATTTTATCTCCATGCAGGGTTGCCTTCCAAGAGATGACGACGGGAAGCAAGTGACCACAAAAGGCAGAGACCCACTACCAAGCAAACTTGGCAAATAGGAAGAACCAAAAAGATGCTTGAGGACTCGGGTCAACGATAAAAAGGACACTTAGGGTAGGAAATGCCTTGGTAAACTAAATGATATCCAGCAACCAAGCCTCCCAAGGTCAAGAACCAAGCCAGAAAACCCTGTTTTGGCTTGGCATAGATTTCCAAATGCTCCTGAGTTTGAAAGCTGTGTCTCCTACCTAGACTTAAGCCTCCATAATTGGTTTCGGTGAGCATCCAGAATAGGCTTGTCGATAAGCTTACGATAGCCATCATCTGTCTTATACATTTAAAAGGGTTTAAGAACATTCCAACACCAATCCTTCAACTAATGAGTTCGGGATTGGACACCCAGTTTAAAGAGAAGGAAATCCTAACTCTTTTAGCCTCTAAATCACAAGTTTGTCTGGATTCGCCAACCTGAATTTTCCTTTTAATTCTCGATCTCTAAAACGGGCATCGAAGATATCTAGAATGGACTTTATGCCCCTCTTAAAAAGTCTCGGTGTTGAAAACCAAGCGATTAGGCCAAAGGTTTTCCATCATGAAGGAGAAAGGGCGACCACCACGAAATCAAGTGGTAAAAACACATTTCTGGGATTACCCCATGGCAGTTGGACGAGGCATTGATCATGCAAGGCCTCAAATCTCATGGAAGGTCTCCCCCTCTCTCTTAAAGTGGGTTCAAAGCTCCCCACAAATCAATCAAAAAAAAGTGCCAAAATAACATTTTGACGATGTTGGTCAGCCTGCAAACCTCAAGAAGACCAAATCAAATTACAGGAAATCTCTGTGAAGATTACAGTCTACTCCGCCGACGGACAAACAGATTTCAAAACACATTCCGAGTTTAGAATAACCCAGATGGAAATGAAGCAGTACAGATATTGGCCCGCAATTTAATTGCAATGAAAATGGTCTATCGCACTTACCTTATAAACATGCTAGAACAACAGAGTAGAAGTGAAATAAAAGCGAAATTGGTCCTAAGAAAGATATATGAATGAATGATATTAACCTTATAAACACACTCGGACAGCACCATAGCACAAAGAATGTCCTGCAAATCGGTGACAGTCTCAGCCTTTACGGCGTTACAGAGGACCTGAAGCTGATACCTCCTACGATTATATTCTTCTTGCAATTGCTGCTTATCTCGTTTATCAGCCTCCCACGGCCATTTCAGCTTCGACTTCCACTTCAAACACAGCCATGTCATGCCCTGCTTTTGCTGCTGAATCCATGCGTCCAATCTCTGCTGCATGGATTCCATCCATGCAAGCCAACCCAGACCAAAGCTGAAGCCTTGTTAGATATCAATTTAATAACAGAGAGCAGGGAGTGCAGACAACAGAAAAATGTTCCGTCCGGAAAATACAATTACACAGCGTCCCATGAAAAGCCTTGCTTTTGTTCGTTTTCTTTCTAAATGGCATTTGGGGATGAACAAGTAAATTTCTCCTGGAACATCCGGACGGCATATGCGTATGGTTGGATGCGATACCTCGCCGCTTGTCACATTGTGTCTTCGTTTTGTGGTGTCTTGGGTTTGAGCATTTACAAGCGCATACAAATACTAAAGAAGTATATACGGAGATAGAGATCATTCGGACTGGTTTGGATGGTGTGGAACGATATTGGTAGCGAACTTGAGGGGTACATTTCATACTCTTCCGGATGGTTTTGGGGTAGGGAAAGTAAACAAGATGCAATTTCATGACATAGCGAAAGTAAACAAACAAGATGCAATTTCATGACATAGCGAAAGTAAACAAACAAGATGCAATTTCATGATATGGAGTTTATTGAGATCTTTTCAATGGTGTATTTCAGGCATAAAATAGAGTTTGTATGATAAAGTTATGGGCATAACAAATAGAGTTTGTATGATAAAGTTATGGGCATAACAAATAGAGTTTGTATGACAAAGTTATGGTCATAATAAATAGATAGTCACTTCCCCACCTCAACAAGTGTTTGTTGGCTTTCCAACTTCTAGGATTTTAGGATTTTTTCATCTTCTTTTTCACTTTTGTAACAAGATAGAGACATTCACATCTTGTTGCAGTGTGTTTGCACATGAGAGTGAGTAGTTAAGCATCTATTCTCAAGGATTGCCACTACCATATGACAATAATTAATGAATTAAACTTGCATTCTTTTGCAGTGTTATCTACATTTCAATCTATTTATCCATTTCTACCTTTAATCAATGTTGTTACACAAAGTTCCTCAACTTTGTGTCTCCACCAGAGACCTACCTAAATCTATTTCAATGGTATTAGAGCCTTTTTCTCTGCTATATGTCCCATCAAATGAGGTAAAGATTATATGAACTTTAATAATGGGATGCATGACCCATCTAACTACCTTCCTTGTTTTCAATTCAAATGATGTCATATGGCAAAAGAAAACAAAGAGGGAGTGGATGATCCTATCAAACTATTACTCTGAGATGCCCTTGTGAAACAAAGGAACGAGACAATGGATGAATTCGCTCAAATTTTACAACAAATTCTCACTATTGCATGTGCATTTTATTTGATAACTTAGCTCTTGGGTGACATACCCCATTAAAGGTACAAGTTAATCTCAACATTCCCCTATATGAAGGAAAAATAGATGTTGATGCCTCAAAGAGATTATCAGAATATGATAAGATTATTTCTTTGTTAATAGTTTTTTCAATAAGAAGAAGATTATATTTTCCCTCCTAAAAGCAAAGCCCCATGTCAGGCATTAGTTGGACAACCATTGTCAACAAATAGTTATAGAAGAAGATGACAATGTCTTTGAGGACCTATGCCCCACTTGTTGAGATTTTGTGGATGTCGTCAAGCAAGAGTGCTTCCTTCTGGGGAACTAGGAGGACTAGTACACCAAGTGGTCACACCTTTGCCAAGGTCGAGATCGATTTGTGCAACACTACATCAAAACCTTCCATACCTTGTCTACAAAACTAGGTATAAGAGACACCAAGAGGCATAAATTATGTAAGATCTCTTTTAGAGCTACTGATATATTTATGGGTTTATTTAAACTTTAGATTTGCTATTAAGAAAACTCCACAACAGTCCCACAATAGTTTTGCACATACATAGAGTTTACTATTGATATGTTTGTGTTTATTTAAAGTTTCAGACCTCTTCTCACAAACAGTTCCACAATGGTTTCACAATAGATTGGGCACAATGAGGGTTGTATTGTATTAAATACCAGCAGTAGTAAATACATACAATGAAAATGATGACAAACTCACTAAATCTGTTGTGACAACAGTAAAACCCAACAAAAGACAAACTAATATATATATTTTTGACCTGTAAGATCACTTTGTGGTTGCAAATAAGCTGTTGGGCGACCCTCCTAGACACCTTTGATCAGCAAACAATTGTCGTATACCCTTTCTGAAAACCCCACAGCCTATAATAATGTTGATGCCCCTTTTTCTTAGTGCCACGATGTTGTTGTTAGAGGATACGACCTTTTTCTTGGTTACCCAAGAGCTAAGATGAGGGTATGGCACCCTCCTTAAGTCTCCCACAACTACAATAATAAACTTGGCCTCCCTTTGTGACTGCCCATAACTGCAATGATAGGCATTGCCTCCTCTAAAGCCCCACGAGATGTAAGGATGTGCACGACCTCTCCTTTAACCTCCCACGAGCTGATCTACAAAATAGGACCCTCCTTCCAAACCCCCACAAGCTATTGGTAATGGCCCGATCATTGAGAAGAGCAGAGTTAATTAACGGAAGCTTGCCCTGCATAAAACGGCTTCCACAGTGCTCCCACAAAGTGTTGAAGATGCCCACACTTAGCAAACTGGTGAATCTTCCTCCTTCGCAATGAATCCATGAGAGATATGTGTGATCTCTCCCTCTTATCAGCTAGGGTGGATTCGTTTCACCACCAAAACCAATCGCTCAAGGGTTTCATGCCCCGAGCCAACAAAAGCTACGAGAGCTCTCCAAAATCCAAATTTGACAAAATGATCATGAATAATGACAATTGAGCTCCAATTTCCCTTTTATCCCCTTTTTACCTTTTTCCGCTTAATAATTAATTTAAAGTGATTTTATAATTTGTCCTTTAATATTTCCCCAAAGTCACTTTATAACACCCTTTTAACTCCAAAAAGTGATTTATTTCATTTTAAAACATTTCCAGGCAGTGGAAGTCACTTTTCATCATCCCAACATTTAAAGTTTTTCATCCTAGTTCCAACGAGCTATAACACTAACGTGCTCCCCTTAAATAATTTAATTAAAATAACAACTGAAGTGAAATCAATTAAATAATGTTCGTTGTTACTCCCAAATTATGAGAACGGTTGAAATGCATTGGAACCAAAAACTGACTAAGTAGGAATGATCCCGATGATGAAAGATGATGAATGAACCTGACTGGGTGACTTACTAAAAATAGACATTGCCTCCCAAAATCTTGGAGCCCACCGGAAGCTGAAAATAACATATGAAAGCATCATATAACTCCTCTAAACCATCTGAGCTCACTGGTATACATCTGTGTGAGACTTGGCATGATGAAGAATGTCTCCCTAGCTGAGAGGGAGTGTTGATGATTGCAACTATGTGAGACATTCTCCAGCTTACAAACCTGTGAGATGTGGATCATTGCAGCAATGTGAGTCTTTCTCCAGATTACAAACCTGAGAGAAAGCCCCTAAGAAGGGTATGTGGTTCCTACCTGAGACA
>JZKD02S1768299.1:0-21350 GCA_000966675.3 Picea glauca | reverse complement strand
ATTTAAAGAGCATGGAGGGTCATTTGCCGATGATCGATTGTGAGAAACTCTCTTGTAAAATCTCTCTGTAATCTTTTTCTTTGCAATAATAAACTGCTCCAAGTGGCCGCGTTGGGCCATGGATGTTTCCCCCGTAGGGGTTTTACCACGTGAAAACATTGGTGTGTTGATCTTTGATCTGGTTATGTGAGTGGTTACTAAAGGTGTTCACCCTTTGTTGGAATACCTTTGTTGTCAAACAACCATGCCTATCGATAAATATAATAAAGAAGAATATATCATAAATTCCAAAATAGGATAATTTTTATAAATCCATAAATAGACATGTTTCAAACAGTTTTTACTAAGTAGTCCTTATGTCCTCATCTTCCTCTACAGAACATGTTATATTTGCGTGAAAAAATGAATAATATGTATGACAATCAATAATTAAATATATTTTTAAACAATGTTTATGACTTTAAAATTTTGTGTCCTCCTCTCTTTCCTGTCCATATAAAACCTTATCAATTAAATTAATAGTTTTTTCACTAGTAATTTAATTTGTTTTTCAATAACCAAAAATGGAAAAGTAATTTAATTTGTTTTTCAATAACCAAAAATGGAAAAGAAAAAAGTTGATTTTTTTTTAGGATTTAAGAAATATAATTTTTTTGGTTAATTATTGTTTGGATTTTATACTCGAGAAATTGGTGATATATAAACTACGAGAATTATCTTTTCCACCTATTAGAAATAATGATGTAATAATTATTATACAACAATGTCTTTAACACATCCATTAATTTTGTTCAAGGTGTTTTGGAAAGTGGGAGAGGATAAGTATGTGGTATTTTAAAATACATCATTATTATGTCCATAGAACTTTTGCTCCTTGCTTCGGGCAATAATCATCCACATGTATAGTTTTTAATTTTTTTTTCTCCATATTTTAAGATGGGTAGTTTTGTTTATTTATTTTTAATTTGTGTTTCTTTTTCATTGGCTTTGAAGGGATAATAGTATTGATTTGATTTGATTTGATTTGATGAGGGGTGTGAGGGGAGACGTACATTAACGTTAAATTTCATTGATTAATTGTCTTGACTTGCATTTATTTCCTTGATTTCATCATGCTTTTGCTTTCCAATCTAGGGTTTTGATACAATGGTTGGAGAGCATGGTACCTACCTAGTTATCTAATGAGATAATCTATTCATATTCAAAGCATCCCTTTCATCTCAACAAGCATACACCCTATTATTACTCACACGCTTTGTGCATTTTAGGATAGATTGAATTCCTTCTAACCTCGATTTCATTATGTTTTTTGCTTTTCAATCTAGGGTTTTGATATAATGGCTGGAGAGCATGGTACTTACTAAGTTATCTAATGAGATCATCTATCCACATTCAAACATCCCTTTCATCTTAACAAGCATACACCCTATTATTACTCACACGCTTTGTGCATTTTAGGATAGATTGAATCCCTTCCAACTTCCTCTAGATTTCACATCTTCGCTATTCTTTTCACACTTTGTAAGAATACAGAGTCATTTTTGTTGGAATATATAATTCCTACTTATCTAATATGATGTATTAAGAAGTAGAGTCAATCTCTACATGAGTTATGTGATCTTATTATTAGGAGTTTGTTAGGGAGTTGGATTTATGAGATCCTAGATTTGTGTTTATGGTTGAGATATTTGCTCAACCTCTCATCCTATATTTGGAATAAGTTAGATCTGATAACTATCAATGAGCTCTATATAATGAGCCACAAATGTATTGTATATAAGATCAAGGAATCAAGTAATCTAATAATGTTGTGTTATAATGTCTCTCTCATTTGTTAATTTGGTATCAGAGCTTTAGGGCTGGGCGTGACTCCCTCACGGGAGTGCCCAGAATCATGTGAAGAGTAGAGGAATAATTTGATTTCTAAGTGAGATTGTTGTGCACGCAGATATCGATTGCTAGCGTGAGAATGGAGCCATCGACTAGAAGGTGTTGTCGTTGCCAAACAATTCGTTGGAGTTACGAGTTGTGTTCGCTGAGTGCGTGTTGTGTGCTGCGTGCCCATTCTTTGTATGAAGCCGTCATTTATTTTTTTAACACACAATGGACTCAAGACTATTTAGCTAAAATGCATGGACCTATTTTGCTGAGTGCGTGTTGTGTACTGCGTGCCCATTCTTTGTATGAAGCCGTCATTTTTTGCAATAGATGGGTGTTGGCAAACTGCTAAGGAAAGAAGCAGACTATCATTTCTCATTTCTGAGTGGTTGTTGTGTTTTTTGTGATCTCTGTCATCGTGTCCAACAACATTTCCATCGGTAGTAACTTGTCCAGAGAGATCCACATTTCTCTTTGCGGATCATGGTGTCATTCTTGTAGTTCGAATTGTTTGCATAGCGAAGCTTGCCGTCGGGACAGAATTTGAACTTGAGAAACTCGTGGCCGAATTTGCCTTTGTGACCCACGTAATACCTAATGTAAAATTCACCCAGATCATCTGCCATTGCCGGAATTCTATTGCTGGTTGAGATTTTGAGAGGGATTGGTATCGCTGCTCCGAGGGTTTTCAAGTACCTTCAGGTTTTCCTTACTCGGGCCGTTCTCCGAGAATGCCAACGGAATCCGTGAAGGTTGAGGCCGAGCTAGTGAAAACATCAGAGGTAGGGGGATCTGTGGCCGAGGAAAACAACTCGCAGCTGGCTTCTTCGTTCAAGGAGGAGAGCAACTTTGTGTCAGATTTGAAGGAATCAGAGAAAAAGGCTCTGCAAGAGTTGAGGGTTAGAATCGAGGAAGCTCTCAAAAACAATGAATTTGTTGAGCCTCCTCCTGCTCCGCCCAAGCCCGAAGAGCTTCCACAGAGCACGGAAGGCGATAAGACCGAGGGTGTAAAGGAGGTTGTGGAAGCTGAAGAAGAAAAGAAGACGATCACCGAAACAAAAGTGAAAGCCGAAGCCGGAGATGTTTCCCAAGACAAAACTCCAGTTGGCGAATCCGAAAGCACTACTGAGGCTCCAGTTACTGAAACGCCTCTGCTAGTCGAAACCCCTGCCGTGGCGGAGGGTGAAGTTCTTGCCGCTGAAATGGCGATGGAGGTAATGGAGGCGACCCCTCCTCCTCCGCCAGAAGACATCTACTTGTGGGGAGTCCCTCTGGCGCCCGGCAAGGGCGATGAGCGCACATACGTCGTTTGATGCCAGCAAGCTTCAAAGTGCGCACTGTCCCTTATGATGGGGATGACGATGCCACAGAAGATATATTGGACCCGAACTTTGGAGAGGCGACGATAGGCCACGTGGCCCCTATTGACTCTGGATTATAGTGGATTATTCTCCTTAGAGCATATGGCAAGTTTACATGAGATCTTTCTGTTTAGGTGAGAGGTTGTTGTTGTTCGCGCCATTACATGGAGATGTTATAGCGAAATGAAGTGAGGTGTACGTGCTTATTCTGTCGGACTCACACATCCTCCAAATCAAGTCACAAAAGTGAGATTGAGTTGTGCTTATATTTCTTGTTTGAAGGTGTGATGATAGTTATTTAAGTTGTGTGAAGTGGTTGTGTGTCTTGGTCAAGAATGATGATGAGATGTAAATAGACATATGTAATGGGCTTGTAATGTTGAGCATATGATTGGTGAGAGTATTCTTGATATTGTTATAGAGCATTTTGAATGTTTTTTGTACCTGATTGAATGTTGTAAGGGGTGCATGATCTGTTATACCCAACACCCAAGTTTTTGGTCCAAGTTGTAATGCTTAGCCATAGGCAAGCTAAATTCCCCAGGTTTGTTGTAAGCCCTGATATAAACAAGCATACATGTTGTAGCGCAGAAGCGCATGTGATCACAGGATGTGATACTCTCTCATAGGTAGAGAGGTTGTTGTATCAAGTTGTGGAATTAACCACTAGGGTAGGTACGAGGGTGGCATGTGTACTCGTATGCTAAGTTGATGTTGAATCAAAGAATTTGAGTCTTCGATTAAGGGGGGAATGTGAGATGGAATAATCTCATAGTATAAGGGACCAAGTTATGTTTAAGGGAGAGTTTAACATTGATGAACCATGTAGATGAAAAGCATTCCTAGAGAACTGGCGAGTACAGTGGATGGTACCCATGTATCTCGGTAGATGGATTGTTTTTTATATGCACCTCAATAATYAGATACAGGTACAAGTTGAAGYAGAAGAAAGTTCAAAAGATTAAAGCCYGRACAATGATGAAGATATGACCACATAGATATTTAGATAAGTAGTCATTAAGGGAGAGTGTTGGAATATATAATTCCTACTTATCTAATATGATGTATTAAGAAGTAGAGTCAATCTCTACGTGAGTTGTGTGATCTTATTATTAGGAGTTTGTTAGGGAGTTGGATTTATGAGATCCTAGATTTGTGTTTATGGTTGAGATATTTGCTCAACCTCTCATCCTATATTTGGAATAAGTTAGATCTGATAACTATCAATGAGCTCTATATAATGAGCCACAAATGTATTGTATATAAGATCAAGGAATCAAGTAATCTAATAATGTTGTGTTATAATGTCTCTCTCATTTGTTAATTTGGTATCAGAGCTTTAGGGCTGGGCGTGACTCCCTCACGGGAGTGCCCAGAATCATGTGAAGAGTAGAGGAATAATTTGATTTCTAAGTGAGATTGTTGTGCACGCAGATATCGATTGCTAGCGTGAGAATGGAGCCATCGACTAGAAGGTGTTGTCGTTGCCAAACAATTCGTTGGAGTTACGAGTTGTGTTCGCTGAGTGCGTGTTGTGTGCTGCGTGCCCATTCTTTGTATGAAGCCGTCATTTATTTTTTTAACACACAATGGACTCAAGACTATTTAGCTAAAATGCATGGACCTATTTTGCTGAGTGCGTGTTGTGTACTGCGTGCCCATTCTTTGTATGAAGCCGTCATTTTTTGCAATAGATGGGTGTTGGCAAACTGCTAAGGAAAGAAGCAGACTATCATTTCTCATTTCTGAGTGGTTGTTGTGTTTTTTGTGATCTCTGTCATCGTGTCCAACAACATTGCCGTCGGTAGTAACTTGTCCAGAGAGATCCACATTTCTCTTTGCGGATCATGGTGTCATTCTTGTAGTTTGAATTGTTTGCATAGCGAAGCTTGCCGTCGGGACAGAATTCGAACTTGAGAAACTCGTGGCTGAATTTGCGTTTGTGACCCACGTAATACCTAACGTAAAATTCACCCAGATCATCTGCCATTGCCGGAATTCTATCGCTGGTTGAGATTTTGAGAGGGATTGGTATCGCTGCTCCGAGGGTTTTCAAGTACCTTCAGGTTTTCCTTACTCAGGCCATTCTCCGAGAATGCCAACGGAATCCGTGAAGGTTGAGGCCGAGCTAGTGAAAACATCAGAGGTAGGGGGATCTGTGGCCGAGAAAAACAACCCGCAGCTGGCTTCTTCGTTCAAGGAGGAGAGCAACTTTGTGTCAGATTTGAAGGAATCAGAGAAAAAGGCTCTGCAAGAGTTGAGGGTTAGAATCGAGGAAGCTCTAAAAAACAATGAATTTGTTGAGCCTCCTCCTGCTCCGCCCAAGCCCAAAGAGCTTCCACAGAGCACGGAAGGCGATAAGACCGAGGGTGTAAAGGAGGTTGTGGAAGCTGAAGAAGAAAAGAAGACGATCACCGAAACAAAAGTGAAAGCCGAAGCCGGAGATGTTTCCCAAGACAAAACTCTAGTTGGCGAATCCGAAAGCACTACTAAGGCTCAAGTTACTGAAACGCCTCTGCTAGTCGAAACCCCTGCCGTGGCAGAGGGTGAAGTTCTTGCCGCTGAAATGGCGATGGAGGTAATGGAGGCGGCCCCTCCTCCTCCGCCAGAAGACATCTACTTGTGGGGAGTCCCTCTGGCGCCCGGCAAGGGCGATGAGCGCACATACGTCGTTTGATGCCAGCAAGCTTCAAAGTGCACACTGTCCCCTATGATGGGGATGACGATGCCACAGAAGATATATTGGACCCAGACTTTGGAGAGGCGACGATAGGCCATGTGGCCCCTGTTGACTATGGATTATAGTGGATTATTCTCCTTAGAGCATATGGCAAGTTTACAGTAGATCTTTCTGTTTAGGTGAGAGGTTGTTGTTGTTCGCGCCATTACATGGAGATGTTATAGCGAAATGAAGTGAGGTGTACGTGCTTATTCTATCGGACTCACACATCCTCCAAATCAAGTCACAAAAGTGAGATTGAGTTGTGCTTATATTTCTTGTTTGAAGGTGTGATGATAGTTATTTAAGTTGTGTGAAGTGGTTGTGTGTCTTGGTCAAGAATGATGATGAGATGTAAATAGACATATGTAATGGGCTTGTAATGTTGAGCATATGATTGGTGAGAGTATTCTTGATATTGTTATAGAGCATTTTGAATGTTTTTTGTACCTGATTGAATGTTGTAAGGGGTGCATGATCTGTTATACCCAACACCCAAGTTTTTGGTCCAAGTTGTAATGCTTAGCCATAGGCAAGCTAAATTCCCCAGGTTTGTTGTAAGCCCTGATATAAACAAGCATACATGTTGTAGCGCAGAAGCGCATGTGATCACAGGATGTGATACTCTCTCATAGGTAGAGAGGTTGTTGTATCAAGTTGTGGAATTAACCACTAGGGTAGGTACGAGGGTGGCATGTGTACTCGTATGCTAAGTTGA
The DNA here is from genome assembly GCA_000966675.3 of Picea glauca. NCBI lineage: Eukaryota > Viridiplantae > Streptophyta > Pinopsida > Pinales > Pinaceae > Picea > Picea glauca. The sequence goes on along the minus strand of JZKD02S1768299.1, from coordinate 14,674 downwards.
TGTTGAATCAGAGAATTTGAGTCTTCGATTAAGGGGGGAATGTGAGATGGAATAATCTCATAGTATAAGGGACCAAGTTATGTTTAAGGGAGAGTTTAACATTGATGAACCATGTAGATGAAAAGCATTCCTAGAGAACTGGCGAGTACAGTGGATGGTACCCATGTATCTCGGTAGATGGATTGTTTTTTATATGGACCTCAATAATCAGATGCAGGTATAGGTTGAAGCAGAAGAAAGTTCAAAAGATTAAAGCTCGGATAATGATGAAGATATGACCACATAGATATTTAGATAAGTAGTCATTGAGGGAGAGTGTTGGAATATATAATTCCTACTTATCTAATATGATGTATTAAGAAGTAGAGTCAATCTCTACGTGAGTTGTGTGATCTTATTATTAGGAGTTTGCTARGGAGTTGGATTTATGAGATCCCAGATTCATGTTTATGGTTGAGATATTTGCTCAACCTCTCATCCTATATTTGRAATAAGTTAGATCTTATAACTATCAGTGAGCTCTATATAATGAGCCACAAATGTATTGTATATAAGATCAAGGAATCAAGTAATCTAATAATGTTGTGTTATAATGTCTCTCTCATTTGTTAATTATTTCATCACCATTTTTTGTTGGGATCTTGAATATTCCCTAAGAGGWTGAGAGAGGGGATCCTTGGCTATTCCACATACACCTCACACATTATAGGCTATAGAGCATCATTTCCAATGTCCTCTAGATTTCATTGGCTCGTTGTTCCTTTCATAATCTACAAGAACAGTTAGTTGTTTCCTCACCATTTTTTCGCTAAGGTCTATAGTCATTCCTCAAGAGGTTGAGAGAAGGGGCTGAAGATTTCGTAAAGTATTAGCTCCTTATTTCATGCAATCTCCCCATGATATGCACATAATGGACTGGAATAAACATTATGTTAAGAGTTATATATATATATTCCAGGTTACAAAGCCTGGGGAAAACCCTCGAGTACTTTCCCTCATTTCAAGAATGGTACCCAATGTAAATCTTATAATCTTTAGGGCACAAGGACAGTCAACAATAGGGCTCAAAGCCATTACAATGATATACTTGTTAAGAGATCAACATGTTACTTGCGGGAATTGAACCTGGGTGGTTTAATTATTGTTGACTATAAAAAGGTAGTGTGGACCTCTTAAGTCATGATGAGAATGTGGGTATCAACTGCCTAATAAGCCTAGAGTTACATTTAAGCCTTGAGCTTCTCCAACTTAAGAAAAAAACCATGAAATTGAAATGAAACTTAGTAATGTTCACATTGTGGCTTTCCCCCATAACTACATGAAATTACATTTACATCTGGTGTTGTTGGGAAATGTTTTTGTTTTTGTGTTGAAGAACTCGTATCCTATATGCATTCAACCCTTTTTGAATCCAATGACCATGTGTTGGAAATTATGAAAGGAATCCAATGTTGCAATCCATCTTCACTTCCAATGCAACTATGCTTGCAAGTTGCTCAAGCTTAATCAAACATGTAACTATGCTTGCATGTTGTTAAAGCTTAATCAAACATGTAACAAATGTAAACTTGTTAATGAAAAGATTTTTGTTCTTTTGAATTGGATTTTAGTACATGGAATCCAATTAAAACTATATGAAGAACTAGTATTGTTCATATTACATTTCTTGGAATTTGTTGGAAACATGCTATTTTATAATAAAGTGTAGGAAAATGTAATAAAATAGAACATGTTTTATGGCAATAATCACAAAATACATTTTTTTTTGGGATAAATAACAAAAAATAAATTACAAGGTGAATGCATACCTTATGACTATATTTTCCAACAACTGTTGGAAACCTTGTATGACGAACAATACAAGTCTTATTGTCCATTTTTCCTATTCCCATTATGGTCTAAATATAGAAAATAACGTTTTTTACCATTCCAATATGAACACAGTGGTGTCTTAACTCTTTCTTCACCTCAACGATACCTACACTTTACCATTTTTTTGCTAAACTTAAATTGATTTTGTTAATGCACAAAATTTACAATGTAGTGATCTCCTTTTGCAACGCCCAAACCTGTTTTGAACTTGCAATTGTCTCCTCTTGTGCAACCCATGTATAGCTAGACACCTTTATGGCCTATATTTAAGAAATAATGCTTTGAATTATCATTATTTTCAACAACATATATGTATCTTAAACTCTACTCACATAGTGTACGGATTGTAAGAATAAATTTACATCCATTCATACACATATCTAATCAAAATTAGTGTGTGCATCATTTTTCACTGAAATTAATGTAAAGGCCAATGAAAATAAGTGGAATTTTACTTTGGCCCATGTTAATGGTAGTCGGATTGTAAGAATAAATTTACATTCATGCATACACATATCTAATCGAAATTAGTGTATTCATCATTTCTCACTGAAATTAATGTAAAGGCCAATGAGAATAAGTGGAATCTTACTTTGGCCCATGCTAATGGTATTCATTGATGACAGTTGGTGGGCATGGATAGCTTTAGTGGTTTCAGTAGGGTAGTTGCAAGTGAAACTTGCATTCATACAATCCCCACAAACAACCCATCAACTTCCACAATTTTTCTTGAAGGTCCGAGACATCCTAAATTACTCTTAGCAATGACACTCATAAAAATCTGCAAGCTATATGACTGTAAATTCTTTTGTAATAGTTTTAACTCCTACATTTATAGAGCAATTCCTACTAAGAGAGAATCAATTATTGTCAACATTGTCAACATTCCATGGAGGAACATGCCACAACAGGATTGGATACCATCATCCATGGGAACATGGGTCAATTATCATATGGTAGAACATATGTAAATTCATGGAAAAAGTGTGGAGACCATTAAACATGATAAGAGTGTATTTTATCTCATTTAAAAAGTCTAACAAGACTTTTAATAAAGTTTAATGCACCATAGTAGTTAGAATCACAATTTTTGGTTGAATAACAATGGTTGTACCTTGTAGAGCATAGTGGTAGGAAAATATCATATACTAGTAACATAGAAAGCGATGGAACAATAGAGTTTCATATATAGTTCAATGACATTGTAATTTTCAAAGTTGTTTGTTGCTTGAATGCTGGAAAACAAATTGAAAATTTATCATAGACAAATACCATTAAAAAAATTCACTTCTTATTCAAGCTCTCTTCATAGATAAATCCACTAAGCACACCCCCATTATAAAAGGTTAAACAAATCACTCAACTAAAGGGAACAAGGTACCTTGATTCATGTCTTGGCATTTCCTCCTTTACAAAATGCTACTTATTTGCTAATAAATTTTCTCTATTCATCATAGGCATGGACCATTCTTACAATAGATTTATAATCAATAATATTGTTTCATTGTTGCCAATGACAACATTCATTTTGTTTTCTCGGTTCTTCTTCTTTATTGTTTAAACTAGTGTTACTCTTGAGTCTATAGTTTGGACTGCCTAATATCTATCCCTATAATTTTATAATTTATTATGCAGTAGCAACTACAAGAAGAGATCGTCATTGATTCACAAATGCATAGATAAAAAGCACCGAAATAAGTAAATGGATAAACCTTCTCTCGCTAATATCATCAATCTTTGAAATAATCACATTTGTTCTTTTGTCATTAAGACTATCGTTCATGTTATTGCAACCTAAGCCTACAAACCACATGCTTCTACCTACAACTTCAATAAGATAAATGGTAGGAAATGATAATACTAGATGATATCTAATAAAAATAGTTACTATCACCATTAGAAGTTATAAATCCATGTTAAATGTTTTAATTGCATTAACAACAAAATGAGCCATCTAATTTTATTCTTATTGATTGAAGCCAAATAAGCTAAAGCAAAAGAAGAATAAAGATTTTTAGAGGACCAACATTAGTGGCCATAATATTTGTTAGTTTTGTTCATTATGACTTTTAACTCTTTGGAATTATGGTCTATTTGGATTATCATGTCAATATGGCATGTCCTCTTTTATTTGTTTTCCTTGGAAACTGTGTAGATCGTTCACATACTTACTCTTTTTTTTAACAGAAACAGTTGGTGATTTAAATTTAAAAAGAGAGTTGTGCTACAACAATTACATAGAGATAGAAATTTGATTCTGTCAACTGAGTCCAAAACGCTAGCTGGTAAGAATGTTGTGACTTAACAAAGAACTTAAAGATGGTCCAAAAAGAACTACTAAGTTTCCATGTAAAAATGACGATAAACGATGATAATATAAACAAAAATTTGCAGGTCATCTAAGAGAACCTGGCTAGAAATTGAGAGATGCTTCTACATCTTCATGGAAACCTGTTGGATTAGCTTCTAGCATTAGAATTCAATCTCCTGAGTTTGATCTTGCTGGAGCCGATGCTGGGTAAGGAGGAGCCCGGTATGGTTCATTGCGTGCTTCTGAGTGAAAGGTTGAAGGGAGCCTTGAATCTATGGATTTATTTGAGTTTGCAGGAAGCTAAGGATGGCCAAGGGGGTTCCCCACTTGTTGGATGAGAACACCAATGTGTCTAGTATTTCAATTAACCCCACGAAGAGTGATTGCCAACTGTTGATTTTGTCTGTGCTCCTGTGCTTGCAAGTAATTCTGTAGAGTAGTAGTGCGGTTCCAGAGTTCCTGATTCTCTACTTCAAGTTCCCTGAGCTGTGAGTTTGTTCTTTTCGCTTAAATTATGATAACATTTTGCAAATCTTGGATTTGGTCATGGAGCTCTATTGAAGTATAGGATGGACAAGATCATGGAGCACTAGATCGACGCCACATGATGGAAGGTGTTCGTGAGAGCACAAGGGAACGAGGCTCTGTGCAAAAATGTGGGTAAGTTGTTGGGGGAAGATGAAGCCTTATCCACAACAACGTAGAGGAAATAACTAGTGCACCCTTGAAAGGAAGGCGAATCTGAGTTACCCACGAGCCTGATAGATTATCCATATAGGTGATAACAAACCATGATGCCATGGCTATAGGAGAATTTGTTAGATAGTAAGAGAGCCTTGTAGAACAAGCGAGCTAGGGATTCACATACTTATTGTTATGAGTGGATTACTTGTATACTTACCATGCTTTTCATCAAATTCTAAAGGTATTTCAACAATGTTTTAAATGATTTTGTTACAAATGTGCATTTATGGTATTGCAACCATTGTGGGTCATTAGTTGTTTACAAGATAACTATATCCTTACATTCCACATATTTTGAAGCATGTTTGATAGTTGAATGTTATTAGTGGTTATTAATTCAAAATTGCATGCATCCCTTTGCGCTAGTGCTATAACATCTTGATAACAAAGGGGCAAGACATTTGTTTTGCTAAGTCAAATGTTTAATGACAATCACGAGGTTTCTAGAGCTATGTTTTCTCCAATTAATTTCTAACACGTTTTCATCATAACAACTTGCTTTCTTGTTGCATACCTAGCTTTAGTTTCAATTTCTTGGTTGTTGATTTGAGGACATGGGTATGGAAAAATATTTTATTCTTTGAAATATGAAAGAGTAAACACATTGATTTAACAAATTCACGAACCTTCAATTTTCTCTTCTTTTTTACCAAAGGGCTTCTCTTAATGCCTTTGGGGACTCTTTGACTGTTATACAGTGGGCTACACAAACACACCTTTGTCACATAACTAGGCTCAGACCCTTACTGGTAGATATATTTAGGACCATTCCTACTTTTGACACTTTCTCTCTCTCTCTCTCACATTTACAGGGAAAGGAACGCCATGGCTAATAGGCTTTCCAAAGAAGCATCGCACCTAGCTTTCAGAAGCTGACATATCACATAACACAATGAGGCTGGCAGTTTTGAGTTCCATAGGCCGTTCCAGAAAGAGCAAGCATAAATGACATACATATGGTGACCAATTTTGAGTACACAAGTAGGAATACTATGATGATAACCGAAATACCATTTTGAAACTCACTATTTTTTGAATATATAGCCTGTGCTGAGGCGGATGCCCACACATAATATGTAATATTTTGTATTGAAGTTTGTATACTTTCTGAAGATTCACAGAATTGTATGAGATGCTAACAGACAATATATATTCATGCTAGCCATACAACAAATATATATCTGCGAATGTAATTTTATACCCYTTTTTTAATAAAATTACGACTTTTTTCCTTGGAAAAAAAAAGAAGGGCTTCTCTTAATCAATGGAGTAGGTGAAACAGATTTTGGCCTTGCCAAATTGCTTAAGGCAAAGGATCTCACTTCTTTAATAAGTATTGTCATTTTTCACTTCTCATATTAAAACTCCTTGTGCATTATTTCCAACAACAAATTCTTAGATTTCAACCATTCAATTGAGTGTAGATGGATAGAGATTCAACAGTAAGGAAGCAACATTATGGATGCTCATTGTACATTCAACTCATTTAAACAGTTCAATACTATGTGTAACAACATGTCTTAAAGTATTATTGTCTAATATGTGTAACTGATGATGTTTAATTCAACTGTGCAGGTTGTTGACACTCCAAACTACATGTGTCCTAAACTTCTTGTAGATACACCTTATCACTTCAAATAAGATATTTAGTCACTAAGCGTGATACCTATTTATTTATTTTCTTTTTTTTAGAGTCCATGTAACCATTGTTGCAATGTTTACCTAACAAATGTTTGTCAATTCTAACAATGCATTTTACAATTTTCTCTATGTTGTTACAAGTTGATGTATGTTTCAATTTTGAGATCATTGCCTTTTACCTACATTTAGAGCATTTGTAAACTACTCCTCTTTGGATTTGACTTAAGGGTGCTTGAGATATTCTCAATAAAAGGACGACAATCATAAATGATCATGTGCTATGGAATGTACTTCCATGCCTTGTATGAGATGAACTTCTTAGCTATAAATATGGTCCCATATTGTTCAATTCTATGGATGCTTGAACGATGTAAAGTAATAGTACTACATTGAAACTGAAATGTATACCAACATTCCAGTTTTCCACTTCTTCTAATTGGAGGGTTTGAGATGATAGTTATGATCTATTATGGTTTAATGATTCCTTCATTCCTTTAGTATCCTTGTTCTCTTCCCACCAACAATGTTCTCCACAATTATGAGAGTATAGTGTGGATGGATATTTGCATCTCTTTCAACCGAAAGAAGATTAACATGGATGATTGCATTAACTTGACACATCCTAATTGTACAACATTACCAATGATAGTATATTTTTACATTCTGTGTTGGAAACCTTTATTGAACTTATTGGAATGTGGTTGCTCCAATATTTTTTTTTCTTGTTGTTGTTTTATCTGAATGAGAAAAAAATACAAGGAATCTATGATTACGTGGATCTTATTATTATTGATAATATTTAAATGGAATTACATTAGCTCACAGATTATTAATTTGATGTTACTAATAGCCCTCCCTCCCTCCCTCTCTCTCTACATTAGCTCACAAATTATTAATTTGATGTTACTAATCTCTCTCTCTCTCTCTACTCTCTTCTCTCTATTCTCTCTCTACTATGTTCTCTATGCTCTCCTCTCTCTCTCACACACACTCTCTGCACTATCTTTGTTCTCTACTCTCTCTTTGCTCTTTTCTCCTTTCTCTCTCTTTCTATTCTCTCTTATCTACTCTCTTTCTCTCTCTCTGCTCTTCCCCCCCCCNTGAGAGAGGGGATCCTTGGCTATTCCACATACACCTCACACATTATAGGCTATAGAGCATCATTTCCAATGTCCTCTAGATTTCATTGGCTCGTTGTTCCTTTCATAATCTACAAGAACAGTTAGTTGTTTCCTCACCATTTTTTCGCTAAGGTCTATAGTCATTCCTCAAGAGGTTGAGAGAAGGGGCTGAAGATTTCGTAAAGTATTAGCTCCTTATTTCATGCAATCTCCCCATGATATGCACATAATGGACTGGAATAAACATTATGTTAAGAGTTATATATATATATTCCAGGTTACAAAGCCTGGGGAAAACCCTCGAGTACTTTCCCTCATTTCAAGAATGGTACCCAATGTAAATCTTATAATCTTTAGGGCACAAGGACAGTCAACAATAGGGCTCAAAGCCATTACAATGATATACTTGTTAAGAGATCAACATGTTACTTGCGGGAATTGAACCTGGGTGGTTTAATTATTGTTGACTATAAAAAGGTAGTGTGGACCTCTTAAGTCATGATGAGAATGTGGGTATCAACTGCCTAATAAGCCTAGAGTTACATTTAAGCCTTGAGCTTCTCCAACTTAAGAAAAAAACCATGAAATTGAAATGAAACTTAGTAATGTTCACATTGTGGCTTTCCCCCATAACTACATGAAATTACATTTACATCTGGTGTTGTTGGGAAATGTTTTTGTTTTTGTGTTGAAGAACTCGTATCCTATATGCATTCAACCCTTTTTGAATCCAATGACCATGTGTTGGAAATTATGAAAGGAATCCAATGTTGCAATCCATCTTCACTTCCAATGCAACTATGCTTGCAAGTTGCTCAAGCTTAATCAAACATGTAACTATGCTTGCATGTTGTTAAAGCTTAATCAAACATGTAACAAATGTAAACTTGTTAATGAAAAGATTTTTGTTCTTTTGAATTGGATTTTAGTACATGGAATCCAATTAAAACTATATGAAGAACTAGTATTGTTCATATTACATTTCTTGGAATTTGTTGGAAACATGCTATTTTATAATAAAGTGTAGGAAAATGTAATAAAATAGAACATGTTTTATGGCAATAATCACAAAATACATTTTTTTTTGGGATAAATAACAAAAAATAAATTACAAGGTGAATGCATACCTTATGACTATATTTTCCAACAACTGTTGGAAACCTTGTATGACGAACAATACAAGTCTTATTGTCCATTTTTCCTATTCCCATTATGGTCTAAATATAGAAAATAACGTTTTTTACCATTCCAATATGAACACAGTGGTGTCTTAACTCTTTCTTCACCTCAACGATACCTACACTTTACCATTTTTTTGCTAAACTTAAATTGATTTTGTTAATGCACAAAATTTACAATGTAGTGATCTCCTTTTGCAACGCCCAAACCTGTTTTGAACTTGCAATTGTCTCCTCTTGTGCAACCCATGTATAGCTAGACACCTTTATGGCCTATATTTAAGAAATAATGCTTTGAATTATCATTATTTTCAACAACATATATGTATCTTAAACTCTACTCACATAGTGTACGGATTGTAAGAATAAATTTACATCCATTCATACACATATCTAATCAAAATTAGTGTGTGCATCATTTTTCACTGAAATTAATGTAAAGGCCAATGAAAATAAGTGGAATTTTACTTTGGCCCATGTTAATGGTAGTCGGATTGTAAGAATAAATTTACATTCATGCATACACATATCTAATCGAAATTAGTGTATTCATCATTTCTCACTGAAATTAATGTAAAGGCCAATGAGAATAAGTGGAATCTTACTTTGGCCCATGCTAATGGTATTCATTGATGACAGTTGGTGGGCATGGATAGCTTTAGTGGTTTCAGTAGGGTAGTTGCAAGTGAAACTTGCATTCATACAATCCCCACAAACAACCCATCAACTTCCACAATTTTTCTTGAAGGTCCGAGACATCCTAAATTACTCTTAGCAATGACACTCATAAAAATCTGCAAGCTATATGACTGTAAATTCTTTTGTAATAGTTTTAACTCCTACATTTATAGAGCAATTCCTACTAAGAGAGAATCAATTATTGTCAACATTGTCAACATTCCATGGAGGAACATGCCACAACAGGATTGGATACCATCATCCATGGGAACATGGGTCAATTATCATATGGTAGAACATATGTAAATTCATGGAAAAAGTGTGGAGACCATTAAACATGATAAGAGTGTATTTTATCTCATTTAAAAAGTCTAACAAGACTTTTAATAAAGTTTAATGCACCATAGTAGTTAGAATCACAATTTTTGGTTGAATAACAATGGTTGTACCTTGTAGAGCATAGTGGTAGGAAAATATCATATACTAGTAACATAGAAAGCGATGGAACAATAGAGTTTCATATATAGTTCAATGACATTGTAATTTTCAAAGTTGTTTGTTGCTTGAATGCTGGAAAACAAATTGAAAATTTATCATAGACAAATACCATTAAAAAAATTCACTTCTTATTCAAGCTCTCTTCATAGATAAATCCACTAAGCACACCCCCATTATAAAAGGTTAAACAAATCACTCAACTAAAGGGAACAAGGTACCTTGATTCATGTCTTGGCATTTCCTCCTTTACAAAATGCTACTTATTTGCTAATAAATTTTCTCTATTCATCATAGGCATGGACCATTCTTACAATAGATTTATAATCAATAATATTGTTTCATTGTTGCCAATGACAACATTCATTTTGTTTTCTCGGTTCTTCTTCTTTATTGTTTAAACTAGTGTTACTCTTGAGTCTATAGTTTGGACTGCCTAATATCTATCCCTATAATTTTATAATTTATTATGCAGTAGCAACTACAAGAAGAGATCGTCATTGATTCACAAATGCATAGATAAAAAGCACCGAAATAAGTAAATGGATAAACCTTCTCTCGCTAATATCATCAATCTTTGAAATAATCACATTTGTTCTTTTGTCATTAAGACTATCGTTCATGTTATTGCAACCTAAGCCTACAAACCACATGCTTCTACCTACAACTTCAATAAGATAAATGGTAGGAAATGATAATACTAGATGATATCTAATAAAAATAGTTACTATCACCATTAGAAGTTATAAATCCATGTTAAATGTTTTAATTGCATTAACAACAAAATGAGCCATCTAATTTTATTCTTATTGATTGAAGCCAAATAAGCTAAAGCAAAAGAAGAATAAAGATTTTTAGAGGACCAACATTAGTGGCCATAATATTTGTTAGTTTTGTTCATTATGACTTTTAACTCTTTGGAATTATGGTCTATTTGGATTATCATGTCAATATGGCATGTCCTCTTTTATTTGTTTTCCTTGGAAACTGTGTAGATCGTTCACATACTTACTCTTTTTTTTAACAGAAACAGTTGGTGATTTAAATTTAAAAAGAGAGTTGTGCTACAACAATTACATAGAGATAGAAATTTGATTCTGTCAACTGAGTCCAAAACGCTAGCTGGTAAGAATGTTGTGACTTAACAAAGAACTTAAAGATGGTCCAAAAAGAACTACTAAGTTTCCATGTAAAAATGACGATAAACGATGATAATATAAACAAAAATTTGCAGGTCATCTAAGAGAACCTGGCTAGAAATTGAGAGATGCTTCTACATCTTCATGGAAACCTGTTGGATTAGCTTCTAGCATTAGAATTCAATCTCCTGAGTTTGATCTTGCTGGAGCCGATGCTGGGTAAGGAGGAGCCCGGTATGGTTCATTGCGTGCTTCTGAGTGAAAGGTTGAAGGGAGCCTTGAATCTATGGATTTATTTGAGTTTGCAGGAAGCTAAGGATGGCCAAGGGGGTTCCCCACTTGTTGGATGAGAACACCAATGTGTCTAGTATTTCAATTAACCCCACGAAGAGTGATTGCCAACTGTTGATTTTGTCTGTGCTCCTGTGCTTGCAAGTAATTCTGTAGAGTAGTAGTGCGGTTCCAGAGTTCCTGATTCTCTACTTCAAGTTCCCTGAGCTGTGAGTTTGTTCTTTTCGCTTAAATTATGATAACATTTTGCAAATCTTGGATTTGGTCATGGAGCTCTATTGAAGTATAGGATGGACAAGATCATGGAGCACTAGATCGACGCCACATGATGGAAGGTGTTCGTGAGAGCACAAGGGAACGAGGCTCTGTGCAAAAATGTGGGTAAGTTGTTGGGGGAAGATGAAGCCTTATCCACAACAACGTAGAGGAAATAACTAGTGCACCCTTGAAAGGAAGGCGAATCTGAGTTACCCACGAGCCTGATAGATTATCCATATAGGTGATAACAAACCATGATGCCATGGCTATAGGAGAATTTGTTAGATAGTAAGAGAGCCTTGTAGAACAAGCGAGCTAGGGATTCACATACTTATTGTTATGAGTGGATTACTTGTATACTTACCATGCTTTTCATCAAATTCTAAAGGTATTTCAACAATGTTTTAAATGATTTTGTTACAAATGTGCATTTATGGTATTGCAACCATTGTGGGTCATTAGTTGTTTACAAGATAACTATATCCTTACATTCCACATATTTTGAAGCATGTTTGATAGTTGAATGTTATTAGTGGTTATTAATTCAAAATTGCATGCATCCCTTTGCGCTAGTGCTATAACATCTTGATAACAAAGGGGCAAGACATTTGTTTTGCTAAGTCAAATGTTTAATGACAATCACGAGGTTTGTAAAGCTATGTTTTCTCCAATTAATTTCTAACATGTTTTCATCATAACAACTTGCTTTCTTGTTGCATACCTAGCTTTAGTTTCAATTTCTTGGTTGTTGATTTGAGGACATGGGTATGGAAAAATATTTTATTCTTTGAAAAATGAAAGAGTAAACACATTGATTTAACAAATTCACGAACCTTCAATTTTCTCTTCTTTTTTACCAAAGGGCTTCTCTTAATGCCTTTGGGGACTCTTTGACTGTTATACAGTGGGATACACAAACACACCTTTGTCACATAACTAGGCTCAGACCCTTACTGGTAGATATATTGAGGACCATTCCTACTTTTGACACTTTCTCTCTCTCTCTCACATTTACAGGGAAAGGAACGCCATGGCTGATAGGCTTTCCAAAGAAGCATCACACCTAGCTTTCAGAAGCTGACATATCACATAACACAATGAGGCTGGCAATTTTGAGTTCCATAGGCCGTTCCAGGAAGAGCAAGCATAAATGACATACATATGGCGACCAATTTTGAGTACATAAGTAGGAATACTATGATGATAACCGAAATACCATTTTGAAACTCACTATTTTTTGAATATACAGCATGTGCTGAGGCGGATGCCCACACATAATATGTAATATTTTGTATTGAAGTTTGTATACTTTCTGAAGATTCACAGAATTGTATGAGATGCTAACAGACAATATATATTCATGCTAGCCATACAACAAATATATATCTGCGAATGTAATTTTATACCCTTTTTTTAATAAAATTACGACTTTTTTCCTTGGAAAAAAAAAGAAGGGCTTCTCTTAATCAATGGAGTAGGTGAAACAGATTTTGGCCTTGCCAAATTGCTTAAGGCAAAGGATCTCACTTCTTTAATAAGTATTGTCATTTTTCACTTCTCATATTAAAACTCCTTGTGCATTATTTCCAACAACAAATTCTTAGATTTCAACCATTCAATTGAGTGTAGATGGATAGAGATTCAACAGTAAGGAAGCAACATTATGGATGCTCATTGTACATTCAACTCATTTAAACAGTTCAATACTATGTGTAACAACATGTCTTAAAGTATTATTGTCTAATATGTGTAACTGATGATGTTTAATTCAACTGTGCAGGTTGTTGACACTCCAAACTACATGTGTCCTAAACTTCTTGTAGATACACCTTATCACTTCAAATAAGATATTTAGTCACTAAGCGTGATACCTATTTATTTATTTTCTTTTTTTTAGAGTCCATGTAACCATTGTTGCAATGTTTACCTAACAAATGTTTGTCAATTCTAACAATGCATTTTACAATTTTCTCTATGTTGTTACAAGTTGATGTATGTTTCAATTTTGAGATCATTGCCTTTTACCTACATTTAGAGCATTTGTAAACTACTCCTCTTTGGATTTGACTTAAGGGTGCTTGAGATATTCTCAATAAAAGGACGACAATCATAAATGATCATGTGCTATGGAATGTACTTCCATGCCTTGTATGAGATGAACTTCTTAGCTATAAATATGGTCCCATATTGTTCAATTCTATGGATGCTTGAACGATGTAAAGTAATAGTACTACATTGAAACTGAAATGTATACCAACATTCCAGTTTTCCACTTCTTCTAATTGGAGGGTTTGAGATGATAGTTATGATCTATTATGGTTTAATGATTCCTTCATTCCTTTAGTATCCTTGTTCTCTTCCCACCAACAATGTTCTCCACAATTATGAGAGTATAGTGTGGATGGATATTTGCATCTCTTTCAACCGAAAGAAGATTAACATGGATGATTGCATTAACTTGACACATCCTAATTGTACAACATTACCAATGATAGTATATTTTTACATTCTGTGTTGGAAACCTTTATTGAACTTATTGGAATGTGGTTGCTCCAATATTTTTTTTTCTTGTTGTTGTTTTATCTGAATGAGAAAAAAATACAAGGAATCTATGATTACGTGGATCTTATTATTATTGATAATATTTAAATGGAATTACATTAGCTCACAGATTATTAATTTGATGTTACTAATAGCCCTCCCTCCCTCCCTCTCTCTCTACATTAGCTCACAAATTATTAATTTGATGTTACTAATCTCTCTCTCTCTCTCTACTCTCTTCTCTCTATTCTCTCTCTACTATGTTCTCTATGCTCTCCTCTCTCTCTCACACACACTCTCTGCACTATCTTTGTTCTCTACTCTCTCTTTGCTCTTTTCTCCTTTCTCTCTCTTTCTATTCTCTCTTATCTACTCTCTTTCTCTCTCTCTGCTCTTCCCCCCCCC
>JZKD02S1768288.1:47023-57040 GCA_000966675.3 Picea glauca | reverse complement strand
CCCAGGATAAATGTTGTGTACTTGTGGATGTGTATTTCTTAGTGATCTTGTGGTTGTTATGCTCTTATCTTTATGAAATGCAAAGAACTATAATATCATCATAAAACATTAACACCTTCTTCCTGCAGTTGGCAACTGCAGCTTCCTTCAAACTTGCACACTAGATGAGTGAGTTGAGTGAGTGAGATAATGAGGCGCTAGCCTCCTTTATTTATACTAGCTGGCAGGCGCTGAAAAGGTGTCTCTTCACTGGGCAGGGCCGACTTCTCTTCTTAGTGGTTAAAACCACTTTAATTAGGCTTAGGGGCCGACTTCTTGATTATCATAATATATTTAGGATTTGACCAATCCACAAAAGGGGATTTGGTCAAGGACAAACCCTGACATGATCAATCCACAAAAGGGGATTGATCAGATGAATAATAACTCAATAATAAACAGATTACTCTTTGCAGTTACAATATTTCAACACTCCCCCTTAACAAGAAGGGTATTCTACAACATCATCAGGTAAATGCTAAAATAAAATAAACCTCATACTTGAGCCCAGCATAGTGAAAATTCAACAATATATATATATATATAAAATATGAGATGTTTACAAATGAGAAATGAGGGTTGTATATATACCCACGGAGGGGTGCCCTTTCATAAGAGACATGGCCTTTCATATGAGGTGTCTCTTCATTAGTACTTAATTGTTAATTATTAGTTTATTCGTTTATTATTTATATTTATATATTTTATATATTTATGTTTGTTACATTGTCTTCCCCTTTAGAAATGATTTGTCCTCAAAGCATGTTTATGGAAAGGCTTAGGTCTTCGTTCTGGCTCGCAATGCCTATGCATGATTCTCTATTTTTGGTGTTGTCGGGATTGACGATACGAGACAATATGAGTGACAGAGTTGAGAAAAACTGTCGAATTGTGAAAGGGTCAGACCATCCTAATTCAATCTTTTGTGGAACGTTGCACTTCCACGATGAATGGTCATCATGAGACTTAATTGTGCTAGTATCAATAATTTACGTACGATAAATTAGTCATTCTTGTCCTGAATGACATTGATATTCTGACTAGTTAATATATCTACTCGTATGATTTGGATGTCGATAAGGAGTTCTTATAACATGATTTTTCCTTATCATACTTGTAGTGTTTTCTTCGTTTAATTTCGATATATGATTTTCTTCATGCACCGATGTTGCCTTGTTAATGGTTGAATTTCAATTAGTAACTACACTTGGAGCTTCCATCATTTGCACTCCAACATCTGACATTGTCTTTTTTTCAATTGACTTTGCAGCTTCTTGAGCTATGACATGGATTGGTTCTGTAATTGTTCCATTTTCCATAACTTGGATTTGTTCATCTGAAAACTTCAATGCTTCCTTTTCTATAAGCAATTCTAACTTGTTTTCCAAAGACTTCTTATCATTCTTAAGATTTTTTATTTGCGTAAGTAGGTTTTGATTATGATTTTTTAAGCGCGAATTTTCTTCATTATCTGATTTGTCAATATCTTTAATGTCTGAATTTTCAAGTTCCTCTTTCAACTTTTTGACTTGTTCTAGTAACCCTTGATTAAGGTTCTTCAAACGAAAATTTTCTTCATTTTTTCTGATAGGTTCTTCTCGAGATCTTGATTCCCTTGTTCCAACTTCTAAATGCATTGTTTTCTATCTTTTGACTTCTTGATCTGTGTAAGTAGTTTTTTTCTGTGGTCTTTTAAACGAGAAATTTTGTCGCTTTTATCTGTGATAACTTCGTTAAATTATTTTTGCATCCTTGATATTGACTTTTGATTTTCTTGAAGGATCACCTTCAAGATTCTGACCTCATAGTAGTGTCTTGAAATGTCATCATCTTCTTCTTATCGGGAAACGTCACAAAAAATTTCTCCATGTTTAAGATGAAAGGACCTAGATTTTTAAACCATGGTAACCCAAGAATGATGTCAATTTCTTTTTTATACATAGTTGTAGCAAAGAATTGAGATATATACTCATATTCATCAATTGTCACTTGTAACTCCTTAATTTGAAAAATATCTTCCTTTTCAATTATATTCGGCTATGGAATAAATAATTCATTTGTCAAATCAATATTAATGTAATTTTCATTATGGTCCAAGTTGATAATGATGTTGACCTTGTTGGGATTTGGGTACCTTGGAAAGTGGTCCCCATGTGCTTATGAGTCTATAAGCACAAAGAGGGAAGACTATTACCCTTATACTTTACTTTATGATTCTAATTTCACTTTGACTTAGAAGTTTTAAGTCAAAAGTGAAATATATCACTTAAGCATTAAAGTGACAATTAATTCACAATGTGGGTGAATTAATAGACATAAAGCAACAAAGGAAAGTGGGTTTCCTTAGTGAGATTTTTGGATGAAATCTCACCCATTGATTAGACTTGGTTAGATCTAATCTAGGCCATTGATCTTTTAGGGCTTGGCCAAAGGAGGCTAAAGGAGGGTAAAGTGTATTATTGAGATTCATTCTTCACTTGTGAGTTTTGGAGAAGAGGAGAGGGCACATTTCTCGAGGAGAGGGCGCACTTGATGAGGGTTTGAGAGAAACCCTTGAGAGCTTGAGGAGGAAGCTCTTGTTCCTTTGAGCTTGCATGGAGAGCATATCCATGGAGTTTTAGCTTCCATTTCTTAGAGGGAGCATGCCATATGGAGGAGGGGCGCATCTAGGAGAGGAGGCGCATTTATTTCCTTCATTTGCTCACCAGGAGAGGAGGACTTGGGGCCTTGAGATGAGGTCAGTTGCATGAGGAGGCTAGAGGGAGGGCGCATGCTTTCATGGTGAGAGATATCCAGCTTTGGCCTCTGTTATTTTATGGTGATCATATCTGCTAGAAGGAGGGTGCACCTGTGTAGTGTGTTGACAGCTACCTGGTAGTAGATCTGCTTGGAGGAATCGAGTTCTGACAGTTTCAGTGGAGAGGCAGCACAGCAGAGCACATTCCTGTGGAGGGATTTCTTCGTTGGGTCAAAGAGGAGGTAGAGCGCTTCACTTCAGTGCAGAGGGCAACAAAGGGAGAGGGCGCACCTGAGCTTGGGCACATCTCTCTCTGGTTCTTGTGGCAAGGCTTGTGAGGAGCTTGTTATGTATATAGGTTCCATTGTATTGTATTACTTGTTGTATCTCTTGCTTTGATCATCATTATATAGACATATATCCCAAACTAGTTTTCCCCGGGGAGGTTTTATCCAGGGTCATGTTGACCAAAAATACCTGTGTCAAATTTATGCATGTTTAGAAGTGTAGATCAACATTTTAAAGTTAAAGATCTAGAGGTAGTGTTATGTATTTTAAGTTATATTGCATGTGCTAACATTGAGATAAGAAAACACTTGCAAGGGCACCTTAAAAGAGCACTTAACCTTCAAAACATTGAGCAAAAAGTGGGATGATTGTTTGCTGTCCTAAAACAGCAAAAGAAGACAGCCATACAGTTGAAACTTAGAGCCATACTAAGGTCAAAGACAGACCTTAGGTGGCAGCCTCATAGGACCTCAGAAAATCTACAGACCTCTCTTCCTTGAGTACTCCCTTTAATGTAAAAAATATGTTACATGAATTTGGAAAATTTTCATAACTTTCATAGGAAAATCTTCCTTCATTTTTGAATCGTCCATTTTATACTTTTTGAATAAAATTCCACTTGTAACTTTTTCTTGATAACTTTTTTTTTTCTTTTGCTTTTTTTTGGGTAATTATTCCTGCAATTATAAGATATAAAATACCCTTTTTAATAGACTTTTCACTTTATAATTACACCTTCAATGATATTTTAATAATACTCTTATGTTTTTCTTGATAATAATAATAACCCTTTTTTAAAGAAAATTTGGAGGATATCTTTTAATTAATTAATCAAAGATTGTATATCATGAGATATGATCTCCTCCAATTACCCCTAGGCATGGGGGGGTAACAGGAAGCCTTCAACCTTCCTTCCAAGCTCTCACAAATCTGCTCCTCAACAACTACCAAACAGCCCACTCAAAACCCTAGCAAAGATGAGTGAAATGAGAAATAAAACTAAAGAAAATGGAGTGGGTGAGTCTTTTAATCCACCAAGGAAACCTAGCCATGCCTAAACCAAGCTTTTGGAACCTTGTCTTGGTTCCCAAAAACAAAAACAAAAAAAAAACAATTTCACCCTCTCTTGCGGGAGCGTTTTTTTAGCTCTCAAGAGAGCTTAGTCAACAACACTCCTTGAACGGGCAAGGAGCGTTTTTTATTGGAAGGGAGTGCACTGAACGATCCCTCTGTGAATGCACTTCAGGAATGAAGCATTGGGGCACTGAGGCACTCCCCCACAGCATAGTGTCAGAGGGCATCATCTGCATGTGCATCGATGACTTCTCTATTATTGATGATTCTGACAAAGATATCATGCCTTGGCCCTCCTTAATGCCTTTGGCCACTAGCTCCGAAGCACTTTAACATCTCCTTCCGATCTGTTTCAGCCTCACTCGCTCTAGGGACAGTGGTTCTCACCCTACATCATGTCTCTTAGATCTTTTCATACCATATGTGCAGCATTATATGTTTACTTTACATGCTCTTTTAGAGAGCTCAGATAGCTTCCTTGCTTTTATAGGATAAGTTTTCATACTCCCACATTCCATCTTTTGACTGATGTACTCTTTTAGTCCCAATGACCTACTTTGTGGTCATCTGTTGGACATTAATGTACTTATCTTATTGTATCTATCTCCAAGAGGCAGTTCCTTTCGAACACCACTCCTTGTGGTACTCCTCCAAGCCCATATCCACTAAGTTAATACAATACAAAGGGTCATAAGGAGGCATTTGATAGAAGAATTAACAACAGAGATGAAATTTACAACTTGAAGTAAGGAATTAGTAATTACTAAAGAAATTCAAGAGCGTCAACAGTTAGGTGCAGGCATGTCAACAATGGAGTGAAGGGCAAGAAAATGAAATAAAGTTCATGTGAAACTGTTTTAATTGAAAGCTCAAATGGAGAAGAAAGTGGCATCCACAAAAGTAATTCCTCGATCAGCACTTATACTTCATAGTCCTTCATTATCCACAGTACTCATCCTAATGTAATAGTATATTAGATGTACTTTTTAGATGTAATATTATATTAGATGTACATATCTGCCTTATTACACGTCATTCTTTACAGTCAATTTCTGTTCTGCACAAACTACATGTGAATAATACCTTGCTTAAATTTGGATTGGATCTCAAAGCTTGGCACTCGTCCTCTAGAGCCTTTAATTTCCCAATTCTCTCTGCCTCCACTTTTGCTGCAGTCTCAGCAACTTTGACATTGATACCTATCATATAAAAAATGGAAAGAAAAGATAAATAAAAGCTAGAAAAGAAAAAATTACTACAAATGATTGGAAACATATTTTCTTAGTGCAAAACAGTAATCCTTTTTCTCCACAAWATGAAACTGTATGATAGTGGCGCAACATTTAGTTTAATGATTATAAGATCTAGAAGTAAGTATACTCRGGATCACTTGATGGCCTTGCTAACAAGTTTATTGAGGCTGGGATTGCAGATATAAAACTTGAGAAACATCGTCCCACTTTAATTGCATCACCCCACATGTCAATTTAATCACGTGTAAAGAAAGAACTTAAACTCCAGAGAGAGAGAATGAGAGAGGGGGAGGGAGGGGGGTCGGGACTTCTTCGCAGTTCAAATGCAAGCAAAACTAGTAAGACTCAAGGAGTGACTTTATATCATAAAAGCAATTATTTGAATAGGTGGCTGAAAGCAAAGTATATTTACAACAAAGTAAACCATGACCAATAGAACTAATTAAGTCAAGGAAAATTAGCAATGAAAAACGACAGCAATTACATGAGAAAACTAACAAGTTTCACCAGTTCATCTCAGAATGAGATCTGAAAATATTCTTATCCCCATGCCCTCRGCTTAACTAGAAGAATTTCACCATACAAATAGTAAAATTTATTCCAAACACAAAATTACTCTTAGAATACGAAAAGAATCAATAAAATACTCTTGCAAGAACATGGAAAGAAAACTGAAATAGAGCAGAAATGAAAAGACTACTCCTGACTTCCCTTAGAGAACCAATGTACGATGTAGTAAAGAAAAAGAGAGATAAATCCAAATGCATGACATATTTTATCCTTTTCTAAGGAATTCCGTCAAAGCCACACAAGTTACAACTGCTATCTTATCTGGAAAACAGATTCTAAGGGAAGCCATTTATGAACCATTAAAGTTGCCTCATCTGCCAGTATCTTAATCTCGTATAATTGAGAAACAAGGCTCTGAAGTAATCATAAGTAATATCACATCTTCACTTCAAAATAGAATATATATTCAACATTCGCAAATCATAATAAGCAGTAACCTCTGCATACTTCTATGCATGAACAAGAACCATTGCCAGGATATATTCAAAATTGACAGAATTTACACCTCCTGGTCTGCACAGCAAGTCACTAGGCTCTTTCTGTACTCAGAGGTTGTGCTCTAATACCATGTTGATTTTGTAAGTTTTAAACCGGTGAAGTAAAGCAATGCATATAGATTCTTAAACAAAACAGAATTTAATCAATGGCTCATACACAGAGTACACAGAGATTTTATACCAGAAACCCTCAACCAGGAAAACCTTTCTTATATTATTTATATATCGAATTTCACCATTCACCATACAATATATATACAATGTTTTTAGGTATTCCATAGATACCAAAACCCTAATCCCTTAATCTGGGATTAATTTACAAAACCGCTAAAAATAGCAAAAACCGCCCAAAAAAAAATTTCGGGGCGCTGCCCCGAACGCTGCACGTAACCAGGGGGGGGCATACCTACCCCCCCCTGGGACCCCCCTAGGAAAGCACCCGGCGCACACAACACAAGGGGCACTACTAGAGGGATTGTCAGACGCAGTTGTCATATCTGACGCGCCCACCACACACACACATGCAAAGAATATAACACATACCCAACAGATTTTTACCTATAACTCAGTCACTAAAATAATTGCCAATGATTTACTAAAAAACCCGAAATTATGTTTGTTAATATAAAATCTGAAATCATGAAAATTACCTACAGCTGAGTTATAAATCAGAATATAATCAGCAGAAGCATACACAGAAATCACACACATAAATTGGACAACACAGGAAGTACCCTGGAAACGCCAATGTGGGGAAAACCAGCAAAGGAGGGGCTTTATTGAGCTTCTTGAGCAAGTTTTACAGCAGCATTTACACACAGGAAAACTCAAAAAACTATAACAGCAACTTAAAAAATGCTTACAGCACCAACTCTGCCCTGTTCTGAGAGCTGTACAGCCCTCCAAAACTCATCCTAACAGGCTGCTGTACGGCCCAGCTGTCTTGGCCACTTATGGGTGCTGTACGGCTGCCATAGTGCGCCCTTTTGGGCCTCTGAACAGCCCAGAAATCTCTGTTGTACCAGCTGTTGTATAGTACGACCCTGTACAACCTATTGAACAACATGTACGGCCCTGAGAAGATGAGGAGTATCCCATTGCCCACTCTCAGCAAATTCTGCCAGCTCCTTGTTGCCCTTGCTCTGCTCAAATAGCCCTCAAGTGCCCCTGAAGATGGTTGCTCTCCCTTGCAGCCCCCTATTCCCCTTGAGATGTGTGCCTAGCCTTGGGCCTCAATGGCTGAGATTGGGGCTGTTGGACCCCACTCTCCACTAGGTGGTGCGCCCCCCTTGGACAGGGTCTCACGCTCCACTAGCAGCCTCCATGAGGTGCGCCCTCTCTCCTTGGGCCCCACATTCCACTCAAGAATCAATTTTCTACTGCAAGCCTAAGTCAGACTTAGGCTGAAATACTAAGGCTAATCTAGGTCAATTTTAGGTGTCCATCAGCATGCCCAGGACACATGGGCCTATGCTGAGACACCTCATGAGCTAAAACTAACACTAGCATGGTGGGGGACAATGAAACTAGCCAAATCAATGTGTTAAATCTCCTTCTTAAGTTTTACTTAGGAAAAAGTACAATAGATGTGTTATATTCTTTTGTTGACTTAATGAGCACCTTTTCTACGGTTAAAGAGAAAAATAATTTAAGTGATTGGTCTTTTAATCTTGACCATTG
The DNA here is from genome assembly GCA_000966675.3 of Picea glauca. Taxonomy (NCBI): domain Eukaryota; kingdom Viridiplantae; phylum Streptophyta; class Pinopsida; order Pinales; family Pinaceae; genus Picea; species Picea glauca. The sequence goes on along the minus strand of JZKD02S1768288.1, from coordinate 48,902 downwards.
ATCATCTTAAGAGAGTGGAAGGTTAATCCTAGCCCTTGATCTCATTGAGATGTTAGGGTTTCTCTTGCTCATGGATATAAAAAGAAGTCGACTTGGTGGCTGGGCGTAATGTGCAATTGAGAGAGGGCGAATTTCAACTCGAGGAAGAGATTTGCTTGAGGGTTTGTTGGAGGAGAGTTGCAGAGAAGACGGAGGAGAGATTTTTCAGGTGGATCGACTTGCATTCTCATCCATTTGCAGAGGACGTACTTCAGTTTCTAGAGAGAGTCGTACAGGGTGACGCAAAGGTGATGCAGAGGCTCACGGATGGGTTCTTCTGAGTCGTTTTCGTTGGTTCATTGGATTGAGAGAGGGTCATACAAGTGATGAGAAGAGTTTTGATGGGGTTTCTCTCAGCTATTGGCACAGATCGATTTGCTTTATAAGAGATCTCTATATTTTCTGCTGCATAATAAAAATCCACAAACTGAGGAACTGGTTTTCCCACATTGGGTTTCTCCAAAGGTTATTTTACCCAAAAATTTTGGTGTCTCTCATGTGATATGATTGCTGTTATCTTCTTCATTGTTCCTCAGTTTATTTCTGCTGTGCAATTTTATTTTTTGTGAAGAAACCTAGCGGTAACTGTTAAATTACAGTTTCAGAATTATTATATGGTGAATGATCTTTCTGGGTATTAAAATTGTTGAATATTTTTGGTTCATCTTGCTGGGTTTTAGTGCATTCACAATCCTGAACATTTAATGCCACCAACGGAAGAAAATTGGGCTAGGGGCCAGCGAGGCTCGAACTCGCTCAGATACCACCTGTAATGAAACAAATAGTTCATTAATTGAGCATCCATAAAGAAGAGGGAGGAGAGCCCGTAAATGCATTGTCCAATCAACAAAATATATTTAATAATATGATAGAATGATACAAGAATGATTGATAGGTAGTCGAGAAGACTCCTTATATACTACCTATGAGACACATTTATAACAGTAGATGCAACACTACACTAAATTAATATGATTAATGTAATGTAATTTATGTTGATTTCAAAAATGACAAGAGGATGAAAATACACAGGAAGGAAAATAATATAGATCAGAAATTGCTCATAAAAATTCACTTTACTTACAATACAGCCCTTCTCCAAAATGTCAAAATCAAGACACATTTTGAGTCAGCTCAGAATGATCATTATAATCAATTGTGTGGACAAAGAAAAGGATAAAACGAGTACAAACTTGAACCATTTCAGAAAATGAGAAATAGAAAGAACAGAAATCAACTTCAACTGGCTCTACTATTTTGGGAGGAAACCATAAAACTGGCTTACCAAGTAGGCCAAGCAAATGATCCATTAACCTCACACCTAACAATCTTGGAAGGAATCATCAGACCTGTGGACAATGTCCTGGGTGAAGACTTTTGCTGTGATTCCCAAGATTGTTTCTCTTCTCCCTTGGCTTTTTTCTCTGCTTCTGCAGCTGCTTTTTTCTCTGCTTCTTCGGCAGCCTTTTTTTCTGCTTCTGCGGCAGCCTTTTTCTCTGCTTCTGCCGCTGCTTTCCGTGCTTCAGCAGCGGCTTTCATTTCCGCCTTCAATTTAGCCTGCATAAATCAAACATATGCATCGTTCGAAATTGGATCATTTTTAAATTCCTGATTACAAATGCAATCTTTTATGTTAGACAAGCAGTGAAAACCACTTCACCTAAGTCCAGCTGTGTTTCAACAGAAATATTTGAAAATGTGACAAGCAGGAAGATCAGTTTGATGCTATTAAGAAATTACACAATTCAAGATTTTAGAGTGTCACTGGCAAGAAGGATGGCCAAGAGGTAACATTCATGTGTATGCCATCCTTCATTGCTGTGCGCAATTGCAATGTCAA
>JZKD02S1768277.1:53601-67688 GCA_000966675.3 Picea glauca | reverse complement strand
CTAAGCTTGTAATCAGTAAGTTGTGATTTCATGCAATTGAGCATTGTGGTGCTCGAGTCATACATCATGGGTCGTAAGCATTCAACCCCATTGTAATACCCTTGTTTCCCCCAGTTTGTAAATATAACTATAACTAGACAAGAGACTATGGCAGATTGAACATGTGTGAATGTTTGTTTTGATGAAACTTTGTATAAAAGGGTCAATGTATAAATTTTTTGTTATTAATAGAAATTGAATATGTGTTTCACAACTACTGAAAGGGGGAAAGTTTTCCAAGATAGACCATGGATTCTATGAAAATGATGATAAGGGGAAACCAAGGATGGTTGAGATGACCCTCACCAGACTAGTACCTACTATGTGTAATTTCTCAACAGTCCTCTGACCCAGAAATGAATTACCAGACAGGATTGTAGTTGGAAGGCCATCCTCAAGAGTTAATGAGGAGATGGGGTAGGGTACCCATCAGTAAGGATTCCAGCCTGACCATGAATTCAGATTCAGACCCACACAACCTTGTTGAGGAATGAAATAAAGGAGGTAATTCGGGGACAAAAGAATATATGCAAGATAGCAGAGTATAGAAAACAGTCTCCTTAGAAGAGAAGTGACCATACTTCAACTCTGGAATAGAGAGAAAAGTTGAGAGGCAAGCTAATTTTGGATGAAATAATCCATGGGAAGGGTTTGGATACAAACTAATAAACAAGGCTAACAAGTGACTGAGGAGCTACTCATGTAGACCTCCTTTCTTGGATTAGAGAAAACTGGTTGACAAGTTCCCATGGGAGGAGGAGAGTAACCTTCATCCCTGACTGTTGTGGAGCAAGGGGAAAGAATCTCTCTCATAGAATCATGGTCTCACTCGGGGATGGTCAGTAATAAATCCTTCAGGAGTGACTGTGCCTATGCTTTGGAGGAAACATGCACCTCTTTCAGCAGTCGCTTCACATTCTCCATTTCTGATAAGTATTATCATACTATGTGTATATATATTGGTTGTGATGAAGGAATGTTTGTATTTATGATTAAGTCTTTCAACATTTGAACATTTATTAGAAATGGTCTTTGGTTTCTGTAAACAGTTATATTATATGATCTTTGAATTATCTTAGTTTAGCTACTAGAGATTCATGGGATGTGAATCCACAGGAGACTCTGGGTAGGAGTAACTAAAATGTCTAAGTGTTTTCAATCCTTTGAACTCACCTTAGCAGGAATGTCAAGTTCATCTCTTTGGGAGAAGGGAGTTTTTCCTTTAGACTATCCACCAATCTGACTGAGGGCTCATGCCCAAGTCCTTAACCCATTTTCTTCTAAGAAGGATTAGTACTTGGCCAAAGAATTTCCAAAGTACTCATATGACCAAGTTCTAGGAACCCGACACTAGTCTGGAAGGAGCTATCCCTCTTTGGCTTCAAGACTTCAGGACTTATGATTCCAACACCCTCGAAAATAGTTGAAGGATGGAGTCACGAATGGATGAGGGCCATCAATCTGAGGATTCAATATGGATCTCTCTCAGCCATTAGATTGGACTTAGGAATGGAAGCGTTAAGCTCTTCGGCGAAGTTCTACTTCGAGAGAATAGGAGTGGTCTAGCACTGAAACTCCCAAATGTCAAATTTGCAGATTTAATTTTGATCATTGAGAATGGAGGGACACATGTCCATAGATTAATGGTTATCTAAAAGTTTGGGCATTCAACGATATAGGGACACATGAGTTTCCCAGGGACTCTACAATCCAAAGTAAATCCTGATCGTGTATGCTAGGTACATGTGGCGATAGATCTAGCGTGGTCTGTAGGGAAATCCAGAAGATACATGTTGAACTCCTGAATTTCGAACTGTTGAAGTGACGTGGACCATTGATCTTCATATCCTTCGATATCCCTCTCTGTCATCGATCAAAGAAACCACCCTTGATTACCCAACCGATCGGAAATGCGTCGTGGAGTGGCACATGGTCCTACTTGTTCACTGTCAATGGTTTTCCATTGAACTAGAAGCATTGGATGAGTGGGTATGTGGAAAGAGATCCCATAGTTTAGATACTTTGTACTCCATAGAAACCTAGCCAAGAGTCTACGAAGTGTGAAAACCTCTGAAGTCGTGAACGTCGAAATGAATCTTGGTCATTGGTAGGATGAGGACACTTGGAGCCAGATTAGAGAGTCTGGAGACTTGGTTCTTTGGGGATATGCGATGAGTGGAGTTGGAAATATATGAAGCCTAAAGTCACAAAGTAATGAGATTCATATATTAATGGATCTACATGGACTCTTACTGACTATGAGATCGAAATTTTGGGCAGCTATGAGTCTAAGATGATGTGGAATCCTGATGTCATTCAAGGTGACATGGACCCACATTACGCATGCCATGTGTCACCCAGATATGGATGATTCACATACCCCTTATGAATGCTAGAGAATGAAACATGTCACCTATTGGCACAAGGGCAAACCCAGGGTTCAATTCTACAAAAACACACTAATAAAACCCTAAATACCGACCCTTTCGACAACACCTGCGAAGCAGATGAAGTAACACCCGAGGTAGAGGCAGGGGTGGCTACAGGACTCTAGTGTCTGTAACCTTAGCTGGGACATAGATCTATGATTGTAACACCTTAATAGAGCACTTAGCAATTATGATTCATTAATATTCATCCTTAGTTTATAGCGTAACTAAACCCTAACAACATATTAGAGCAGTATTCACACAGATTCAATCACTAATCATACCAATAGAGATTAGATCTAGCATTCATTCACGTTATTCAGCACTAATCTATCATATCAGATTCATCTATCACCTAAAATTGCACTAAGCATTGAATCACATAAGCAAAAGAACATCCAAAAAGCACAATGCATTCACAACACAAGATATACATGGTTCACCCCCACCCTGGGGCTACATCCATGAACTCTTCGTCTTCTTTATTAGGTTCTTTCAATCTTCTTACATACATAAATCCTCAAAATCCACTCCACAGAGGATAGGAGATCTACACACCTCACTAGATCATCCTTTCTCGAGTAGATCTAGGCACAGAGCCTTCCACATTCTGTGCACAAACCACTACAAATGACTTGCACTTAGATCTGCAAGCCTCACATAGTATGCACAAAGAAATTACAACTTAGCACTTAGCACTTTGGCCTTTGCTTTCCTTTAGAACTTAGCACCATGTCTACTCTTTACTTACATCACCTAGATTCTATTTATACATTACAAAATAGGCCTAAGCATGGGTAAACCCATGGGTCGACATCCCCATACCTATTACATAACCTCAAAACCCAAAAAGGCCCTAAAAAGGGGTCGAGATCCCGTGATCTCCTCTTCATCTTGCGCTCCACCTTCAACAAGTTGTCGAAGTACCAAAAATAGGTCAAACATGACCAAGGATCCTCAAAACTTGTTCAAGGGACAACAACCCCCAACACTCACATGTGACTCGTCCCGAGTCACTTTCCTCTAGATAGCTCTACCTCAAAATCCTTGAATGTGGCTCAAGCTGCTTCGACCTATTCATTTTCCATGGCCTCCTGCTCTTCGAACTCTTAGATAATAGCTTCGTTGACATGTCCCTCTAAGTGTTATTTAGATGTAGTGACGACTTGCTTCAGTTCTTTTCTTTGGCCTTCGATCTTTGCGAACAGTTGTAAAGCCTCATCCTATATAGGTTGGAGTCTCTAAGTCACTTCCATGACTTTTCCCTGAATAGTGTGGACCTGTTGTTGAGTAGTGCATTGCTCTTGGGATTGATTCATCCTTTCAACAACAGATAGGGGCTTCAACTACGCTTGTATTTCTTCTACTTGTCGCTTCACCTCCTGGAGCTGTGAATCCAATGCCTTCAATTCTAGATTCTCAGTGAGTCACTCATAAGTCTGGGCATTGTGATCACTTAACTTTTTATATTCCATGGATAATGCTCTGATCCTCTCAACTACTCTTCGAGTAGTTGCTTCTCTTTGATCTCACACTTCCTGCGGAGTGCTTTGCACTGTGCAGATCTCTAAGTCAGCTATTCTTTGTTTTAGCTAATGGATAACTTCTGCGAGCTTCTCTACTTGATACTTGATTTGATCTTATTCCTTTGGCTCTAAGCCTGTCACAGAGTGAAGTGCTCTGTTGATTACTTCTTTCACTTCGAGTTGTTCTGTGAGTAATTGTTCTTTGTCTTGCTGAATCTGTTCTTTCTCTTCTTCAAACTTTGTTTGGAGAGAAACCTTCTCCTGCTCTGCAACTCGATATTATTCTATGACTACTTCTTGCACTTACTTCAAGGTCTAGGTGCCTTGTTCTATTTCTTCCTGTGCGCAATGAAGGCGAGCTTCGGTTGCATCATCTAGTCAGCAGAGTTGTGTTGGCTCATCTTCCAACTCTTGTTCTTCCGATAGCGAGGGTGCGGTGGACACTGTGCAACTGGACTGAAGGGCCTATTGTATCACTCAGAGCTCAACTTCAATTATGTCATACATTTCTTCCTTCTTTTCTTTATGCTTCTGCAAGACATCCTACGAAGCATATGCAATAGCTACTATGATAAATTCGAAGTCATCGACTGTGAGCATAGTTCGCATCGTGGTTTTGTTAGCTCTAGACTTCTTTCGTGAGGTATGTTTCTTAGGGTAAACCTTTCTTTTCTTCAAGGCGTCTGTCTGTTAATTCACCTTGATTTTTTTTATCTTCTTTTCCATTGGTCTCGTATACTTCATCATCACCTCCTCGTCCAAGTGATTTCGAAGCAGTCTCATCTGATGTACTTCTCAGCTGCTAGACCTCTTCTGTCTTCTTCCTTTTTCTTGTTCCAAGCATGTCATGCTCTTTGTGAGTGGCCTCCGAGCTGTCAAGTTCGGAGTCAAACATATCTACAGGATTAGTGGGGATAAGTAGTTTTGTTGACTAGTCCTTAGTTATCTCCTCGAGGTCCTCTTCTATGAGCTTGTAGTATGACTATAGCTCCTCCTTATGCTCATATGTTCACGCAGTGATATAGATGAAGTGTTGATCTATGAGGAACTTCATGAGGGGTCAAAACCACTGCAGGGTGTTTGGTGTCATGTGAGGTTCAGCTTTGATATCCCTCTTCAGTTGGAGATAATATGTGTGAAAAATTGCGTTTGACTGCCACTATTTTCCCATGTCACTTGAGTACCAAAGTGTGGTGAAATTCGCAAAAAGCACCATGAACAACTCAATATCCGAGAAGTTCTCACCTTTCGGCATCTCCCATGAAATAAACGCAATGAGGATCAGGAGCCAGCTAAAGTGGAAGTCATAGCCATAATCCTATGCTTTGCAGAAGTCTAATTTCAGCTGATTAACTAGGTACTTCACCCAGTTCATATGTAGGCCTTCCACACATTTCCCTGCAAGGTCAACGACAAACCCTGTGACCTGCATGCGTTTGTTCTTCCTTAATAGATTTCCTACAATTAATTGGCATGTTAGGTGCATTGTGCCATTCTGGATGGAAGCTACCTTGTAGCCTTCTATCCCCTTCTCAACATCCTCATAGGTATCCTTGATGTTCTGTGCTAATGTGCGATCTCTAGCTTTCCCTCGATAAAAGTCCTGCAGGTCGGGTCCTTGCATACTTAATCTGGTGATCTTATGGATCAGCATCGGATCGACTATGATACATCAATCTAGCCATAAGTAGCCACCATGGTAACATCACAGCAGGATCTTAACACAAGCGTTAACCTCCTGGTCCATTCCAAAGTGTGGGATTTTCATTACATTCAAAAGGGTGGACTATGCGAGGTTCATCATCCATAATTGGGGGATTATTTTCGAGTTCTTCGTCGTCATCCTAGTCAAGTATTTATACAGGGTCAGCATACTATGGTTCTTGAGGTCTCCTAGGTTGAATTCATTGAACTTCAACATTGCGATCTTGTCCTACTGCGCTCTAACTACGTGTATCCACTTCGGGAGGTACGCAGTAACCATTGTGTAATCAAAATCTCTCAGCACACTATCACGACTCACCGCATCGGCCAGAGGCGGGATGTAGTCAGGTAATATAGTTGGGATTAGCTTCGCATTTGCTAGGTCATCTCTGTGCTTGGTTCTCTTTTTTGTGATGACTCGGGATGGTCTAAATCTGTGAGCAGTCGATGGATAGGCTTGCACTCCTCTTGTCGATGATGCGTGTACACCTACAGACATTTCCCTTTCACACATTACTCTTTCAGTCTTGAGCTTGATGAGTACCTCCTTCATAGATTCTTAGACTATGCTAAGTTCTTCAGACATACATGCTCATGGTTGAATATCTTGGTTTGAAGAGTAACTACTCAATGCAACGGGATGGATGGTGATAGCTCGATGATCACTGTGCGAAATCAACTAATCTGCGGGCTCAGACAATCATGGGTGGAAAACATTTTCTCGGTGCAAGGCTCGATAGAATAAGTAGATAACGAGGCAACGGATCTCTCCAATGGGTGAGAAGCCTTCATTAATTCAGTTGTATCCATTACAGTGTGGTCCCAACGGTTTTATGGTGAGATTTCTGACCATAAATGTCGTTCTAACCGTTCGGGGCGATGGTCTAATGGTTATACTATTTCCAACAACTATATTGCTTCGCCATGGCGAAGTACCATGTGGTGATGTTCTGCTATCCCAGCGAAGTTTTAGTTTTACAAATTTTCCCTCTACGAAGTTCCCTCTAGAACCTTCTATAAACTTTTCGATCTTTGATCTCTTCTTACTTAGTTTTCTATCCTTTTTTCCAGTGAGCTTTGTCTCGGTATTCCTCTTTCCATTCTGATTCTTATCTCCTCTTGATTCGGATTTATGTTCGGAACGAAATGAGAGTGGAGATATAACACATAAATATATAGATATATTTCAAGAGAGACAAAAATATAATAGAGATATAGCGAAAATAACAAGAGTCACGGATATACAGTAATACACGATTTCTATTAATGAAATAAATGTACAGAGACTGTAAAATACAGAGTGAAAGACTCACTAGAATGGCGGCATCTTATCTCTGAGAAGAGATGTGATGGCTAATCGCATCCGTGAGAAGATGATTATTACAATGAGACTATAAGGGCCTTTTCAACATAAGTAAAATCCAAAACCCTAACCCCGGAAGATGAAAAGTCGAAAGGTTTGTGGGCCCCAATGAGGGTAGTTGATACGTCAACTTCCCATGGGCGTAACTTTTGCATACGATCTCTATTTGGGACACTCGATAACTCGTTGGAAAGATCTATCCGAGGAATACAACTTTTTGGTTAGCAACATTGATCTATGATCCATTTTGCTCCCTTTTTTATCAAAAAACATCGTTTAGGGCCTCAAAACGGCTCTGAAAGTTCAGGACCCGAAAAACTGCTAAAAATAGTAAATTACCAAAATTGCTAGAGAACTATTTTGAGCCAGTTGGAGAAGGTGGCTGGCCACCAATATCCACCAAGATCAATCCTCCCTCCTTATGAAGAAATGGTCTCCATTGCATTGAGTTCCTGGGGGAGAGGGGAAAGTGATTGTTGAATCTGAATCTTAGTGAATTGCTTGCCTTGCTGGAGACGTCGAGCTGCTTGGTTTGTTGAAGGTTGTCATGAACCTGTGGCTGAAAGGGTTGGACCTTTTTAACCAGTCTGGCTACATGCGATGACTTTGTGTAGAAGGAATATTTACACTTTGTTGCAACCTGGTCGACCTACTTCTGTTGGATAGAAGGTGCTTGGGGCGAGGTTGTAGCGGTTGAAATGTCCTTTTGTTCACCTTTTGAATAGATTGTAAAGAAGATGAATTTTGCGGTATGATATACTACCTTGTGGCACTGTTTAGGTGGAACAATAGTCGAAACTACCTCTGGTATTCTATAGAGATGACCCCCCAGACAAAAAATTACAATGTGGGGTCGAGACTCATAAATAGCCTGGCGCTTACACATACATGGCTGGCCCAAGAGACCATCACAAACATCCAGTGGGGAAACATCACATAATACCTCATCCCTGAAGGGTTGGATGCCATATGAAAATCGAAAATACTGGTTGACACGAAGATCTCCTCCTTGGCAAAGCCACCCGATGTTGTATGGCTGTGGGTGTCGTGTTGTCGACAATCCCAACTGTTTGATGACCTCTACTGAGATGAGGTTCTTCTAGCTTCTGCTATCAATAATAAAATGCAGCGGGGTCCCCTTCACCCACATCTATGAATGACAAAGGTAATCCCCCTCTTCTGGATCTGTTGGTTCTTTTGATTGAATTGTTGTGATCATGACAATAGCAGTGGGGTCTACGTTGATGATTTGTCTTTTACTAGTATTTTCAAAATCAGATTTTGAATTAGGTTTCAGCTCCTTGTCTTTGATCTCGGCCACCAAGGACTATTTTAAGTGACATTCATCGATGTTGTGACAGGGGCTTTTGTGGAAATCACACCATTTTTTGGTGTCCTTCTTTGTCTTTCCGTGACCTTTTTTTTCCTATGGCTTGGAATGGTTTTTGGGAGAATATTTGTTAGGATTATCTTTTTCATACCTTGGTTGTTGTGGATTTTCAAAGCCGAACTCCCGTTTGTTTTGGTGCTTAATTTTTTTCTCAATTTTAACAGCATATCGATAAGCAGAACCGAGTGATGAGATGTCCAGAAAATCCATTTTAGTTTGGATGTATCTGTGTAGAGCCCCGTAGTATTTTAAAACAAAATGTTATTCAGAGTCCTTGATACCCAGCTTGGTACACAAGGTATGGAAGGTATTGGTGAACTCCTGAACTAGTTGGCCCCTTTCTTGCCGCAGTGTGGTACATCTCATGTATTGGTCCTCATAGTTGCCAACAGGGTAATATTTTTCCTTTACCGCATCCACAAAAAAATCCCAAGTGGGCTCGGTCCCATATATTCCATATTCCTATATGGATCTTTGCTCCCAGTAAGTTTCCCACCAATGTTTGACATGAGGGAGAGCTTTAAGGAGTGCGAAGGTGATATTTTCTCTGTCGAAAAAATTGTGAACAGAGAAATAACCTTCTAGCATATTTAACCATTTGTCTAGGGATTCTGCATCTATCTATCCTTCAAATACAGGGATATCAAAATTAAATTGTACCTTGAAAGGAGAGGTGCTTCCAAAGTTTCCTCTTGATGAATATGTGCATGTTTCTATCGACAGGCATTGAAGGATGTGGGAAAAATTCTCCATCATTTCGCCCCTCTGTCGCATGAGAGCTTGCTCGAGCAACAGACTGATAGGATCGTTTGCTTCGTCATTTTTCTTTTCTTCTGCCATTGAGGGTTTATTAGGTGTGCGAGAGATATTTTCCTCAAGAGAGACAAGCTCGAGACCCAAATTTTTATACTCGGACCTCATCGGGGACATGCATTGAAAAACAATCAAGAGCAGCCTGCTCTGATACCACTGATCCGGATTTATGTTCGACATGAAATACGAACAGAGATATAACAAAGAAATATTTAGAGATATTGAAAGAGAGACAACAATATAAAAAATATATAGCGTAAATAACAAGAGTCATAGATATACAGTAATACATGATTTCTATTAATGAAATAAATGTACAGAGACTATAAAATGCAAAGTGAAAGACTCACTAGAATGGTGGCAGCTTATCTCTGAGAAGAGATGTGACAACTACTCGCATATGTGAGAAGATGATTATTACAATGAGTCTCTAAGCGCATTTTTAACATAAGTAAAATCCAAAACCCTAACCCCGAAAGATGAAAATCCAAAAGGTTTGTGGGCCCCGATGGGGGTAGTTGATACGTCAACTTCCCAAGGGCTTAACTTTTGCATACGATATTTGTTTGGGGCACTCGATAGCTCATTGGAAAGATATATCCAAGGAATACAAATTTTGGGTGAGCAACATCAATCTAGGATCCATGTTGCTCCTTATTTTCTCAAAAAAAATCGTTTAGGGCCTCATAATGGCTCTAAAAGTTCAGAACCCAAAAAATTGCTAAAAATAGTAAATTACCAAAATTGCCAGAAAACTATTTTGAGCTAGTTGGAGAAGGTGGGTGGCCACCGATATCCACCTGGATCACCTCTTGGCATAGTAACATTACGTTTTTGATATTATTTCCTAGGATTTAAGGGCAATACTTCTTCTCTATCTGGGGTAGGTGCTTCGGTCTTCTGTGAATCTTCTTGTGTTCTTTCAACTTCGACATCCAAGATTCTAGTTGTAAATAGCTTCGATCTGTTCTCCTATTCTTCAATCAAATGTGTGATCCTCCTAGTCATGAAATCTTTTAATTCTTGTTTCTTCTGCTCTAAGACCTCTTATTCTTTTCTTCTAGCTTGATCCTTTTCAATCCAAGGATTTCCTAGTAATATAGCAAATGGGGCGTTGTTCTCAATAAATTTAACAAAATCAAATTATTCCTCTGTCAAATTTCCATGAGCACTCATAGATATATTGGAAATTCTTCAACATAGGGTTACCATCTTTCCTCTAAATAATCCCATTCCTCCCAATGAAGGAATCATAGTAGGCTTTCCTAAAATTTCCCAAGTTCTTTCTGTCATGTTATTCACCTGTGTTTCTTCATCCAAAGTACAGTCAATGTCAAAGTCTCCTATTCTTACTTCTATTTTCTCTTTCTCTTTTAAGATCTTTGATAGATTAGTATCTCTCTGGTCATTCGGGGTTTCTTTCATCTGTAATAGTACAGTCTTTGATTCCTTCTGGGGTTCTTCCATGCTCTCAATTTCTTGACCTTTCTCAAGGTCTACTTGTTCCATATTCATTCTTTCAAGTTTAGCAATCATTCTACAGCAATCCAAAACTTCATGATCCATAGCTTTACAACAAAGACAACTAGGTTTTCTACCAAGGCAATCATTAGCAAGATGTCCCAGTCTTTTGCAACTATAACAAAGGGTTAATCCTCTCTTTCTCTTAAATGATCCCCATCCTTTCCTGTACTGCACACTAGGATCATGGTAGCTAACCTACAAAAAAAAAAATCTAGGATCCTACATCCATTTGTTAGTCCAAACATTCTTTCTATGCATAGGAATAACATATCTTTCACTATTCTTATCATATCTAGTCATATCAAATCTTCTTTCATCTAGTTGTGCCCTAGTTTTTAGGCTAGGACAAAATTTATCAAACATACCAAGATCCATATTCTTGAAACAGAAATTTCTACTAATATTGCTTTCAGTAGAGCACAAAGCTTCCAGATCTAAAACTTTTCACTATTCTTACCTCTTCCAGAGCACAAAGCGTTCAAATATTACCTCTTTTCTTCATATCAGACTTCTCTTCTTACCACGGAGCTTCACAATCCAAGTAGAGTACTACACACTAGGGCAGCAGATCTATGCACGAATATTTCACATTTTCATATTAGATAATTGCACAGAGCTTCATCTTCCTCGGTTCCCAACAATCACAGTTTTAGGTCAGGTCTTTGCACGGAGCTTCTTCTTCCTCAGTTCCCAACAATCATAGTTTCAGGTCCCGGCAACGGAACCATTTGTTCGCACATGGGTAGACCCAGGGTTCAACACTACAACAATGCACTAACTNTCTCTTCTCAGAGATAAGCTACCAGCGCCTTAGCTAGTTTATTTACATTCTATTTGTAAGCATATTTCAGTCATTTGTTATTAATGAAATGAAGTCTTATTTCCGTTGCATCTCTACGTTTATGTGTATTTCTATATTTTATTGTGTTCCTACATAAATCCGGATCACTAACAAAACCCTAACTATCGACCCTTTCAAAAACACCTGCGAAGTAGATGAAGTCTCAATCGAGGTAGAGGCAAGGGTGGTTGTAGGACTCCAATGTCTGCAACCTTAGCTGGGACATAGATCAGTGATTGTAACACCTTAACAGAGAACTTAGAAGTTATGATTCATTAATATTCAACGTTAGTTTACATCACAGCTAAACCTTGACAACAGATCCATGCAGTATTCACAAAGATCCAATAGATTCAAGCACTAAGCATACCAATAGAGATCAGATCTAGCATTCATTCACATTATGCAGCACTAAGCTATCATATAAGATTCATCTATCATCTAAAATCGCATTAAGAATTGAATCACATAATAAAAAGAACATCCAAAAAGCACAAAGAATTTACAACACATATACATGGTTCACCCCCACCCTAGGGCTATGTCCACCAACTCTTTGTCTTCTTTATTATCTTCTTTCAATACTCTTACATGCACAAAGCCTCAAAATCCACTCCACAGAGGACAAGAGATCTGCGTAGCTCTCTAGATCCTCCTTCCTCAAGTAGATCTAAACACAGAGCCTTGCACAGTCTATGCACAAAGAACTACAAATGACTTACACTTAGCTCTGCAAGCCTCCCACAGTATGCACAAAGAAATTACCACTTAGCACTTAGTACTCTAGCCTTTACTTTCCTTTATCACTTAGCAGCACGTCTATTCTTTACTTACATCGCCTAGCTTCTATTTATACATTACAAAATAGGGTAAGTATGGGTAAACCCATGGCCTGACATCCCCATACCCATTACATAAGCCCAAAACCCAAAAAGGCCCTAAAAAGGGGTCGAGATCCCACGATCTTTGCTTCGCCTTCGACAGCATGTCGAAGTCCCAAAAATAGGTCAAACATGACCAAGGATCCTCAAAACTTGTTCAAGGGAAAACATCGCCCCCTTTTGACGTGTCACCCCTACCACTCATCGCGTGTCATCCTTTGGTTTGTACCCACCTAGCCAACGTGGTTGATGATGTGTTCGAGACTCCAAGAGTTTGGATAACTTCGGGAGTTTGAAATATTTGGGGCGTGGTACAATATAAGAACATCCAACATAAAATGTCAAACATCGGTCGTTGAAGGGCCAAGGCCACATGGTGAGATTTTGGGATTTCGGGAGTTTTTGGCATAGTATGGTAAAAGGTATGTTCAAGGAATATCGTCGATTGCCTAATGTTGAACTTTCAACGACAATCGTTGATCGCTGAAACATCGAAAGAAAGGTACATTCAGTGTAAAATTTTGAACATCAATCGTTGAATGGCTAGGGCCACGTGGAAATATTTTGAGACTTCGGGGATTAGGAAAAAGGTATGATTAGCGTTGAATGCCAAAGACCCCAATTAATAATGCCCCAGGTAACTTTGGGAGGCCATAACTTACAAACCGAAGCTCAGATTTTAGTGCGATGGTGACCATTAGACAACTCATGGCGAGCAGCAACCACTGAAGATCCCATAACTAGGATTTGAGATAGTTAGGAAGAACAAAAATTTGATGCCCCGTCCATAGAAAGGGTATTTAGGGGTTGGGTGTGTTACAAATTGGTATCAAATCATGGAAACATCACTTGTCCTTATTGGGATCATGCATGAGTCACATAAGGACATTACTAGATAACTTGTGGGGTAACATCCTACCTTATCCCCTTCTATAAGAAACTTGTATGAACCTCTACAGAAGAGAGGAACAAAACCTTCTACTATTTTTAGATTTTTTGGAAGTCTGCACTGCAGGTTGCTAATGTTCCCAAATAAAGAACTGGCTTCACCTTGGAATGATATGTATTGTTCATGAACTGGTAGATTAGTAACTAACAGAAAATGTTTTATCGGCACTCAGGAATTAAGTGAACAACAAGAGAACTACAACGTAAAGGATGGTGACACATCAGGAGTTGGGGGAGAAATCCCACAACAAAGAGGAAGAATCTGATGAAAGGAGGGTGGTGGAAACCCCTGCAGATTTGGATGAAACTATAAGAATCCTCATGGAATATTTATAGAGTTATACGGCTGACAATGAATGGCTGATCAAGGAGGAGGAAAAGCAGACTAAAACTAATGCAGTCCTACTACAAATTCTATCAAATATACAAAGGCAACTACAACATGGTCCAACTACCAGTCACGTGGAAAGGTATTATTCTAGGAAAACTCCAAGCCCACCTGAGATATAGAGGCATGGTCCTGAAAGTGGCCACACCATGAGGAACACCTCAAAGAAGGACCAACATGGAGCCAAGAGAAATTAAATGGAAGATTCCTCTGGTGAGGAAACTGACAACTCCAAGGAATA
>JZKD02S1768277.1:36701-53591 GCA_000966675.3 Picea glauca | reverse complement strand
TTTCGACTGGCTCAAAACAGTTTTTTGGCAATTTTGGCAATTTACTATTTTTAGCAGGTTTTAACTTCCGGGGCCATTTTGAGGGCCTAAATGAAGGTTTTTTGAGATCGAGGTTATCAATGATATATGAATGCATAATTGAGCCCCCAAAATGAATCTCCTCGATGATACCTTTCCAACGAGCTATCACACGCCTAAAACGGAGATCGTATGCAAACGTTACGACCCCGGGAAGTGGATGTACTAACTTACCCAAACGGGGCCCGCATGAATTTTGGCGCTTTATCTCCTAGGGTTAGGTTTTTGGATGTATATGACTTTTGTCATTCTCATCTATTGTTAAAAGGCCTCTAGAGCCTCATTTTAATCATCTTCTCACGGATGCGAGTAGAAGCCACATCTCTTCTCAGAGATAAGCTACCAGCGCCTTAGCTAGTTTATTTACATTCTGTTTGTAAGCATATTTCAGTCATTTGTTATTAATTAAATGAAGTCTTATTTCCGCTGCATCTCTGCGTTTATGTGTATTTCTATATTTCATTGTGTTCCTACATAAATCTGGATCACTAACAAAACCCTAACTATCGGCTCTTTCAAAAACACCTGCGAAGTAGATGAAGTCTCAATCGAGGTAGAGGCAAGGGTGGTTGTAGGACTCCAATGTCTGCAACCTTAGTTGGGACATAGATCAGTGATTGTAACACCTTAACAGAGAACTCAGAAGTTATGATTCATTAATATTCAATTTTATTTTACATCACAGCTAAACCTTGACAACAGATCCATGCAGTATTCACAAAGATCCAATAAATTCAAGCACTAAGCATACCAATAGAGATCAGATCTAGCATTCATTCACATTATGCAGCACTAATCTATCATATAAGATTCATCTATCATCTAACATCGCACTAAGAATTGAATCACATAATAAAAAGAACATCCAAAAAGCACAAAGAATTCACAACACATATACATGGTTCACCCCCACCCTAGGGCTATGTCCACCAACTCTTTGTCTTCTTTATTATCTTCTTTCAATCCTCTTACATGCACAAAGCCTCAAAATCCACTCCACAGAGGACAAGAGATATGCGTAGCTCGCTAGATCCTCCTTCCTCAAGTAGATCTAAACACAGAGACTTGCACAATCTATGCACAAAGAACTACAAATGACTTGCACTTAGCTCTGCAAGCCTCCCACAGTATGCACAAAGAAATTACCACTTAGCACTTAGCACTCTAGCCTTTACTTTCCTTTATCACTTAGCAGCACGTCTACTCTTTACTTACATCGCCTAGCTTCTATTTATACATTACAAAATAGGGTAAGCATGGGTAAACCCATGGGCCGACATCCCCATACCCATTACATAAGCCCAAAACCCAAAAAGGCCCTAAAAAGGGGTCGAGATCCCACGATCTTTTCTTCGCCTTCGACAGCATGTCGAAGTCCCAAAAATAGGTCAAACATGACCAAGGATCCTCAAAACTTTTTCAAGGGCAAACATCACCCCCTTTTGACGTGTCACCCCTGCCACTCATCGCGTGTCATCCTTTGGTTCATACCCGCCTAGCCAACGTGGTTGATGACGTGTTCGAGACTCCAAGAGTTTGGATAACTTCGGGAGTTTGAAATATTTGGGGCATGGTACAATATAAGAACATCCAACATAAAACGTCAAACATCGGTCATTGAAGGGCCAAGGCCACGTGGTGAGATTTTGGGATTTCAGGAGTTTTTGGCATAGTATGGTAAAAGGTATGTTCAAGGAATATCGTCGATCGCCTAATGTTGAACTTTCAACGACAATCGTTGATCGCTGAAACATCGAAAGAAAGGTACATTCAGTGTAAAATGTTGAACATCAATCATTGAATGGCTAGGGACACATGGAAATATTTTGAGACTTCGGGGATTAGGAAAAATGTATGATCAGCATTGAATGCCAAAGACCCCAATTAATAATGCCCCAGGTAACTTTGGGAGGCCATAACTTACAAACCGAAGCTCAGATTTTAGTGCGATGGTGACCATTAGACAACTCATGGCGAGCAGCAACCACTGAAGATCCCATAACTAGGATTTGAGATAGTTAGGAAGAACAAAAATTTGATGCCCCGTCCATAGAAAGGGTATTTAGGGGTTGGGTGTGTTACAAATTGGTATCAAATCATGGAAACATCACTTGTCCTTATTGGGATCATGCATGAGTCACATAAGGACATTACTAGATAACTTGTGGGGTAAC
Source organism: Picea glauca (assembly GCA_000966675.3). Classification (NCBI taxonomy): domain Eukaryota; kingdom Viridiplantae; phylum Streptophyta; class Pinopsida; order Pinales; family Pinaceae; genus Picea; species Picea glauca. Next base: position 51,339 of record JZKD02S1768277.1, on the reverse strand, counting down.
ATCCTACCTTATCCCCTTCTATAAGAAACTTGTATGAACCTCTACAGAAGAGAGGAACAAAACCTTCTACTATTTTTAGATTTTTTGGAAGTCTGCACTGCAGGTTGCTAATGTTCCCAAATAAAGAACTGGCTTCACCTTGGAATGATATGTATTGTTCATGAACTGGTAGATTAGTAACTAACAGAAAATGTTTTATCGGCACTCAGGAATTAAGTGAACAACAAGAGAACTACAACGTAAAGGATGGTGACACATCAGGAGTTGGGGGAGAAATCCCACAACAAAGAGGAAGAATCTGATGAAAGGAGGGTGGTGGAAACCCCTGCAGATTTGGATGAAACTATAAGAATCCTCATGGAATATTTATAGAGTTATACGGCTGACAATGAATGGCTGATCAAGGAGGAGGAAAAGCAGACTAAAACTAATGCAGTCCTACTACAAATTCTATCAAATATACAAAGGCAACTACAACATGGTCCAACTACCAGTCACGTGGAAAGGTATTATTCTAGGAAAACTCCAAGCCCACCTGAGATATAGAGGCATGGTCCTGAAAGTGGCCACACCATGAGGAACACCTCAAAGAAGGACCAACATGGAGCCAAGAGAAATTAAATGGAAGATTCCTCTGGTGAGGAAACTGACAACTCCAAGGAATACTCTAGTGGCAAAACTAGTTCCCATTCTCAGACGAGAGGAAAGAAGAGGAAACACTCCTAGAGTCGTGACCCTGAAGAATTCAAGAAAGATAAACCACCCACCTTTGATGGAGAGATTAAGAAGGGGGGAGAAGAAGAAGTTTGGCTACTCGGCTTGAAGAAGTACTACAGAGTCCATGACTACTCTGAAAACTTAAAGGCTCAGATAGCAATTTTCAACCCGAATGGGAAAGCTTACATTTGGTGGGAGGAACTAAGGAATGTGAAAGGAATCCATTAGAAGGACTTTTCATGGAAACAATTTTAGAAATACTTCAAGAATAAGTACATGTTAGAAAAGTACTTTGATGGAAAGACCAAGGAGTTCTATGAACTCAAGCTGGGACAACTCACCATAGATGAGTATATCAACAATTTTCTCAAGTTGATGAGCTATGTTCCCTACATAAAGGATGAAAAGGTAAAGATGCAACAATTTATTAGTGGATTACCTTAGTCCTACTAGGATAGAATTGAGTTTGATGATCCAAAGACCTTAGAAGATACAATTCGAAAAGCAAGGTATTTCTATGAGCAATTTAAGAGTAAGATAGAACCCCATGAAGACTAGAAGAAGAAAAAAAATTTGGGATTCAAGAAGAAGGTGTTCAAACCCTCGATATTTAAGAACCCTGGTAAGACCTATAGGATGAGCCTTCCTACCAGAAGTGTGTATCAGCAAAATTTTCCATCCCAGAGTGGAAATAAACCATTTAGAATAGCTCCAAGTAAGACTGATAACATGAAGAGAGAACCCTTGAAATGTTGGGGTTGTGGAGAGGAAAATATGTTTAGGGACTGTCTGCATAGGCAACAGAACAATGGGAGGGTCTACATCATCCAATAGGCTACCACAATCAATGATGTGGCTAGGAGCATGCCACAAATTTATGCAGCCTTGTATAATAGACAAGATGACCACCAAGATTTAGTGGTGGAGATGGAAGGTATGATTTCCAACCATTTTGTTTCCATTTTAATTGACCCTAGTTCTAATTTGAGCTATGTTTCCCCTCAAATTATTGAGAAATGTAAATTGCAACAAGTTAAACATGTTAAATCATGGTTGGTACAACTAGCCACTAGAACTAAAATAATGGTAACAAAGTTCATACCAACATGCTAATTTTCTATAAGTGGGTTTTCCACCCAAGCGAACCTAAACATACTTCCTCTATGATATTATGACCTGCCGATTGGCATGGTCTGGTTGGATGCCCACAAAAACAATTTGGACTGTTACAGTAAAACTTTGGAGTGTGAAAATGAAGAAGGAAGAAATGTAACCCTACAAGGTATTTAAAAGAATGTCTCAGTGAGACAAATATCATCCCTCCAAGGGAAGAAGTATTGCAAAAAGGGATGTCCCTTGTATGAAATACAAGTATTAAACTCTATTGAGACTGAAAAATCCAGCCTAGAGAATCATCCCATATTAAGAAAATATAAAGATGTATTTCTAAAAGGGGTACCAGGTCTACCTCCAAGAAGGGATATTGAATTTTCAATAGAACTTGTACCAGGAGCGGTGCCAATGTCTAGAACACCCTATAGAATGAGTGCACCAGAGCTAGTTGAGCTCAAATTATAGTTGAAGGAGATGTGGGACAAAATTTGTTATGGGACTTATCGGTAAATGCGGACATAAACATATCTCCCTAGATCCACCTAGATCTAGAACAAAACAGAACAGAATATGACGCTTTTCCTAAGATCTAATCATTGAGTTTACTATATAACAAGAGATGGGCAACATATCATTAAATATCGCTTCCTCTTGCCGTTGTCGTTCTAGTTCCACTATGGTACTCTTGTGATATTAAATCTTCAAGGGAACACAAGCCAACCAAAGTGAAATAAATAATATACTCAACGAGAACCTATGTATGTGATCAAGGAATCATACAATAAAACAAAGCCATTTTTATGGGAAAGAAACATATCACTTTTATTATATTAAAGTGAAAGTAAAGATTACAACCAAAGCCTTGATGTTGAAAGGTCCCCTTCTGATGACCCTTTTCTCCAACACACACACTTTCTCCAATATTGAATGAAGAAGATCCACAATGACTTGATGAACTGAAATGAGGCTCTCAAGAATGATCCAATGTAGAACTCTCCATACAATCTTAGCCTATTCAACCTTCATTAACCTTAAAATCAACCTTTTGTGCTTGAACTTTTCCATGAGAGATCCCTCTTTATATAGGGGAAAGAGACATGGTTAAAGAGATTAGGGTGATCCTACCAAATCAGAGAAGCGAGTAAGATCCCAACCATATGGACGCCACCTCACCTTCTAGAAGATCCCTTTCTAGAAATTTGATGAAACTTGACCTCTTCTTAGTCTTTTGACATCATCACACCCTATTTGTAGAGCATATTTTGGACATTGCAACACATCTTTAGGGCAGGAGGCGATGATCAAGGATCTTCGCATCCTACATATGGTGTAGCCTGCAATGAACTTCCTTAATAGGGTTTTTTAGAAGAGAAAGTCAGTCTCTTTTCTCATGAAGAAAGGATATTTTTGGGAANTTGAATGCCAAAGACCCCAATTAATAATGCCCCAGGTAACTTTGGGAGGCCATAACTTACAAACCGAAGCTCAGATTTTAGTGCGATGGTGACCATTAGACAACTCATGGCGAGCAGCAACCACTGAAGATCCCATAACTAGGATTTGAGATAGTTAGGAAGAACAAAAATTTGATGCCCCGTCCATAGAAAGGGTATTTAGGGGTTGGGTGTGTTACAAATTGGTATCAAATCATGGAAACATCACTTGTCCTTATTGGGATCATGCATGAGTCACATAAGGACATTACTAGATAACTTGTGGGGTAACATCCTACCTTATCCCCTTCTATAAGAAACTTGTATGAACCTCTACAGAAGAGAGGAACAAAACCTTCTACTATTTTTAGATTTTTTGGAAGTCTGCACTGCAGGTTGCTAATGTTCCCAAATAAAGAACTGGCTTCACCTTGGAATGATATGTATTGTTCATGAACTGGTAGATTAGTAACTAACAGAAAATGTTTTATCGGCACTCAGGAATTAAGTGAACAACAAGAGAACTACAACGTAAAGGATGGTGACACATCAGGAGTTGGGGGAGAAATCCCACAACAAAGAGGAAGAATCTGATGAAAGGAGGGTGGTGGAAACCCCTGCAGATTTGGATGAAACTATAAGAATCCTCATGGAATATTTATAGAGTTATACGGCTGACAATGAATGGCTGATCAAGGAGGAGGAAAAGCAGACTAAAACTAATGCAGTCCTACTACAAATTCTATCAAATATACAAAGGCAACTACAACATGGTCCAACTACCAGTCACGTGGAAAGGTATTATTCTAGGAAAACTCCAAGCCCACCTGAGATATAGAGGCATGGTCCTGAAAGTGGCCACACCATGAGGAACACCTCAAAGAAGGACCAACATGGAGCCAAGAGAAATTAAATGGAAGATTCCTCTGGTGAGGAAACTGACAACTCCAAGGAATATTCTAGTGGCAAAACTAGTTCCCATTCTCAGACGAGAGGAAAGAAGAGGAAACATTCCTAGAGTCGTGACCCTGAAGAATTCAAGAAAGATAAACCACCCACCTTCGATGGAGAGATTAAGAAGGAGGAAGAAGAAGAAGTTTGGCTACTCGGCTTGAAGAAGTACTACAAAGTCCATGACTACTCTGAAAACTTAAAGGCTCAGATAGCAATTTTCAACCCGAATCGGAAAGCTTACATTTGGTGGGAGGAACTAAGGAATGTGAAAGGAATCCATGAGAAGGACTTTTCATGGAAACAATTTGAGAAATACTTTAAGAAGAAGTACATGTTAGAAAAGTACTTTGATGGAAAGACCAAGGAGTTCTATGAACTCAAGCTGGGACAACTCACCATAGATGAGTATATCAACAATTTTCTCGAGTTGATGAGGTATGTGCCCTACATAAAGGATGAAAAGGTAAATATGCAACAATTTATTAGTGGATTACCTTAGTCCTACTAGGATAGAATTGAGTTTGATGATCCAAATACCTTAGAAGATACAATTCGAAAATCAAGGTATTTCTATGGGCAATTTAAGAGTAATATAGAACCCCATGAAGACTAGAAGAAGAAAAACAATTTGGGATTCAATAAGAAGGTGTTCAAACCCTCGAGATTTAAGAACCCTGGTAAGACCTATAGGATGAGCCTTCCTACCAGAAGTGTGTATTAGCAAAATTTTCCATCCCAGAGTGGAAATAAACCATGTAGAATAGATCCAAGTAAGACTGATAACATGAAGAGAGAACCCTTGAAATGTTGGGGTTGTGGAGAGGAAAATATGTTCAGGGACTGTCTGCATAGGCAACAGAACAATGGGAGGGTCTACAGCATCCAATAGGCTACCACAATCAATGATGTGGCTAGGAGCATGCCACAAATTTATGCAGCCTTGGATAATAGACAAGATGACCACCAAGATTTAGTGGTGGAGATGGAAGGTATGATTTCCAACCATTTTGTCTCCATTTTAATTGACCCTAATTCTAATTTGAGCTATGTTTCCCCTCAAATTATTGAGAAATGTAAATTGCAACAAGTTAAACATGTTAAATCATGGTTGGTACAACTATCCACTAGAACTAAAATAATGGTAACAAAGTTCATACCAACATGCTAATTTTCTATAAGTAGGCTTTCCACCCAAGCGAACCTAAACATACTTCCTCTAGGATATTATGACTTGCCGATTGGCATGGTCTGGTTGGATGCCCACAAAAACAATTTGGACTGTTACAGTAAAACTTTGGAGTGTGAAAATGAAGAAGGAAGAGGTGTAACCCTACAAGGTATTTAAAAGAATGTCTCAATGAGACAAATATCATCCCTCCAAGGGAAGAAGTATTGCAAAAAGGGATGTCCCTTGTATGAAATACAAGTATTAAACTCTATTAAGACTGAAAAATCCAGCCTAGAGAATCATCTCATATTAAGAAAATATAAAGATGTATTTCCAAAAGACGTACCAGGTCTACCTCCAAGAAGGGATATTGAATTTTCAATAGAACTTGTACCAGGAGCGGTGCCAATGTCTAGAACACCCTATAGAATGAGTACACCAGAGCTAGTTGAGCTCAAATTACAGTTGAAGGAGATGTGGGACAAAAGTTGCTATGGGACTTATCGGTAAATGCGGACATAAACAGATCTCCCTAGATCCACCTAGATCTAGAACAAAACAGAACAGAATATGACGCTTTCCCTAAGCTCTAATCATTGAGTTTACTATATAACAAGAGATGGGCAACATATCATTAAATATCGCTTCCTCTTGCCGTTGTCATTCTAGCTCCACTCTGGTACTCTTGTGATATTAAATCTTCAAGGGAACACAAGCCAACCAAAGTGAAATAAATAATATACTCAACGAGAACCTATGTATGTGATCAAGGAATCATACAATAAACAAAGCCATTTTTATGAGAAAGAAACATATCACTTTTATTATATTAAAGTGAAAGTAAAGATTACAACCAAAGCCTTGATGTTGAAAGGTCCCCTTCTGATGACCCTTTGCTCCAACACACACACTTTCTCCAATATTGAATGAAGAAGATCCACAATGACTTGATGAACTGAAATGAGGCTCTCAAGAATGATCCAATGCAGAACTCTCCATACAATCTTAGCCTATTCAACCTTCATTAACCTTAAAATCAACCTTTTGTGCTTGACCTTTTCCATGAGAGATCCCTCTTTATATAGGGGAAAGAGACATGGTTAAAGAAATTAGGGTGATCCTACCAAATCAGAGAAGCGAGTAAGATCCCAACCATATGGACACCACCTCACCTTCTAGAAGATCCCTTTCTAGAAATTTCATGAAACTTGACCTCTTCTTAGTCTTTTGACATCATCACACCCTATTTGTAGAGCATATTTTGGAGACATTGCAACACATCTTTAGGGAAGGAGGAGACGATCAAGGATCTTCGCATCCTACATATGGTGTAGCCTGCAATGAACTTCCTTAATAGGGTTTTTTAGAAGAGAAAGTCAGTCTCTTTTCTCATGAAGAAAGGATATTTTTGGGAACATGAACACATGTTGTCAATGGATCATTGGGGTGACCAAAATAATGTGTAACAAAATTCCCCCCAAAGTATGAGACTAGAAATCATGACAGTTGAAATACTTTGTAGAATGTGTGTGTCGGAAAGAAGAATCACATCGGTCGGGAACCTGCAAACAGTCAAGCATCGGCATAATAATATACCATTGTCCAAGGTAGGCATTCTCATACTCAGATTAAAAAATTTCAAATGAGTCATGGCCACCAAAAATACACTATGGATCCATGTCAATGTGAAATTGACATAGCCACCCAAAATACACTGTGGATATATGTGTTAAAATGACTCAAATTTGGACATAGCCACGAGACATACAAAGTCAATCTATGTGTCATTAAAAATCATGAATATTTTGTCGCAACCTGGACTAGAATGGTGTGATCTAGGGTCTTCAATTCCATCATCTCTAAGTATAAATTTGACCATGTGATTACAGATGCTGAATTCGAACATGGTAGAAACCACTTGATTATCGGTCAATGACGAAAATCATTAACAAGTACGAGGGAAATCACCATTAATGTCAATTAATCCCAAGGTACCCCAGTACAATCCAACGAATGTGAATAAATGAGTTGAAGTCGAGCACTCGATGGAATCTCCCAATCAGGAGTCAATGATGTGAACCCACTATTGAAAGCAAAGAAACCTACCATTGAGGTATGCAGGCTCTAAGGTACTTAATGATTTCTAAGTCTTGTTCCTAGATAATGAGCTGAATTCGATAGGAAAAGACTCATCACGGGAGGGCCTTGGTGTATCCCCCATCAATGACATGAAATGAGTAACATATTTGAGGTATATCAGAGTGTGAAGCAATTTGGAACTGACACAAGGAAGGACGACATGGTAGAATATTTATAACTGCAGATGGAAGAATCAATAGGAGGCGTATTAAGGTTGGACTTCTCTTGAACATATGAATGAAACGACAATGGTCTTGGTAGAATTGACTCAAGGAGGACCCAACATATAGACATGCTAATGGTCAAATGAGAGACAAATGGATTTCCCAACCCGGATTCAATGATGAAGGGGGGTGTCATGTTCAAGAGCGACTATTACTGCCACTAACATGAATACAAAGACACATTTCTTTCCCAATTTTCCCCCACCATTTCTGGCGAGTACCTCTTTATTTTTACGCAAGCTTGAGAAGGATAACATATGCTTGTTTATGTAATCTAATCCTTCGAATGAGTCCCTCGGAATATGTTTAATGAACCCTAAGAAAGAGTGGTTCGGTCCCATATGGGTCTTTCGATGTTTTTTTAACAAGTCCAAAGAGAGAAAACTCGGGTGTTTTTCATGTTTAGAGAGTCTGAAAAACACTTAAAGAGAACTCCAACGGTTCCTTTTTCATAATTTAATCCGATGAGACCGAAAAAATGATAACCTACTGCTCATCAAATGTTTTCTTCAAATACTTTTACGAGTGTGAAAATAATAAGGTCACTTGGCAATCTTTTCTTTTTTACGGAGCGTGAAAAGATCTTAAAGGATACTCCATAAGTTTTTTTTTGTGTTACCATTACGAGTACGAAAAATAAATAAAAGTATACTCAGTTACATTCTCATTTATTTACGAGCACGAGAAAGAACAAAAACTAAGCTCGGAGTTTTTCCTGAAAAAACCCTAAAAGAATATGTACATATATATAAAAACAGACAAAAACGTATCATTATTCCAATGTCTCCACTCCTATATCTTTAATCTGCCAAAAATCAACGCTTGCAACATCATTAGAATTTTAGGGTTTAGGTGAAATATATAAAATAATATAAAATATGAATAAAAAATTGAAAAAGTCAATAAAAATGGGTTAAAACTTCATTTCACTATTCCATTTGGTATTTCACCCAAACTTTGTTCCAAAACCCCCTATTTACCTCAATTTTACACTACGGATTGCGGGAGGCATGATTGATCATTCAATGAATGGTCTCCTCTTAACAAGTAATTTTCATCTCTTTCAACTATTCATGGATCAAAATTTTATTTTTGTTAGTAAAAAATGGCTTTTTGAGTTAAGTTTTCAAGGGTACCCATGCATGGAGGTTTTCGTAGGCACCTTATATCGAACCCTGCGATGACCTAGGTTTGTCGCAGGTAGACTTAAAGCTAGCCTGTGATGACTCCATAGTGTACTGAAGCCCAGGCCTGCAACGTGCGTAATTCAAAAGGTCTTTTGAGATGTATTTGCCAATAAAAAGTTTCCAGGGAGAAGATGAAGATGCTAATCTCTCTTTTATGTTCCATTGCAGGTTTTCCACGGTAATAATGTTGGAATGGTGAGAGAGAGAGCATGAGGAGGAATACTACTCTATTGGGAATGACTCGGGAATGGTAAATTCCCTCTAGCAGTGTGGACTGTTACAATTCTTCAAGATCCAACGCATGAGGGCCCAGTTGAGGTTACTAGAATACCTAGTTCACATGTGGGATGTGAACCAACAGGAGTTCTGTGTGGGTGCTCACATTCTTATGATATATATCAAGGATATCTACTTCTTAACTAGGATATCTCACCGTGGTTCCCAAGTTATGATTACAGGTAACAGGGGAGGTGGTGAGCCTATGATCCACTATATCAGTTAACATTGTGTGCTAGGTACTCAGAAGCATGGCAACAAAGTCGATATTAGATATGTTTGTGACTTGACTCTACAGACCATCCTCTACACCATCACATGCATGGAAGGGAGTCCAGCTCCCCATATGGCTCTTCAGAGATATTTCCAGTATGCGTTGGAATGTACGGAGCCCCGAGTTTTCAACTGGTGTGACGGGGTTCTCAAAAGCATGAAAAACTAGTTGACCAACTGTAGGAGTGGTGAGTTGAAATAGTTTGGATATAGATCGATTTTGGTGTCCTTCTTCCTGGAGAGGTTCCCATATTTATGCTTGCAATTAGAGTGGGGTATACCTGCCCCATAGGATCCAATAATGAAGAGATGGTTCGACCTCATGGAACGACATGTAATTGGTCCTATCATTAGGTAAAATGATGTTTTCTTTGACTAGTTGAGAACCTAGATTCTTATGGTTGACGACTATGCCTATTTCAATTTAGACTTCCGAGGTGATCCAGACATGGTTCTTCCTGAGGGTTCCAAATGGGGGGACATAGGTAAGAAGGACATTTTTCTTTTATGATGTTTTTGTTATTTTTAATATAAAATGTTTTTTATGTTCCTTATCCAACAACTAATTAAATGCTCTTTGATGATGCAGACGTGGGACCTTACCGACCTCTAGGTTCATCAACCATCCAGAGGTGAGGGGAGAGAAATGATGTAGCAAGAGTATTTGTTGTTGACTATGAGATCCTAGAGAAGAATCTACAGGGGCTCACGATGAACATCCCAAGTGCCTCCATCGACCATATCCCAAGGCATTATCAGCACCATACAATGGGTGTCTCTTCTTCCATTGGTCGACTACTCTGTAAATTAGCACAGACAGTTGCATGTTATAGCGAGTAGCATCCTTGATGCTCTATTTGTATATGAAGCTATGTGCTTTACATTTTTTATATTTTGGTCTTCGGATAAAAACACTTTTTGTAACACTTTTATCGTTATATATATATGAGGCTTCTACCGATTTACTTGTATATACAAAGTGTGATTGGATTTTATAAATGTATCAAATGTTTGTCTAACACATAATTAGCCAATGCATCTATTAATGTATTTAGACATCTAGGAATTTTTTGATATTCAATGTAATCAAAATGACATTCCAAGAGACGAATTTGTAAATATACCCTTAATAACGTAGGACTTCGAATGGAATAAACATTACTCAACTGTAGGACTACTAACTGTGAATCTATTTATACAATAAGATGGTGAATTCCAATTGAAACAACATCGGTCAACAATTCAATGACTGCATTGTATTCCATGATATTATTAGTTGGACAACCAAGGCAAAAACCATGTAGAGTAATCAATTCATTCGTATGTGCATAGATTGCCCAAGCAACAGATGTTAAGTTATGAGTACTGCAACCAGCGCCATCAGCGAAGCCAGTTTAGGGTAGTGAATGCACTGACATCTAGAAACCAAACATAATGAAAGGTAAGCAGTTGAAGGTCAAAACCAAACAAAAAAAAATCACACTAAAGTATGATACACTAAAGTTCAAGTACTCATGCAAAAATGACTTAAGCATAGTACTTATTTAAGTAAATCCCATTTATGGGTTCACTCAAAGGGATTCCATCATAATCAACTAGCTCATAATCTCACTTCTCCAAAACACATTTGAAAATGTAAGGACCTCAACACATGGCCTCAAATTTACCAGCCCCTAGCAAGTCACGATCCTTTTTGTAAAGAAGAACTAGATCACCTTTAGAAAAAACATGTGGGTTGACATGTTTGTCATATTGGGATTTAACACGTTTCTTCTAGGTTTCAATAAAAAAAGGTGACATCGTGACAAGTTTCATCTAGTTGCATCAAATACAAAAGACACTCTTATTTGGCACAGGTATCAGGGATAAGTTCAACGGCTAGTTTCAAAGACGATATTTCACATTCAATCGGCAAGATAGCTTCAATACCATAAACTAGATGGAAAGGTGTAAATCTTGTGGCAGACTTAACAGATGTATGATAGGTTGATAATGCTGAGAATATCATCGTGTGCCAGTTTATCTTATGAATTCCTATCATTCGTTGAAGCATAGTAATGAAAACTTTGTCTATTGCTTCATCTTGACCATTGGCCTGTGGGTAATAGGGGGTTGAGTTTTCATGACGAAGACCCGACTTTCCAGTAAGTTCATATATCATAAAATTTTGAAAATGACTACGGATCAGTAATGATAGATTGAGGGATACCAAACCAAGTAATGATATTATTGAATATGAACAATGTTGAAGTCTTCCTGGTGTTATCAAATGTAGGCATCGCCTTGACCCATTTAGTGAAATAATCCACAGCTACAATGATGAACCCATGGCCCCTGTTCGAGTGAGGGTTACATGTCATGAATTCAATGCCCCATTTGGTAAATGAACCAATGGAAACCATAGGATGTAAGGGATCAAGATGAGATCTTATCTTGTTATTATAAGTCTGGCAAGCATGGAATTTTTGGATAGCAGTAATGCAGTCCTTAAATAAAGAATGCCAGAAATAACTTGCTTGCAATATCTTTTGGGCAGTGGGATACCTAGACATATGACCTCCACATGCTCCAGAGTGACAGTCATTCAAATCTTTCTCAGGTTCATCATAGGTGAGACATTGTCGAAAAATAGAATCAATACCACGGTAGTAAAAAGTATCACCAAGAATGATGTATTGGCACACTTGATACCATATACGATGATGATTGGTACTAGATAAATCGGGCCAAAAAGTTTGAGTCTATAGATAAATATTAATATCTTTGTACCAGACGTCATCAGAACTGATCAGAAAAAGGGATTCGTCAGGCAAGGAATCCTCTGCCACGTTTTCTGTCTCAGTGGAGGGAAGGTCACATATCAGTTCGGCGAAAACCAAATATTTCTTTGACTTAGCACATTTGAAATCCAAGTCAAACTCTTGGAGAATCACTAACCATTTAGAGTACTTTCCCCTAACAATTGTTGGTTAAGGATGCATTGCATGGGGTTTCAATAAAAAATAATAGTGGTTCTGCATAATAAGATATAATGAAGAAAACGTTGGACAACTTGAACAATTGCCAAGGCTAGTTTCTCTACATGTAGGTATTTGGTTTTGGTAGTCGTGAGACTCCAACTCAAATAGTATATCACATGTTTTCCATGCGAATCATCCTCTTGGACTAACACCATGGAAATGGTAGAGTCCGAAGCAGCTAAGTAGAGGAAGTAATCCCGGCTATAGTCAAGGGGGAACAATAATGGTGTACAGGTTAAGGAAAGTTTCAAAGATTCAAAGGCTTTGTTTGCAGTATCATCCCATATAAACGCGTAATCTTTCTTGAGTATCCAAGTGAATCCTTTCGTCATTTTAGCGTAATTGGGGATGAAACGATGCAAAAATTTTGCCTTCCCTTGCAAACTTTGGAGTTGGTGTAGTGTGGAAGGAGGAGGTAGATTAAGGATAGACTCAACCTTCAAGGGGTCTACTCAAATCTCATGTATTGACATGATAAAACCAAGAATTCAGCCAGACTCCACACAAAAAACACATTTGTGTGGGTTTAAGGTAATACGATAATAACAACAACATACAAAAATTGCCCTTAAATGTGTCGGGTGACCTTGGCAAAGCATGGAATGCGCAAGTAGATCATCAAGATAGGGTTGCACAATGTGATTAATATCATGGAAATCATAAGACATAGCAAGTTGAAAAGTCACTCCATCATTCTTGATACTAAAGGGTAATTTCTGGTAGGCAAAGGTTCCCTAAGGGAAAATAAAAGCAATCTTGTTTTGGTCTGTGGGTAAAATATTAATTTGATTATAGCCGGAGAAACCATCCATTAAAAAGAATATTTTTCTTCTGGCACAGTCGTCAATGATCTCGTCAATGAAAAGGGTTAGGTATATGTTCTTAGGACAAGCCTTGTTTATGTCCCTATAATCTACACAAACGTGGATGGTACCTTGTTTTTTATTCACCAGAACTAGATTGGATACCCAATCATTCAAATCCATGGGATAGACAAAGCCATCTTTAAGAAGTTTTTCAACTTCAATCTTGAGGGCAGCATCTTTGCGTGGATGTACTGGGCGAAGTCTCTGCTAAATGAGTTTAGCATCCGGGTATGTCTTAATCTCGTGCACAACCATATCAAGATCAATACCTGACATCTCTCCGTAACTCCAGGAGAAAACATCATAGAATTCTTGGAAAAGGGCTTTATACGTGTGGACTTCATCAATAGAACATGATGCCCTGATATGAACATTCTCCATGATGTTGGGTTTAATTAATATGTCGAGAGGGACTGTAGGTGAAATGCTTCTCAAGTTCCCTTTGTACAAGACATCGTGTGTTGACTCGGGAACTGAAGAAATAACAACAATGGTCGACAAAGTCGAAATCCCTTGGTAACTCTCTATGGTATCACGTTCTAGGAAGAGAATGGAGGGTTGATGCCCATCGTCCCATGGAGTGTCTTCCATAGACATGACTGACATGATCATATCATTAGTAGGAAATACCACGTGGAACAGATCAGGAGATGAATCATAGAGAGAAGGGGGAGTGGGGGTTGTCGATTGAATGGCTTGATAAGGAGATTCAACCGCACTTAACGGCATCTTGCCACCATAACGAAGGTAGTCACCAGGGTTAGGTACTACCCATGGGTCGTATGACTCAGGGATTTCATGAACAGTGGTGGATATCATGTTAATAAAGGCAACAAAAGGACAGTAAATATCGGGTGATGTGATTGGAAATGTACCCATAAAAGTTGAATCTTTTAAAAGACCCACTCTTACATTCTCGTAACCAGGGGATGTCTTCAAGATAAAAGGAACATTGCTAGTACGGGAATCTTAATTAAAGAAGGATAGTTGGACAATAGTAACGACCTTTCCTTAGTGCGGGAATCGTACCACATAGAAAAGGGTAGACAAAACTGCATCCATGGAGTCAATCTAGCTATGTCCAAGTAAACGGTTATAATCAATAGGTGCATCGAAGACCTCAACCTCGAAATTGACTAATTTACCTTCCAATGTAATAGATAATGATAGAAGAACAATGTAAGGTTTAAAACCTGTACCATTGAAGACCTTAAGTGTATTGTGTGATTCGGTGAGGGCGGGAGAGCCAATGGCTTTCCAACAAGTAA
>JZKD02S1768277.1:14488-33668 GCA_000966675.3 Picea glauca | reverse complement strand
AAAAGTGAAGAGGAAGAGGACCAGCCTCAGATTCCTCCTTCACCTCCATCAACACCTCCTTCTTCTCCTTCTTCTCCAAGTTCAAGTTCTAAATCTAGTGAAAAGAAAAATGTGCCTAAAAATAAACATGAAATGCCATTGTTAAAACTTGACATAAAATTTGAGTTGCCCATATATGATGGTGAAGTGAATGTAGAAAAGCTTGATAACTGGATTAGACAGATGGAGGTATACTGCAGTGTACAACAAATCAAGGAGGAGGTCACACAAATCCAGTTGGCATCGTTGAGACTTGCAGGTACAGCTCTTATCTGGTGGTAGAGCAAGTTGCAAAAAGGAACACAAAATGTGGGTAATGTATTTCCATCATGGAAGGATTTCATTTCTGCACTTAGGAAACAGTTTTATCCTTTGGGTTATAAAGAATTGCAATGATTGAATGGAAATCTTTAAAACTAAGAAAAGGACAAACAGTGCAAGAATATACTGATGGATTTAGAAAGATGGCACTAATGTTAGACATTCCTTTGAAAACACAAGAAACCCTTATGAAGTATATAGGAGGTTTACCTGTACATATTAGAAACATTGTTTTCATGTTTGGACCCACTAACCTTGATGAGGTTTCTGTTCAAGCTACGTACATTGAAGAAGGAAAGGCAGGTGTGTCAGGGGAATCGTCGTCTTCGAGGAAAGAGGACAAGAAGAAATGGCATGGCAATGGCAGGAAGGAAAATGCAGTGACAAAGAAGGAAGGAAAGTCCTCTTGCAAGCATTGCAAGAAAGAAGGACATGATGAGGAGAAATGTTGGCAGTTGCATCTCGAGAAGAGGCCAAAGTGGTTTAAAGGAAAGAAAGGAACACAAACAGTGGCGACAACATCAAAACCCATAGAATTGGGATCAAATTCAGGTGATGAAAAGATCTCATTGGTTGGTATGACAGGTAAACATGGTAAAGATGTTGATTGTAGAAGCAAGTTGTTTCAAATAAGAGTAATCATGCGACACACTAAGGTAGACACGTTAATTGACAGTGGGTCTCAATCTAACCTAATCTCAGAAGAGTTAGTTAAGAAATTGGGATTAAAAACACAAATGCATCATAGGCCTTACACATTTAAATGGATGAGAAATCATCATCAAATGCACATAACTAAATAGTGCACAATCAAATTTGCAATCTCATCTAAGTATGTGGACGAAGTAACTTGTGATGTTGTGTCATTAAGAGAATGTGGGATGATCTTAGGTAGTCCATACTTGTTTGATCGTAAGGCAATCTTCTACAGAACTAAGAATCAATATCAGTTCACTAAAGCAGGTCATGATTATGTGGTTCATGCTCATCGTGTTAAAGAAACACTTCAAATGGGGGAACAATTAACGAATGTAGTTGTTTTAATTGAAGTAATTAAGCAAGAACAAGATATGGTTGTCAATCATAGGTTGCTTCAAGATAAGCTCATGTCGTGCAAATATTTAAAGTGTATCAGTTCATTTGCAGTCGTCTTCTTAATACTGTCATTAGCAATGTTTTCTACATGGATGATAGTATCTTCAGTAAGATGTGACAGGGTTGCAATGGCTAACAATATACTGTCAGTTGTCATGATTGTGTTACAGATGATCATGATGAGACAGGTGCACAGGACAGAGTTCAGAGGCAGAGAGAAAGCCGAGTGGCCTATCCCAAGCTTGTTGACTGATCAGTAACCTTTTGGGGACCAAAAGGTCTTATTGTGGGGAGGTGTGATCCGAAATTGGATTCAGAAGCCTGTCAGGGCATGAAAAATGCTTAAAAATTAAAGTTCTCGGAATCTAACAAAACCAATACCATTGCGTCCGTCTCGTCTTCCTGATTCCAGTGGTATAATTTTTATGTCAAACGGAGTCGGTATGAAGAAGATATCGTATTTTGTCCGCCAAGCCAAACATGTAAAATTTTGGGATGCTGACTATACCTATCCGTACAGTGACACGTGTTAGTCCGTACAGTGACTGTGTTAGTATGTACAATTGAAATGGCGGCTTTCGTACATGACACATGGCAGCACTAGGAGGCGACACGTGTCAAGTGGATTTGGATGAATCATGAGGTGACACGTGTCACCACTGATTGGGTGACACGTGGCATGGATGACGTCAGTGTGTGACATGGGCAGCGACGTGTGGCAGTGACGTGGGCCAATTAGTTTTTGACATGTGGCATTCATCGAGTGGATGAAAGGGTGCCACGTGGCCCAATCACGGGCTGCCACGTGGCACCCCGGGTTTAGCCAATCACAGCTATATAAAAATTATTTTGGGACCGGGGGGATTCGAACCCCGGACCTCCTCCACGGATACGACTTCGTATGTGCCCTCCGACCGTTGGACCACACATGTGTTTCTTGTTTCATATACGGGAATTTTTATATTTAAATTATAGTTTTTTTTTAATTGGCGGCGGGGAGGGGTCGGGGCTTAGCCCCAACCCCCGATTCTTTGCGTTAATTGTAACCGTGGCATACGACCATTGGAGCGCGAGAAACTATGTCAATGTGTGGTTTAAAATTTTGTAACCACCATAACGTTTAATGCGCGGTTGTAAATGGTTAACTATTAGCCCGTGGTTCCAGGCCCCCAATACCATATGACCAATGCTGCGCGCGAAAGGGGGTTAGCAGGCCAGCGCTTAGCCTTTGGCTAGCGCTTGGCCCTATTGTATCATGTGACCAACAAAAGGGCGCGCGCAAGGGCTCGGGGGGCTAAGGCTCGTTTAATAACTATTATATGGTTTTAAAGTGGGTTTTATAACCACTTTAATTAATTTAAATGTAATTAAGCCATTTTTTAAGGGTTATTGGGCATTTTTAGAGCCCAAATTTGTGGAGGAAGTTGGAGAGGAAAAACTAACTCCCCCACTATTTAACCAAGGCCATTTTGAGGCCAAGGGTACAGCTTTTGAGAGCAATTTCAGAGCAGAGATGTTGAAGCAAGCCAAGTCAAAGCCAGTTTGAGGCAGGGAGACTGTTGAGGAGGAGATGTTGTCGGACGATTTCTGAGAGCTCGGGACATCCGATTTAGGTGCCGTAAGTTGTGCATGGTTCCAGAGATCTGAGCAAACAAGACCAGATAAGTCTAGAGACCATTTGGCATTGTAAATATGTACTAATAATCTTTCGAACAGAAATAAAAATCCTCCCCCACAAGAGAAAAGGCCCGGAGACGTAGGCAAAGTTGCCGAACTCCGTTATCAACCTCTGTGCATTATGGTTTGTTGTTTTTCATTGTGTTTTTCAGATCTAAAAATATGTTAATGGCTATATAATTCATTTCTTTTCTCGCTCTTTCGTTAAAGTTTCCCAATGGTCAATTAATGCATGCGAATAAAACTCAACCATAGTCATTCAAAAAATCGTGACGGATCAGTAACCTCAATGTGTCTCAGACAATCTTTCCTATAGTGATCATCACCACAAATAAGGCAGGGGTAACGAGGTTTACGTTTATATTTCTCATCATTGGTTTTCATTTTGGATTTATCATATTGTGGACTATTATTCTTGTCCTCATTTTTTTTACCCTTCCCTTTCTTTTTATTTTGATTCTTTCTGGTAGGCGCGGATTGAACAAAATTAACTTTAGTAGTCTTATCGATGAAAGGAGTAGGAGTAGGAGTATTTTGTGCATCAGAATTATTAGATTTAAGATTGGTGTGACCGATGTCTGCAGATCGAGTCTCAGCATGAAAGACATCAATCACACCATCAATGGAATGAGAATATGTTGGAGGTGTCAGGGTAGGGTTTGTGGAAGGACGAGGAGCATCAGGGATCAAATCGTAAATCATTCTTGTTTGGAAATAAATGAGATCTAGATACTAAGCATGACTAATCACATGCTCTTTAGTGACAACACCACCCATGGTGACATCACGAGTGATAGTTCCAATGAGTGATTTGGTAAAACACTTAGACAATAACTGATCAGGAAGAGGAACTTTGGTCAAACATCTTCTCCTCCTCCACTCATGGATGTGAACAGAAATATGAGTGGACGAGGATAGTTTAAAAGAAATCAAAATTTTGGTTCTTGTCTTGTATCAAATTGGTAACTGGTAATGTGTCAAAAATGCCATGGCTAGGGTGTTAAATTCATTAAAGAAACCTCTTGGTAATTCTATGTAACATTTTGTTTCTGAACCCATGAGATTTCGTTGGAAAATTCGTAATCTAATGGAGTCATCCATCAAGGAGTTGGATGAACACCACAGATGAATATTTATAACATGATTATTCGGATCTTCTCCTTCTCGACCGTCAAATTTAGGAATGTTGGATAGTAACTTGGCCGGTATGACATGCCAATAAGGAGAATGTAGGATAGGATCATCCAATATCCTAGACAAATCAGGTAAATCCAAAGTGGCTAGAAAAGGAAAATGTCGGTTCACTTGATGAAACTAGTAGTTTTGAGGGGGGATCCCCATAGGTATACTAGTAGGACCATAAGCAATTTGCATATAATTAGACAGTCCTGACTGATTCAGTTGTGGAGGATTTTGAGGCATGTAGCCCATAGGGTTGGGTTGATTAGGTATGTTCCCTTGGAAAGGAAAATGAGATTAAAATTTTTGACCCCAAGTGGGATTCAAAGAACCTAGATATGGTTGACCAAGGTTATGGGGTACAAGATAATTGAATTGAGGATGTTTCCCCCCAAACGATTGTATATTTCCTTGGAAAGGAAGATTCCAAGGTTAAGTTTGTAACACAAGTGTTTTTTGTCCATAAATTGGATTATGGACTCCAACTTGAGGTTTCCCCCCAAGTTGAGGTTGTCCCCCAATCTGAGGTTGTCCCCCAAATTGATGTTTCCCCCCATCTTGAGGTTGACCTCCAATAGGAATCTAGAAACAAAAAGTGATGGGAACACTGGTGCCTCCAACTAGATTGGAGCCACTAGGGCCGAGATGGTGAGATCCTCATGACAAAGGTGGAGGAGGAACATAAGGCCCTCTGGAGAGTACCTGGGTAGGTGTACGAACAAACTAACTCGCAGTGTTATACCTGAGAGGAACAAAAACTCTAGAACCTTCAGATGGAACCTAGGTAGAGATAGCAATGGAAGTATTCAGATCTCTATACCCAGGGGGAAGTGATGGATTAGGTCTAGATGGAAGTGGTGTCTCAAAAGGAGCTTGGGTTACAACCACATTCCTGGCATAAATCGTGGTATCTCGTGGGACCATAATAGAATGGGCAATATGGAGAGGAAGAATAGAGTGAGAACCAACCAATAATTGGTCTGAAACGACGGTGACACTACTGGTAGTACCAGTGAAATGGTCTAAAGGTTTTGTATATGTAACAGATGTCTTAGGCATTTGTGATGTCATAGGTTGATCAGGACTCGCTCCTAGGTTGTCGTAAATATCACGTACTATAAAAGGGATGAATCTAGGATTAAAAGTTTTGACAGTGTGATTCGGGGTCCTTAAAGATTCACTGTGAAAATGTGGATCTTCTACTCCAGATCCTGCGTTAGGTCCAGTAGGTACTTTAGTATTATCAACAACAATAATTTCTCTGGATGATTTCATCCGAAGTATACAGTCATCTTTTCTAATACTCAGCAACGGATTTGGGGGAAGTCAAAAATATTCTAAGGAATCCGAAACGATTTGAAATCCTTCCAAAGAGTGTGTGCTTCTAACTTCAGAAACTACCTCGTTGTTGACTACTCCCTGAGGAGATCCTTCTATCAAGTTAGGAAGCAAAGGTTGGTAACCTTCTAGATCTTCCAAGGGTATCCCTTGCATCCTACATGAACAATGAAGGTCGATGTTGGTTGAACCAAATAAAGAACAAAAACAATCTATGGCCAACTAGAGAAAACAAAACAACACTCACTAATAAAATCTAAGAATCAAACCAAGCAAACAAACCTTCTTATTTTGAAGTCACTAGTTGGTGATGAAATCCAATGTCAAGAAATCAAGACAAGAAGGGGTTGGGATAAGCAGGTGGAAACATTACGGTGACAACATGCTTAACATATTTACACCCTGGTGCAAGCTCCCACACATAATCGCAGGTATACCCTCCAAGGTGCCCGACTGATTTTGGCCAACATCGATTCCAGGTACTGTGAAGACTTGCCCCTCCATAGTCACCTCATGTAAATACCCTAGAGATATAGGCTACTAAGGTTACCAACTACAACAGTGATTCTTGGGGAAAGAGTCAACAGTCTGATACATGCACAAAAGCATGGTATCTAACCCAAAATCAACTCAAAAGGATTCCACTCATAATTGTGGGTATACCTTCAAGTGACGCCCAATAATACGTGCAATCTCTACACTAAGAGCAAAAAAGTAGGGTGAGTAACTCTGCCAGTCTCAATACGACCTTAGGTTTGACCCTTGTGTAAGAAGGGCTTCCCAGGACAAGATGTAGCAATTGGATTTGAACTCTCCCTATCACAAGATGTTATTGTGTGTTTTGATGCTTTGGAGAGTGTGCCTTACAACCTATTCCAAAGAACTATCCTAGCTAATGTTGGTGAAAAATATCCCTAGAAAATAAAAGTTGCTAATAANGCCATTTTTTAAGGGTTATTGGGCATTTTTAGAGCCTAAATTCGTGGAGGAAGTTGGAGAGGGAAAACTAACTCCCCCACTATTTAACCAAGGCCATTTTGAGGCCAAGGGTACATATTTTGAGAGAAATTTCAGAGCAGAGATGTTGAAGCAAGCCAAGTCAAAGCGAGTTTGAGGCAGGGAGACCGTTGAGGAGGAGATGTTGTCGAACGATTTCTGAGAGCTCGGGACATCCGATTCAGGTGCCGTAAGTTGTGCATGGTTCCAGAGATCTGAGCGAACAAGACCAGATCAGTATAGAGACCATTCGGCATTGTAAATATGTACTAATAATCTTTCGAACAGAAATAAAAAGCCTCCCCCACAAGAGAAAAGGCCCGGAGACGTAGGCAAAGTTGCCGAACTCCGTTATCAACCTCTGTGCATTATGGTTTGTTGTTTTTCATTGTGTTTTTCAGATCTGAAAATATGTTAATGGCTGTATAATTCATTTCTTTTCTCGCTCTTTCGTTAAAGTTTCCCAATGGTCAATTAATGCATGCGAATAAAACTCAACCATAGTCATTCGAAAAATCCTGACGGATCAGTAACCTCAATGTGTCTCCGACAATCTTTCCTGTAGTGATCATCACCACAAATAAGGTAGGGGTAACGAGGTTTACGTTTATATTTCTCATCATTGGTTTTCATTTTTGATTTATCATATTGTGGACTATTATTCTTTTCCTCATTTTTCTTACCCTTCCCTTTCTTTTTATTTTGATTCTTTCTGGTAGGCGCGGATTGAATAGAATTAACTTTAGTAGTCTTATCAATGAAAGGAGTAGGAGTAGGAGTATTTTGTGCATCAGAATTATTAGATTTAAGATTGGTGTGACCGATGTCTGCAGATCGAGTCTCAGCATGAAAGACATCAATCACACCATCAGTCGAATGAGAATATGTTGGAGGTGTCAGGGTAGGGTTTGTGGAAGGACAAGAAGCATCAGGGATCAAATCGTAAATCATTCTTGTTTGGAAATAAATGAGATCTAGATACTGAGCATGACTAATCACATTCTCTTCAGTGACAACACCACCCATGGTGACATCACGAGCGATAGTTCCAATGAGTGATTTGGTAAAACACTTAGACAATAACTGATCAGGAAGAGGAACTTTGGTCAAACATCTTCTCCTCCTCCACTCATGGATGTGAACAGAAATATGAGTGGACGAGGATAGTTTAAAAGAAATCAAAATTTTGGTTCTTGTCTTGTATCAAATTGGTAACTGGTAATGTGTCAAAAATGCCATGGCTAGGGTGTTAAATTCATTAAAGAAACCTCTTGGTAATTCTATGTAACATTTTGTTTCTGAACCCATGAGATTTCGTTGGAAAATTCGTAATCTAATGGAGTCATCCATCAAGGAGTTGGATGAACACCACAGATGAATATTTATAACATGATTATTCGGATCTTCTCCTTCTCGACCGTCAAATTTAGGAATGTTGGATAGTAACTTGGCCGGTATGACATGCCAATAAGGAGAATGTAGGATAGGATCATCCAATATCCTAGACAAATCAGGTAAATCCAAAGTGGCTAGAAAAGGAAAATGTCGGTTCACTTGATGAAACTAGTAGTTTTGAGGGGGGATCCCCATAGGTATACTAGTAGGACCATAAGCAATTTGCATATAATTAGACAGTCCTGACTGATTCAGTTGTGGAGGATTTTGAGGCATGTAGCCCATAGGGTTGGGTTGATTAGGTATGTTCCCTTGGAAAGGAAAATGAGATTAAAATTTTTGACCCCAAGTGGGATTCAAAGAACCTAGATATGGTTGACCAAGGTTATGGGGTACAAGATAATTGAATTGAGGATGTTTCCCCCCAAACGATTGTATATTTCCTTGGAAAGGAAGATTCCAAGGTTAAGTTTGTAACACAAGTGTTTTTTGTCCATAAATTGGATTATGGACTCCAACTTGAGGTTTCCCCCCAAGTTGAGGTTGTCCCCCAATCTGAGGTTGTCCCCCAAATTGATGTTTCCCCCCATCTTGAGGTTGACCTCCAATAGGAATCTAGAAACAAAAAGTGATGGGAACACTGGTGCCTCCAACTAGATTGGAGCCACTAGGGCCGAGATGGTGAGATCCTCATGACAAAGGTGGAGGAGGAACATAAGGCCCTCTGGAGAGTACCTGGGTAGGTGTACGAACAAACTAACTCGCAGTGTTATACCTGAGAGGAACAAAAACTCTAGAACCTTCAGATGGAACCTAGGTAGAGATAGCAATGGAAGTATTCAGATCTCTATACCCAGGGGGAAGTGATGGATTAGGTCTAGATGGAAGTGGTGTCTCAAAAGGAGCTTGGGTTACAACCACATTCCTGGCATAAATCGTGGTATCTCGTGGGACCATAATAGAATGGGCAATATGGAGAGGAAGAATAGAGTGAGAACCAACCAATAATTGGTCTGAAACGACGGTGACACTACTGGTAGTACCAGTGAAATGGTCTAAAGGTTTTGTATATGTAACAGATGTCTTAGGCATTTGTGATGTCATAGGTTGATCAGGACTCGCTCCTAGGTTGTCGTAAATATCACGTACTATAAAAGGGATGAATCTAGGATTAAAAGTTTTGACAGTGTGATTCGGGGTCCTTAAAGATTCACTGTGAAAATGTGGATCTTCTACTCCAGATCCTGCGTTAGGTCCAGTAGGTACTTTAGTATTATCAACAACAATAATTTCTCTGGATGATTTCATCCGAAGTATACAGTCATCTTTTCTAATACTCAGCAACGGATTTGGGGGAAGTCAAAAATATTCTAAGGAATCCGAAACGATTTGAAATCCTTCCAAAGAGTGTGTGCTTCTAACTTCAGAAACTACCTCGTTGTTGACTACTCCCTGAGGAGATCCTTCTATCAAGTTAGGAAGCAAAGGTTGGTAACCTTCTAGATCTTCCAAGGGTATCCCTTGCATCCTACATGAACAATGAAGGTCGATGTTGGTTGAACCAAATAAAGAACAAAAACAATCTATGGCCAACTAGAGAAAACAAAACAACACTCACTAATAAAATCTAAGAATCAAACCAAGCAAACAAACCTTCTTATTTTGAAGTCACTAGTTGGTGATGAAATCCAATGTCAAGAAATCAAGACAAGAAGGGGTTGGGATAAGCAGGTGGAAACATTACGGTGACAACATGCTTAACATATTTACACCCTGGTGCAAGCTCCCACACATAATCGCAGGTATACCCTCCAAGGTGCCCGACTGATTTTGGCCAACATCGATTCCAGGTACTGTGAAGACTTGCCCCTCCATAGTCACCTCATGTAAATACCCTAGAGATATAGGCTACTAAGGTTACCAACTACAACAGTGATTCTTGGGGAAAGAGTCAACAGTCTGATACATGCACAAAAGCATGGTATCTAACCCAAAATCAACTCAAAAGGATTCCACTCATAATTGTGGGTATACCTTCAAGTGACGCCCAATAATACGTGCAATCTCTACACTAAGAGCAAAAAAGTAGGGTGAGTAACTCTGCCAGTCTCAATACGACCTTAGGTTTGACCCTTGTGTAAGAAGGGCTTCCCAGGACAAGATGTAGCAATTGGATTTGAACTCTCCCTATCACAAGATGTTATTGTGTGTTTTGATGCTTTGGAGAGTGTGCCTTACAACCTATTCCAAAGAACTATCCTAGCTAATGTTGGTGAAAAATATCCCTAGAAAATAAAAGTTGCTAATAAATTTTAAATTTACGTTGTGTTTTAGATGTTGTTTTTACTCAAAAAGGGAGATGAAAGTGAAACTGATGATGTTGCGACCTTGACCCAAAAAAAATGCAAAAAGAGATGAATGTGCAATTTTTAAATTCAATGAACTCTAGTTACAATAGGGAGAAGCTATTTCTTTTGAAGAAAAACAAGCTACAAATTGCAATTTCTTAACTCCGAATGAGTACAATTCCAAACAATCATGAACTACCAAAATTTCCAATTCTCCTCTTTAACAAGTATTTTGAATGTAACAATTTTCTCATGAAAGATTACTAAAAAGAATAAACAAATTTAGTTATTCCTTTTCGAAACAAAATCAGAGGTGTGATAATGAAAGGAAAATGCAATCCAAGAAAATCAAGACATTCTCAACACAATTCCCAAATCAAATTCGTAATATAGAAAAAAATGAAAAAACAAGACAACCTTTTGACATATGTAATAAAAAAGTGTTTCCTAATCAACAACCAATTTGACAAACAAAATGAATCCAAAACTTCATGCAAACCAAACACTCTTTGTTAAACAAGCACCCAAATCAATATCTGAGCTTATATCCTTGTGACAATGAGCACAAGCAAAAACTTGCAAAATGCAAAGAAATACTTTCAATCACTGAAAACCAATCACAAGCAATATTTAAACTCAGGAATCAATCAAACATGAGCATAAGTTCACCCCATGCAACTAAGGAAAATTTGGGTAGTAAAAGGCAAATTGACCCTCTCCAACAACTTGTACAAGAGTCGTCACAAGCTGGGTATGGGACACAGTGTGACGAGTTGAGGTCGTTGTAGGCTTCTAGCAGTGTACAATGCAATTCGCTGCACTAGAATGGTCAAGCAGAGTGTGACGTGTAAGGGTCGTTGTAGGCTTTCAATGAGACACAATGCGATGATCTTTGTACATAAAGAAAAATTGGGAGAAGGATGGAAATTTAACTGGACTTCTAAACCCAAGGAGTCTAGATGGATCACCCACAAACTCAAAGAGTGAAATTAATTAGAGAAATGTAGGCCAAAGGAAAATGGGAAGAAAAAAAAAAAAGGAGGTCGTATCCCTAGTATGGTTGCCAATTTTGTTATGGGACTTATCATTAAATGCACACAAAAATAGATCTCCCTAGATCCACCTAGATCTGGAAAAAAATAGAACATAATATGGTGCTTTCCCTAATCTCTAATCATTGAGTTTACTATATAACAAGAGATGGGGAACATACCATTTAAATATTGCTTCCTCTTTCCGTCGTCTTTCTAGTTCCACTCCGGTGCTCTTATGATATTGAATTTGCAAGGGAACATAAGCCAACCAAAGTGAAAGCAATAATATACTCAACGAGAACCCATGTATGTGATCAAGGAATCATACAATAAAACAAATCCAGTTTTATGGGAAAGAAACATATCACTTTTATTATATTAACGTGAAAGTGGAGATTACACCCAAAGCCTTGATATTGCAAGGTCCCATTTTGATGACCCTTTTCTCCAACACACACACTTTCTCTAATCTTGAATGAAGAAGATCCACAATGACTTGATGAACTGAAATGAGGCTCTCAAGAATCATCCAATGCAGAACTCTCCATACAATCTTAGCCTATTCAACCTTCATTAACCTTAAAATCAAACTTTTTTGCTTGACCATTTTCATGAGAGATCCCTCTTTATATAGGGGAAAGAGAGATGGTTAAAGATATTAGAATGATCCCACCAAATCATAGAAGCGAGTAAGATCCCAATCATATGGACGCCACCTCACCTTCTAGAAGATCCCTTTCTAGAACTTTCATGAAACTTGACCTTTTCTTAGTATTTTGACATCGTCGCACCCTAGTTGTAGATCATATTGTGGAGATGTCTCAACCTAGCTTTAGGGAAGGAGGTGATGATCAGGGGTCATCACATACTACATATGGTTCATCCTACTATGACCTTACTTAATAGGGTTTCTGAGAAGATAAAGTCAGTCACTTTTCTCATGAAAAAAGGACCTTTTTGGGAACATAAACATATGTTGTCAATGGATCACTGGGGTGACCAAAATAATGTGTAACAAAGGCTACATTTAGCCTAGTTTTTCTCCATGGGTAGCATCAGCCTTTTTTGTGAAAAAGAAATATGGCACACTCAGACTATGCATAGATTATAGACAACTCAATAAGATGACCATCAAGAATAAGTATACCTTGCCAAGGATTAATGACTTGTTTGACCAATTAAGGGGTTCTACAATATTCTTCAAGATTGACTTGAGGTCTTGATACCATCATGTCTGAATTAAAGATGAAGACATCCACAATACAACCTTTAGGACAAGATATGGTCACTATGAATTTGTGGTGGTGCCATTTGGGCTTACTGATGCACCAGCCACTTTTATGTGTTTAATGAATAACCTATTCATAAAGTTCTTGGACAAGTTTGTGTTGGTTTTCATTGATGATATCCTAATTTATTCCAAGAATAGGAAATAGCATGAAGAACATCTCAAGCTAGTACTCCAAGTGCTAAGAGAACATCATCTCTATGCTAAGCTTAGTAAGTGTGACTTTTTCCGGAAACAAGTCCTTTACTTAGGCCATGTCATTTATGAGGAAGGAGTGGCAGTTGATCCTAACAAGATTAAAGCCATCATGGATTGGCCTACCCCAAAGGATGTATCTGATATCATATCCTTTATGGGCCTAGAAGGATACTATAGGAGATTCATAAAATCATTCTCCAAGATTGGTTTCCCAATCACCTCCCTTTAGAAAAAGGGGGTTAAATTCATTTGGACATCAGAATGTGAAGAAATATTTCAAGAGATGAAATACCTTCTAACCAATGTCCATGTCTTGAATATTGTATACCCAAACAAGGAATTCCTTATGTGTATAGATTTCTGCAAGGAAGGGCTCGGAGGAGTCCTCATGCAAGAAGGACATGTGATTTGCTACAAATCCAGAAAATTGAATGAGCATGAAGTGAATTATGTGACCCATGATATGTAATTGGCTGCCATAGTGCATGATTTAAAAATGTGGAGGCATTACCTCTTAGGTAGAAGATTTGTACTTATGAAAAACCATATTGGGTTAAGGTATTTGTTTGACCAACCAAAACTCAATGTGAGACAAGCTAGGTGGATGAATCTCCTTAGTGAGTTTGATTTTGATATCAAACATATTAAAGGAAATTGGAATAGGGTGGTTGATTCCCTTAGTAGAAGTATGAAAGTAGTTCACTGGTAGTTGTGAGCTCCAGTGAATTAGATATCAAAGAGAGGGTCAAAACTGCACAAGAAATAGATGCATTTTTCAAGACTGTGACATCATACCTAAAGAAAGATCCCATAGAGAAAAAGTACAAAGGCTATCAGATGCTTAATGATGGCTTGTTAACTTACAAGGGAATATTTTATAATACAAATTATGACAAATTCAAGAGGTTCATAATGGATGAACTACAAAAAAGACCATATTATTAGAAAATGATCATGACCACTGGGAAACTATTTTATTGGCCCAGACTAAAAAAGCACATAGTTGATTACTTAGCTAAGTGTCTAGAATTTCAACAATTCAAGGCAGAGCACTAGCACCCAGAAGGGTTGTTTCAGCCCCTACCAATTCCTGAATGGAAATGGGATACCATCCCCATGGATTTCATCACAGGATTACCAAGATCAGCCAAACAGAACAATGCCATCATGGTAGTTGTGGACAAATTGATCAAGGTTTATCACTTCATAATCATCAAGTCAACTTGCAAGGCAATAGCTATTGCCAACATCTTCATGAAAGATATATTTAGACTACATGGCATGCCTAAGGAAATTATATCCAACAGAGATACAAAGTTTACTTCAAACTTTTGGAAATTTTTATTTGTTGGTTTTGAAACAAAATTGCTCTTTAGTACAACCTATCACCCTCAAATTGATGGGCGGAAAGAGAGGGTAAACCAAGTGTTAGAATACATGTTTAGGATGCATGTAATGTATCAACCCAAGAAGTGGGAGTACCACCTACCACTAATAGAATTCTCTTACAACAATGGCTATCAAAAGTAATTCAAAATGAGCCCTTTTGAAACTCTCTATGGAAGAAAATGCAACAATCCAATCAGTTGGAACAACCCAGTACACAGAGTTACAATTGGGCCAGATATTCTAAGGGAAATGGAACAACAAGTAATTCAAATCGGAAAAAATCTGAAGATAGCCTAGGATAGACAAAATAGCTATGCAGACATGAAAAGGACTCCTAGAGAGTTCAAAGTAGGGGATCATGTGTATCTCTGAGTCATACCAAGGAAAATCTCTTTGAGGATGGAAACTTGTGCCAAGATGGAACCTCAGTGTTTTGGACCCTTTGAAGTTTTGTATAGAGTGGGACCAGTAGTCTATCGGCTAGCACTTCCTCCCATAGTGAAGGCACATGATGTTTTCCATTTCTCTTTATTAAAGAAGTATGTACATGATTCTAATCATATTATTGATAGGTCTATGATTCAGGTGGAACCCGAGGGATAATTCCTTCCAGAACCTCAACACATAATAGACAGGAAGGAAACCCCACTCAGAAATAGAAACATTGCACAGTTCAAGGTGTAGTGGAAACACTTTGGCCCATATGAGGCCACATGGGAAATGGAGGATGCCATGAGACACACATACCCATTTTTGTTTACTTATGTACATACTGATCATATTGGAAAATATAACATAGAGGATGACGTTCCTTTAAGGGGGAGGGGATTGCAATACCCTTGTTACCCCCAAATTGTAAATATAACTATAAATGGAAAATATACTATGCCAGACTAAACATGTGTGAATGTTTTATTTGATGACCCTTTGTATAAAAGGGTCAATGTATAAATTTTATGTTATTAATAGAAATTGAATATGTTTTTCACAACTACTGAAAGGGGGAAAGTTTCCCAAGATAGACCATGGATTCTATGAAAGAGATGGTGAGGGGAAACCAAATATGGTTGAGATGACCCTCACCAGACCAATACCTATTGGGTGTAACTGCTCAACAGTCCTCTGACCCATAAATGAATTACTGGTTAGGATGTTAGTTGGAAGGCCATCCTCAAGAGTTAATGAGGATATGGGATAAGGTACCCATCTGTAAGGAATCTAGTCTTGACTACAAACTTTGATTCGGACCCATGCAACCTTGCTAAAGAAGGAAACAAAGGAGGTAGTTTGGGGACAGAAGAAAATCTGCAAGATAACTGAGTAGAGAAAACACTCTCCCAAGAAGAGAAGTGAACATACTTTGACTCTAGAATAGAGATAAAAGATAAGAAGCAAGATTGTTTTGTCTTAAATAAGCCACAGGTATGGTTTAGCTACAAGTTGGTAAATGAGGTTGACGAGTGATTGAGGAGGTACTCGTGCAGACCTCCTTGCTTAGAGTAGAGAAAACCAATTTCCAAGTTCCTGTGGGAGGAGGAGAGTAACCTCCATCCCTAATTGTTGTGGAGCAAGGAGAAAGAATCTCTCTCAAAGCATCATGGTCTAGCTCGGGGGTGGTCAGTGGTAAATCCATCTGGAGTGACTATACCTATGGTTGGGAGGAAACATGCACCCCTTTCAGTAGTCGCTTCACATTCTCATTTTTTATAAGTATTATCATACTCTGTGTATATATATTGGATGTGATGATGGAATGTTTATATTTATGATTAAGTCTTTCAGCATTTGAACAGTTATTAGAAATTCTCTTTCTTTAGTTTCTATAAATTGTTATATTTATATGATCTTTGAATTATCTATGTTTAGCTTATAAAGAGTCATGGGGTGTGAATCCACAGGAGAGTCTGGGTAGGAGTAACTAAAATGTCTAAGTCTCGGCGATCCTTTGAGCTCACCTTAATGGGAATGTCAAGTTCATCTCTGTGGGAGAAGGGTGTTTTTCTTTTAGACTATCCACCCATCTAACTGAGGGATCATGCCAAGGTCCTTGTTAAATTTAGAGATTCTACTAAGTTCTTTTCAATTTACTATATAATAATAGCATAAGCAGGATCACTGAAAGAAACACAATCACAAGGTACATAACATTTATCCTGGGAAACCCTCATGGGGGAGAAAACCCAACAAAAACTTCCTTAATATGTATTGCCAATATAATTCCAAGATAATAAACCAAACACTAGAGAATATCCAACTCTGAGAAATGTGCCTCTCTCTCTTCTTCTTCTTCTTCCGGCAACTGCATCTTCCTTCAAATTTGTGCACTAGATGAGTGACTTAAGTGAGTGTAAGAATGAGGCATCATCTATAAGTTTTAAACNCTTCGAATGATAAGTTGGGTTCTTTGCCAGAAATATTGCACTCTGACTGTCACAGTCTTATCTCACTGCTTGTTGTACCAACCCAATACCTGAACACAATCTTTGTAACCATACTTCTTTCTTGCTTGCATGAGTGGCTTCCATGTATTCAGTTTCTGTAGTTGAGAGTGCCACTACAGCTTGTCTTTTTCTCATCCAACTGATTGCTCCTCCAAATAGGTTAAACACATACCCACTTGTAGATATTTTGCGATCCAAATCTCTAGCCCAATCTGCACCAACAAAGCCATGTATGTCCACCACTATGTCCAATCCTGGTCTTCCTTGGTAGCACAATCCATAACTGGTGGTGCCACGAAGATACCTGAAGACCCTCTTTATTGTTGTCCAATGCTTCTTCTCTGGTTTTGACATATACCTACTCAAAACTCCCACTATATGTGCAATGTCCGGTCTAGTACAAACCATTGCATACATCAAATTGCCAACTGCACTGGCATATGGAACATGGGACATGTCCTCTTCTTCTTCATGTGTCTTGGGACACTGATCTGCAGATAACTTTACACCTATAGGAATAAGAACCTTGAACGGTTTACTTCCATGCATATTAAACCTCTGCAATATCATCTCAACATATTTTCTTTGATTCAACCAGAGTTTTCTGTTTTCACGATCTCTTTTAATCTCCATTCCCAGAATGAAGTTAGTAGCACCGACATCCTTCATGTCAAATTTGGAGGATGGTTGTGATTTCACCTCCTTGATAACATCCATGTTATTTCCTACCAGCAACATGTCATCAACATACAACACTACATAAATGAAGTGATTACCAACCTGCTTGGAATATACACAATGNACAATATATACAATGTTTTTAGGTATTCTGTAGATACCAAAAACCTAATCCCTTAATCCGGGATTAATTTACAAATCCGCTAAAAATAGAAAAATCCTCTAAAAATAGAAAAATCCGCTAAAGGGATCGTCAGACGCAGTTGTCGTGTCTGACGCACCCACACACACACACACATGCAAATAATATAACACATACCCAACATTCTCCCACTTGTTGTTTTCTTTGCATCTAGGGGTCCAGGGGATTATATAGTCAACAATCCAGGGCAGTAATGCCCATTGTTACTCTACACCAGGAGAACTTTTCTGTGCTCACAGACTTTGTCAATGAATCTGCAGCATTCTTCAAAGTGTCAACCTTTTCCAGCAACACCTTCTTTTCCTCAACCATGTCTCTCACAAAGTGATACCGAACATCAATATCCTTTGTCTTCGAATGATAAGTTGGGTTCTTTGCCAGAAATATTGCACTCTGACTGTCACAGTCTTATCTCACTGCTTGTTGTACCAACCCAATACCTGAACACAATCTTTGTAACCATACTGCTTTCTTGCTTGCATGAGTGGCTTCCATGTATTTAGTTTCTCTATAGTTGAGAGTGCCACTACAGCTTGTCTTTTGCTCATCCAACTGATTGCTCCTCCAAATAGGTTAAACACATACCCACTTGTAGATATTTTGCGATCCAAATCTCTAGCCCAGTCTGCACCAACAAAGCCATGTATGTCCACAACTATGTCCAATCTTGGTCTTCCTTGGTAGCACAATCCATAACTGGTGGTGCCACGAAGATACCTGAAGACCCTCTTTACTGTTGTCCAATGCGTCTTCTCTTGTTTTGATATATACCTGCTCAAAACTCCCACTATATGTGCAATGTCCGGTCTAGTATAAACCATTGCATACATCAAATTGCCAACTGCACTGGAATATGGAACATGGGACATGTCCTCTTCTTCTTCATGTGTCTTGGGACACTGATCTGCAGATAACTTTACACCTATAGGAATAGGAACCTTGAACGGCTTACTTCCATGCATATTAAACCTCTGCAATATCATCTCAACATATTTTCTTTGATTCAACCAGAGTTTTCTGTTTTCACGATCTCTTTTAATCTCCATTCCCAGAATGAAGTTAGCAGCACCGACATCCTTCATGTCAAATTTGGAGGATGGCTGTGATTTCACCTCCATGATAACATCCATGTTATTTCCTACCAGCAACATGTCATCAACATACAACACTACATAAATGAAGTGATTACCAACCTGCTTGGAATATACACAATGATCATCCCTACTTACAAATCCCAATCCAAGGATGTATGTGTCAAAATTTTGGCACCACATCCTAGGTGATTGCTTCATACCATATAGTGACTTCTTTAGCTTACAGATTAGCTCTTTCTTTCCCTTCACTACAAAGCCTTCTGGTTGCTTCATGTAGATTTCTTCTTCCATATCCCCATGTAGGAATGTTTTCTTCAAATCCATTTGTTCCACTTCAAGATCAAAAGCAGCAGCAATAGATAAAAGAAATCTAATAGAAGTTAACTTAGCAACAGGAGAAAAAATATCACCAAAGTCAATTCCCTCTACCCGGGAATAACCTTTTGCTACTAACCGAGCTTTGTATTT
>JZKD02S1768277.1:0-14478 GCA_000966675.3 Picea glauca | reverse complement strand
TATATCCCATGCCTCATTCTTATCCAAGGCATCCATTTCTTCAACCGTGGCCTTCTTCCAAAATTTACTATCCTCTGAATTCACTGCTTCCCTAACAGTTCTGGGATCATCATCAGTAATAGATAAAGCAAAATTGGAATGAAAATTAGGTGGACTATACCTTTTTGGTTTCATTCTATCTCTCACTGATCTCCTCAATACTAGGGTATGAGTTTCTTCTTCTTCTTCTGCTGCTTCCTTTGCTTCCTCTTCTTCAGATGATTCAAATTTTGCATCATCCAACTCAAGCTCTATTTTCTTAGGTTCGTCTTGTGTTGGTGGGAATTCCTGTTTGGACACATCTTTTACCTCTCTAAAAACAACATCTCGATTGTAAACATTTTTCTTGGTTTCTGGGTTCCAAAGCTTATAACCTTTCACACCATCTTTATAACCAATACAGATACACTTTTCAGCTTTATTATCCAGCTTACTCCTATTTTCCTTTCGAACATGTACATAAGCATCACAACCAAACACTCTAAGATGTTGAAGAGAGGGTTTCTCTCCAAACCATACCTCGTGTGGAGTGGTATCATCCAACGCTGATGAAGGTGATCAATTGACCAGGTAACATGTTGTACTCACTGCCTCTACCCAGAATTCTTGTCCTAACCCGGCACCGCTGAGCATACTCCTTGATTTTTCCATCAGTGTCCTGTTCATCCTTTCTGCAACTGTTACACCCATTAGTATAAGTGCTTCCCAACAACTTATACAGATTTCCACAACGAACTCCCCTCATCAACACCATTTCTCCTCGTACCATCTTGCAAGTGTTCTTTTCAAATACAGTTTTCACTCCTGCATCACTCAACTTGCTTACAGATATTAGACTCCTGGCTAGTTTTGGAATGTTTAGAACCCCAAGAAGAGTTCTAATCCTTCCATCATTTAGCAGCAACTTAACCCTTCCACATCCCAAGATTTTTGTTGTCGATTCATCTCCTAGGAATACATCACCACCATCATATTTTTCATATTCAGAGAACCACTCCCTGTGAGGAGTCATATGGTATGATGCACCTAAGTCAATCAACCATACATCATGGTCTACATGTGTACTTGTAGATGATAAGTAAACATCACCTCCTTCTTCAGTGGAGGTTTTCACCTCTGTGGAAGAGGTACTATCACATCCCTTTGGTTTTTCAACCTTCTTAGACTTGCAATCTTTCTTATAATGCCATGTTTTACCACACTTCTAGAATTTCCTATAGATTTAGATCTCCTATAGATTTAGATCTCCATCCCGAAGGCTTACCAGGGTTCATGTCTTGGGTACACCCTCTTACAAATAAATCATCTGTGTTGTGACCATTCATGTTTTTTCGCCTGATCTCTTCAGATAACAAGGATGCAACTACATCCTCATACTTCAATGTAGATTGAGTGGTAATACCTATTGCTACAACTAGATTATCCCAAGAGTCTGAAAAAGAACATAATAAAGTAATACACTTATCTTCTTCTACAATCGTAATATTAACAGATCCAAGTTGACTTACCATAGTATTAAAGGAATTTAGATGTTCTGTCACAGAATCTCCATCTTCCATCCTAAGATGATACAACTTCTTTCGAAGAAACAACTTGTTTACCAGGGACTTTGATCGATACAAATTTCCTAACTTATCCCATAGTTCCTTGGTTGTAGATTCTCTTGAGACATTCAACAACACCGAATCTGCCAGGCAGATTTGAATAGTACTCCTTACTCTTCTGTTCAACTTGTCCCAATCTTCCTTCGACACACCAGTAGTTGGTTTACTAGTAGTTTGTGTACTAGTAGGTTGTGTTCCAGTATCCTGTGTGCTTGTAGATGGTGTAATAGTACACTATGTACCAGGATCCACAACGATCCATTGTTCTTTGTCTACAAGAAGGTCCTCCATCTTGATCTTCCATAGCTCAAAGTTTTTACCGTTGAACTTCTCTATCTCGATTCTAGATGAGCTTTCCATTCCTCTTTATTTACTCGAATCTCCACTGCAAAAGCTCCCACTAAACCCAGGTCTATCATAGACCCAAGATAAACTTGATCTATCAAGACTGAGACAAACCCTCAGCAACAAAGGCGTCCCTCTGAAGCAAAAAATGAGCTTTGATACCACCTGTATGTTTTAAACCTGCGAAGTAAAGAAATGCATATAGATTCTTAAGCAATACCGAAATTAATCAATGGCTCATACACAGAGTACACAGAGATTTTATACTGGAAAACCTCAACCAGGAAAACCTTTATTATTTTCATTATTTCAAATTCCACCATTCACCATACAATATATACAATGTTTTTAGGTATTCCGTAGATACCAAAACCCTAATCCCTTAATCCGGGATTAATNTATATCCCATGCCTCATTCTTATCCAAGGCATCCATTTCTTCAACCGTGGCCTTCTTCCAAAATTTACTATCCTCTGAATTCACTGCTTCCCTAACAGTTCTGGGATCATCATCAATAATAGATAAAGAAAAATTGGAATGAAAATTAGGTGGACTATACCTTTTTGGTTTCATTCTATCTCTCACTGATCTCCTCAATACTAGGGTATGAGTTTCTTCTTCTTCTGTTGTTGCTTCCTTTGCTTCCTCTTCTTCAGATGATTCAAATTTTGCATCATCCAACTCAAGCTCTATTTTCTTAGGTTCGTCTTGGGTTGGTGGGAATTCCTGTTTGGACACATCTTTTACCTCTCTAAAAACAACATCTCGATTGTAAACATTTTTCTTGGTTTCTGGGTTCCAAAGCTTATAACCTTTCACACCATCTTTATAACCAATACAGATACACTTTTCATCTTTATTATCCAGCTTACTCCTATTTTCCTTTCGAACATGTACATAAGCATCACAACCAAACACTCTAAGATGTTGAAGAGAGGGTTTCTCTCCAGACCATACCTCATGTGGAGTGGTATCATCCAACGCTGATGAAGGTGATCGATTGACCAGGTAACATGTTGTACTCACTGCCTCTACCCAGAATTCTTGTCCTAACCCGGCACCGCTGAGCATACTCCTTGATTTTTCCATCAGTGTCATGTTCATCCTTTATGCAACTGTTACACCTAGTAGTATAAGTGATTCCCAACAACTTATACAGATTTCCACAACAAACTCCCCTCATCAACACCATTGCTCCTCGTACCATCTTGCAAGTGTTCTTTTCAAATACAGTTTTCACTCCTGCATCACTCAACTTGCTTACAGATATTAGACTCTTGGCTAGTTTTGGAATGTGTAGAACCCCAGGAAGAGTTCTAATCCTTCCATCATTTAGCAGCAACTTAACCCTTCCACGTCCCAAGATTTTTGTTGTCGATTCATCTCCTAGGAAGACATCACCACCATCATATTTTTCATATTCAGAGAACCACTCCCTGTGAGGAGTCATATGGTATGATGCACCTGAGTCAATCAACCATACATCATGGTCTACATGTGTACTTGTAGATGATAATTAAACATCACCTCCTTCTTCAGTGGAGGTTTTCACCTCTGTGGAAGAGGTACTATCACATCCCTTTGGTTTTTCAACCTTCTTAGACTTGCAATCTTTCTTATAATGCCATGTTTTACCACACTTCTAGAATTTCCTATAGATTTAGATCTCCTATAGATTTAGATCTCCATCCCGAAGGCTTACCAGGGTTCATGTCTTGGGTACACCCTCTTACAAATAAATCATCTGTGTTGTGACCATTCATGTTTTTTCGCCTGATCTCTTCAGATAACAAGGATGCAACTACATCCTCATACTTCAATGTAGATTGAGTGGTAATACCTATTGCTACAACTAGATTATCCCAAGAGTTTGAAAAAGAACAT
Source organism: Picea glauca (assembly GCA_000966675.3). Lineage (NCBI taxonomy): Eukaryota > Viridiplantae > Streptophyta > Pinopsida > Pinales > Pinaceae > Picea > Picea glauca. The sequence goes on along the minus strand of JZKD02S1768277.1, from coordinate 10,606 downwards.
AATAAAGTAATACACTTATCTTCTTCTACAATCGTAATATTAACATATCCAAGTTGACTTACCAGAGTATTAAAGGAATTTAGATGTTCTGTTACAGAATCTCCATCTTCCATCCTAATATGATACAACTTCTTTCGAAGAAACAACTTGTTTACCAGGGACTTTGATCGATACAAATTCCCTAACTTATCCCATAGTTCCTTGGTTGTAGATTCTCTTGAGACATTCAACAACACCGAATCTGCCAGGTAGATTTGAATAGTACTCCTTACTCTTTTGTTCAACTTGTCCCAATCTTCCTTCGACACACCAGTAGTTGGTTTACTAGTAGTTTGTGTACTGGTAGGTTGTGTACCAGTATCCAGTGTGCTTGTAGATGGTGTACTAGTACACTATGTACCAGGATCCACAACGATCCATTGTTCTTTGTCTACAAGAAGGTCCTCCATCTTGAGCTTCCATAGCTCAAAGTTTTTACCGTTGAACTTCTCTATATCGATTCTAGATGAGATTTCCATTCCTCTTTCTTTACTCGAATCTCCACTGCAAAAGCTCCCACTAAAACTAGGTTTATCATAGACCCAAGATAAACTTGATCTATCAAGACTGAGACAAACCCTTAGCAACAAAGGCGTCCCTCTGAAGCCAAAAATGAGCTCTGATACCACCTGTATGTTTTAAACCTACGAAGTAAAGCAATGCATATAGATTCTTAAGCAATGTTGAAATTAATCAATGGTTCATACACAGAGTACACAGAGATTTTATACTGGAAACCCTCAACCGGGAAAACCTTTATTATTTTCATTATTTCAAATTCCACCATTCACCATACAATATATACAATGTTTTTAGGTATTCCGTAGATACCAAAACCCTAATCCCTTAATCCGGGATTAATTTACAAATCCGCTAAAAATAGAAAAAACTGCCCCCAGATGCAGTTGTCATATCTGACGCACCCACACACACACACACATGCAAAGAATATAACACATACCCAACATCATCCTCTCTATTTATACTAGCTACTAGGCACTAGGGTTGTGTCTCTTCACCAAGCTAGGCCGACTTCTTCAATTACTAGCTAAAACCACTTTAATTATCCCTAGGGGCTGACTTGTAAATTAGGATCATTTAATTATGGTTTGACCAATCCACAAAAGGGGATTTGGTCATATAGAAAGCCCGACATGATCAATCCACAAAAGGGGATTGAACTAATTAATAATAAGTAGAATATGCTTCAGAGTTACAATATTTCAACAATCCTTAACCCATTTGTTGCTAAGAAAGATTAGTAATTAGCCCAAGAATTTCCAAAGGACCCATATGACCAGGGTCTGGGAACCCGACGCTAGTCTGGAATGAGTTATCCCTCTTTGGCTTCAGGACTTCGGGACTAATGGTTCCACAACCCTCAAAAATAACTGAAGGCCGGAGTCGTGAATGGATGAGGGTCGTTGATCTGGGGATTCTATATGGATCTCTCTCGACCATTACATTAGAATTAAGAAGGGAAGTGGTAACCACTTCAGCAAAGTTCTACTTTGGGAGAATAGGAGTGGTCTAGCATTGAAACTCCTGAATTTCGGAGTCACGGAGTTAATCTTGACTATTGAGAATGGAGGAACATGTGTCCGGAGATTAATGGTTATATGGAAGTCCAGGCATTCAGTGGTATAGGGACGCATGAGTTTCCTCAGAGATCTGCAAGCTAGAGTAAATCCTAACCATGGATGATAGGTACACGTGGTGATATATCTAGCATGACTCGAAGGGAAATCTGAAAAATGCACGTCGAACTCACGAATTTCAAACTGCCAAAGTGACACGGACCGTTGATCTTCGGATCCTTCGGGATCCCTCTGAGTCGTCGATCTAAGAAGCCACCCTTGATTACCCAACTGACCTGGAACACATCATGGAGCGACACGTGGTCCTACTTTTCCACAGTCAAAGGTTTTTCGTTGAACTAGAACCATTGGATGAGTGGGTATGTGGAAAACGATCTCGTAGTCTAGAGACTTCGTACTCCGGAGGAACCTAGCCACAAATCTATGAAGTGTGAAAACCTCCAAAGTCACGAATGTTGAAATGAATCTTGGTCATTGGAAGGATGAGGACACTTGGCACCATATTAGAGAGTTTGGAGACTTAGTTCTTCAGGTATTCACATTGACTGGAGTTGGAAAGCTCTGAAGCCCGGAGTCGCGAAGTAACATGATTCATAGATTAATGGATCTACATGGACTCTTTGTGACCATGAGATTGAAGGTCTGGGCAGCTATCAGTCCAAGAGGACATGACATCCTGACGTCATTCAAGGTGACATGGACCCACATTACACGTTCCACGTGTCACCCAGATAAGGATGATTCACATACCCCTTATGCATGTTAGAGCATGACACGTGTCACCTCCTTTCGAGGACACGTGTCACCCTTGGCCCTCATCGCATGTCAGTTTCTGGTTCATGTCCACCTGACCAATGTGGTTTATGATGTGTTCGGGACTCTAGGAGTTTGGATAACTTTGGTAGTTTGGAAGCTTTTGGGCACGGTACAATATAAGAACATCCAACATAAAACGTCCAACATCGATCACCGAAGGGCCAAGGCTACGTGGCAAGATTTTGGGAGTTAGGGAGTTTTGGGCATAGTATGGTAGAAGGGATGTTCAACAAATATCATCGATCTCTGAATGTCGAACGTTCAAGGATGATCATCAATCACCGAAACACCGAAAGAAAGGGTTGTTCTGCGTAAAGTGTCGAACGTCGGTCATCGAATGGCTAAGGCAACATAGAAATATTTTGGGACTTCGGGGATTAGAAAAAAGGTATGTCCATCGTCGAACAATGAAGACCCCAACTAATAACACCCCGGGTAACTTCATGAGGCCATAACTAACAGACCCGATCTTGGATTTTAGTGCAATGTTGATCGTCAGAAAGCTCATGATGAGCAGTAACCAACAAAGATCCCAGAATTAGGATTTTAGATAGTTAGGAAGAACAAAAATTTGATGCCCCATATCGAGAAAGGGTATTTAGGGGTTGGGTGTGTTATACCCATGATGCATTTTTTCCCATGATGCCAAGTGCAAGGATTTGGATCCCACGATCTAAACCATGGTATAGAAGGTGACTCGGAGACTCAAATTGGTTATTTGTTTGATGGGCACTTGTGATCCACTTTTCTCAGTACTGACATCACAATACTCGCTTTTGTAGTCATTGATACTCCATCCTCCACCACAAGGTTTGAATTTTGGCACTTCCCCTCTCATGGACAAACCGATAATGAAGTAAATTTCTTTTGCAGTGATGGTCAGTGATTTCCAGCGAGTATGAATGGCTTGGCATCAAGGTGCCAATAGTCAATCAATATATTCAAGAATCTCCTTTGGGCCCTCATGCCCTTATCGATATGTTTTTAAAATCGAGCATAAGTTTAAGCACCAGAACAAATGGGAGTTTGGGTCTACAAATCCGCAACAACCAAAGTATGATAAAGACGACCCTAACAAACAGCCTCCTAAAAACCAGTCTAAGCCATAGGAAAAGAAGGGTCACAGGAAGACAAAGAAGGACACTGGAAAATAGTACAATTCCACAAAATACTCTGGCACAACACCGATGAATGTTGGTCAAAACAATCATTGGTGGTCGAGATCAAAGAAAAAGAGCCAAACCCTGATTCAGAATCTCATTATGAAAATACTGGTAAGGGACAGATCATTAACGCAGACCCCATTTTTATTGTTGTAACCACAACAATTCAACCAGAAGAACCAACAGATCCTAAAGAGGGGGAGCGCCTTTTTCATTCACAAATGTGGGTGAAGGGGACCCCGCTGCATTTTATTTTTGATAGAAGAATCCATAATAACCTCATCTCAGTAGAGGTCATAAAACAGTTGGGATTGCCGAAAACACCACACCCGCAGCCATACAACATCGGGAGGCTTCACCAAGGACACGATCTTCGTGTCAGCCAACAATGTCGATTGTCATACAGCATCTAGCCCTCCAAGCATGAGGTATTATGTGATGTTTCCCCACTGGATGTCTATGATGTTCTCTTGGGCCAACCATATATGTGAAAGAACCCTGCTATTTATGAGTCTCGACCTCGTAGTTTCATTGTTACTTTGGGGAGTCATTTCTACAGAATACCAGAGATAGTTCTGACTATTGTTCCACCTAAACAGTGCCACAAGGTAGTATCTCATACTGCAAAATTTAGCTTCTTTGCAATCTATTCAAAAGGGGAAAAGAAGGACACTGCACCCACTACAGCCTCACCCCAAGCATCTTCTATTCAACAGAATCAAGTCGACAAGGTTGCAGCAAAGAAAAAATATTCCTTCTGCACATCATCCTTTCATGTAGCTCAACTTGTTTAACAGCCTCAACCTCAACAAGTTCATGACAAAATTCCACAAACTAAGTAACGCGACGTCTCCAACAAGGCAAGAAGCTCACCAAGATGCATATTTAGAAAACGCTTTTCCCTCTCCCATGGGGACTCAATGCAATGGAGACCATTGCTTCCTAAGGAGGGAGGATTTATCTAGGTGGATATTGGTGGCCACCCACCTTTTCCAACTGGCTCAAAAAAGTTTTCTATCAATTTTGGAAATTTACTATTTTTAGCAGTTTTAATTTTCGAGGCTATTTTGAGGGCCTAAATGAAGGATTTTCCAGATCGAACTTCCCCATGATAGACAAAGTCATGATTAAGCCCCAAAAATTAATCTCCTCGACAATACCTTTCCAACATGCTATCATACGTCTAAAACGAAGATCGTATACAAACGTTACAACCCCTATGAGTTGATGTACCAACTTACCCAAACGAGGCCCACATGACTTTTGGCGCTTCATCTCCTAGGGTTAGGTTTTTGGATTTCTAGGGTATTTGGCATTCTAGTTTATTGTAAAAAAGCATTCAAAGATTCATTGTAATCATCTTCTTTCCAATGTGAGTAGTCGTCACTTCTCTTCTCAGAGATAAGTTGCCACCATTCTAGAGAGTCTTTCTCTCTGTATTTTTACAGTCTCTGTACATTTCTTTCATTAATAGAAATCATGTATTATTGTATATCTGTGTTGATGGTTGCATCTATGATACATTTATGTTATAATATTGAATATATGTGATATCTCTATGCATTTATTTATTATATCTCTGCTCTCATTTCGTGCCGAAAATAATCTAGATCAGTGGTATCAGAGTAGGTTTCTCTTGATCGTTTTTCAATGCATGTCCCCGACGAGGTCCGAGTATAGAAATTTGGGTCTCTATATTGTCTCTCTTGAGGAAAATCACTCTTGCACACCCAATAAACCCTCAATGGTGAAAGAAAATAAAAATGATGGAGCAAACGATTCTATTAGTCTGTTGATTGAGCAAGTTCTCACGTGACAGAGGGACGAAATGATGGATAATTTTTCCCACATCCTTCAACGCTTGTCGATAGAAATAGATGCATCTTCGTCAAATGGTCACTTTGGAGGCACCTTGCCTTTCAAGGTACAATTTATTTTTTATATTCTTGTATTTGAAGGACAGATAGATCCAGAATCCCTAAACAAATGGTTAAACCTGATAGAAGGTTATTTCTTTGTTCACAATTTTTCCGACAAAGAAAAGATCAGCTTCGCACTCCTTAAATCTCTCCCCCATGTCAAACATTAGTGGAAAACTTACTGGGAGCATATTTCCATGGAGGAGTCTGGAATATATGAAGTCGATCCCACTTGGGATTTTTTTGTGGATGCGGTAAAGGAATAGAATTACCCCGTTGGAAACACTGAGGTCCAGTACATGAGATAGACCACACTACGACAAGAGAGGGGCCAAGTTGTTTCGGAGTTCACTAATACCTTCCATACCTTGTGCACCAAGTTGGGTATCAAAGACTCTGAATGACATTTGATTTTGAAATACCGTGGGGCTCTACACAGATACATCCAAACTAAAATGGATTTTCTTGACATCTCATCACTCGGTGTTGCTTATCGATATGCTATTAAAATCGAGAAGAAATTTAAGCACAAGAAGAAACGGGAATTTGGGTCTGCCAATCTGCGACAACCAAAGTATGAATGGCCCTAACAAACATCCTCTTGAAAACCAGTCTAAGCCATAGGAAAAGAAGGGTCATGGGAAGACAAAGAAGGACACTGGAAAATGGTGTGATTTCCATAAAATCGCTTGTTAGAACACCGCTGAATGTTGCTCAAAACAATCATTGGTAGCTAAGATCAAAGACAAAGAGCCAAACCCTGATTCAAAATCTGATTCTGAAAATACTGGTAAAGGACATATCATTGACGCAGACCCCACTATTATTGTCGCGACCGCAAAATTCAACCAGAAGAACCACCAGATCCTGAAGAGGGGGAGCGCCATTTTCGTTCACAGATGTGGGTGAACGGGACCCCAATGAATTTTATTCTTGATAGTGGAAGCCAAAAGAACCTCATCTCAGTAGAGGTCTCCAAACAGTTGGGATTGTCGAAAACACCACACCCGCAGCCATACAACATCGGGTGGCTTCGCTAAGGATGATATGTCTATGTCAGCGAGCAATGTCGATTGTCATACAGCATATAACCCTTCAAGGATGAGGTATTATTTGATGTTTCCCCACTGGATGTCTATGATGTTCTCTTGGGCCAGCCATATATGTGGTAGCATCATGGTATTTATGAGTCTTGACCCCGTAGTCTCACTGTTACTTTGGGGGTTCATTTCTATAGAATACCAGAGGTAGTTCTGACTATTGTTCCACCTAAAAAGTGTCGCAAGGTAGTATCTCATACTGCAAAATTTAGCTTCTTCACAATCTGTTCAAAAGGGGAACAGAAGGACACTACAACCACTACAGCCTCGCCCCAACCACCTTCTATCCAACAAAAGTAGGTCGACAAGGTTGCAGCAAAGTACAAATATTCCTTCTGCACACCATCCTCTCATGTAGCTAGACCTGTTGAATAGCCTCATCATAAACAGGTTTGTGATAGACTTCCACAAACTGAGTAGCGCGACATCTCCAACAAGGCAAGAAGCTCACCAAGATGGAGATTTAGCAAACACTTTTCCCTCTCCCCCAAGGACTCAATGCAATGGATACCATTATTTCCTAATGAGGGGGGATTGATCTAGGTGGATATCAATGGCAACCCACCTTTTCCAACTAGCTCAAAACAATTTTCTGGCAATTTTGGCAATTTACTATTTTTAGCAGTTTAACTTCATGGGCTATTTTGAGGGCCTAAATGAATCATTTTCGAGATCAAGATTCTCAATTATAGACAAATAAATTATTGAGAACCCATAATGAATATTCTTGATGATACCTTTCTAACAGGATATCATACGCATAAAATAAAGATCGTATGCAAAGGTTACAACCCCGGGAAGTTGATGTACCAACTTACCCAAACGGGGCCCACATGACTTTTGGCACTTCATCTCCTAGGGTTAGGTTTTAGGATGTCTAGGGTTTTTGGCATTCCGGTTTATTGTAAAAATGCCTTCAGAGCCTCATTATAATCATCTTCTTTCGAATGCAAGTAGTCATCACATCTCTTCTTAGAGATAAGTTGCCACCATTCTAGCGAGTCTTTCACTCTGTATTTTTACAGTCTCTATACATTTCTTTCATTAATAGAAATTGTGTATTACTGTATATTGTGTTTATGGTTACATCTTAGATACATTTATGTTATATTATTGAATATTCGTGATATCTCTATGCATTTATTTATTATATCTCCGCTCTCATTTCATGCCGAAAATAATCCAGATTTTATGGACATCTCATCACTTGGTGTTGCTTATCGATATGTTGTTAAAACCGAGCAAAAATTTAAGCACCATAATAAATGGGAGTTTGGGTTTGCAAATCTACAACAACCAAAGTATCATAAAGACGACCCTACCAAATAACCTCCTAAAAACCAGTCTAAGCCACAGGAAAAGAAGGGTTACGGGAAGACAAAGAAGGACACTAGAAAATGGTGTGATCCAAAAAATCCCCTGGCACAACACCGATGAATGTCGATCAAAACAATCATTGGTGGCCGAGACAAAATCCAAGGAGTCGAACCCTGATTCAAAATATGATTATGAAAATAATGGTAAAGGACAGATCATTGACGCAGACCCCACTGTTATTTTCGCGACCACGAAAATTCAACCAGAAGAACCAACAGATCCTAAAGAGGGGAAGTGCCTTTTTCATTCATAGATGTAGGTGAAGGGGACCGCGCTACATTTTATTATTGATAGCAGAAGCCAGAAGAACCTCATCTCAGTAGAGTTTGTCAAACAGGTTGGATTTTCAAAAACACCACGCCCTCAGCCATACAACATCAAGTGGCTTCGCCAAGAACGAGATCTCTGTGTTAGCCAACAATGTCGATTGTCATATGACATCCAACCCTTCAAGGATGAGGTATTATGTGATGTTGCCCCACTGGATGTATTTGATGTTTTCTTGGGCCAGCCATATATGTGGAAGCGCCAAGCTATTTATGAGTCTCGACCCTGTAGTGTCATTGTTACTTTGGGGGTTCATCTCTACAGAATGCCACAGGTAGTTCCAACCATTGTTCCACCTAAACTCTACTGCAAGGTAGTATCTCATACTACAAAATTTATCTTCTTCACAATCTGTTCAAAAGGGGAACAGAAGGACACTGCAACCACTACAACCTCGCCCCAAGCACCTTATATCCAACAGAAGTAGGTCGACAAGGTTGTATAAAAGCACAAAGATTCCTTCTACACACCATCCTCTCATGTATCTCAACTTGTTGAACAGCCTCAACGTCAATAGGTTCATGACATACTTCCACAAATTGAGCAGTACGACGTCTCCAGCAAGGCAATCAGCTCACCAAGATATAGATTTAGCAAACACTTTTCCCTTTCCCCCAGGGACTCAATGCAATGGATACCATTGCTTCCTAGGGAGGGAGGATTGATCTAGGTGGATATCAGTGGCCACCCACCTTTTCTAGCTAGCTCAAAACAATTTTCTAACAATTTTGGCAATTTACTGTTTTAGCATTTTTAACTTCCGACGCTATTTTGAGGGTCTAAATGAAGGTTTTTCGAGATCGAGCTTCTCAATAATAGTCTAAGGCATGGTTAATCCCCCAAAATGAATCTCCTCAATGATACCTTGCGAACGGGCTATCATACGCCTAAAATGGAAATCGTATGCAAAGGTTATGACCACGGGAAGTTGATGTACCAACTTACCCAAACGGGGCCAACATGACTTTTGGCGCTTCATCTCCTAGGGTTAGGTTTTTGGATGTCTAGGGTTTTGGGAATTTTGGTTTATTGTAAAAAGGCCTTCAGAGCCTCATTTTAATCATCTTCTTGCAAATGCGAGTAGCTGTCACATCTCTTCTTAGAGATAAGATGCCACCATTCTAGCAAGTCTTTCACTTTGTATTTTTATAATCTCTATACATTTCTTTCATTAATAGAAATTGTGTATTACTGTATATTTGTGTTCATGGTTACATCTCTGATACATTTCTGTTATATTATTGAATATCTGTAATATCTCTATTCATTTCTTTATTATATCTCCGCTCTCATTTCATGCCGAATATAATCCAGATCAGTGGTATCAGAGCAGGCTGCTCTTGATAGTTTTTCAGTGCATGTCCCCGATAAGGTCCAAGTATATAAAGTCGAGTATTGATCTTGTCTCTCTTGAGGAAAATCTCTCTCGCACACCCAAAAAACCCTCAATGTTGGAAGAAAAGAAAAATGACGGAGCAGACGACCCTATCAATTTGTTGCTTGAGAAATATCTCAGGCGACAGAGGGACGAAATGATGGAGAATTTTTCCCACATCCTTCAATGCCTACAGATAGCAATAGGTGCATCTTCATCAAATGGCCATTTTGGAAGCACCTCACATTTCAAGGTACAAGTTAATTTTGATAATCCTATATTTGAAGGACAGATAGATGAAGAAGCCCAAGACAAATGGTTAAACCTGGTAGAAGGTTATTTCTCTGTTCACAATTTTTCCGACAGAGAAAAGATCACCTTTGCACTCCTTAAAGCTCTCCCCCATCTCAAACATTGGTGTGAAACTTCTAGGGAGAAAAGTTCCACAAAGGAGTCTGGAATATATGGGGTCGAGCCCACTTGGTATTTTTTTTTTGATGTGGTAAAGGAACAGTATTACCCCATTGGAAACTATGAGGATCAGTACATGAGATGGACCACACGCGGCAAGAGAGGGTCCAAGTAGTTTCAGAGTTCACAAATACCTTCCATACCTTGTGCACCAAGCTAGGTATCAAAGTCTATGAACGACATTTGGTTCTGAAATACCATGGGGCTCTACACAGATACATCCCAACAAAAATGGATTTTCTGGACATCTCATCACTCGGTGCTACTTATCGATATGTTACTAAAATCGAGAAGAAATTTAAGCACCAGAACAAATGGGATTTTGGGTCTGCAAATCTGCAAAAACCAAAGTATGATAAAGATGGCCCTAACAAATAACCTCCTGAAAACCAGTCTAAGCCACTGGAAAAGAAGGGTCACA
>JZKD02S1768276.1:562106-596511 GCA_000966675.3 Picea glauca | reverse complement strand
TTCAGCCAATAGATCATGGGGTTGAAACCCATGGACCTCCAAAACTTTTTAAGCTTGCCACTTCAACTAATGACTGGGTGACTTGTGGCTAGCCATGCCTGGGCCACATGGCACCACCATATTTGACCAACTACATGCCACATTTTGGTACTGTATTGGTCCACCATGTGCCACTTGTCAACGTTGTATTGGTCCTGTCACTGCCCAGTCACTCTGCTGTAGTGCTGCCACATGTCACTTTGTTGATGTCGGTAGGATGTCATGCTAACATCATCATTGACTTTTTTTAGTTGACCTGTTGAATTTTTAGTTTTTTGGAAAAACGATCAGAGTGTGATAACTCTCGCATACAATGTCCATTTGAGAAAGTAAATATATGTTTGTTTCATATGGAATTGGTTTCATCTGATTCCGAGAACTTTCATTTTTGATCCTTTTCTGGACCAGGGAATCCTCCTAGATACGATTTAGGATCACACCTCCCCACTAAGGACCTTTTGATCCCCAAAAGGTTACTAACCAGTCAACAAGCTCAGGATAAGCCACCTGACTTGTCCTATGTCTTTGAACTATGTCCTTTGCACCTGTCTGATCAAGATCAACTATAACACAATCATGACAACTGACAACATATTGTTAGCCATTTGAACCATGTTACATCTTACTGAATGAACTATCATCCATGTAGATAACATTACTAATGATAGAATCAAAAATACGATTGCAAATGAGTTGATATACTTGTAATATTTGCATGACATGAGCTTATCTTGAAGCATCCTATGATTTATTTTCCATTCAACAATCATTTCATGTTCTTTCTTAAGATCGATTACTTCATTTGAAACAATTATTGGTTTGTTGCTTTCTTTCATTGCCTTCTTTAATTGTTCCATTGTTTGAAGTGTTTTATTTTCCTTAACATGATGAGCACGAACCACATAACCTTGACCTTCTTTGGTTAATTGATATTGATTCTTTGTCCTGTAGAAGATTGTCTTTTGATCATATAAATATGGACTACCTAAGACCATTCCACATTCTCTTAATGGCACTACATCACATGTTACCTCGTCCACATACTTAGATGAAATTCCAAATTTGATTGTGCACTTCTTTTCTATGTGAATTTGATGATCATTGCTTATCCATTTAAGTGTGTAAGTCTTATGATGTACTTGTGTTTTTAACCCCATTTTCTTAACCAATTCTTCTGAGATTAGATTAGACTGATATCCACTATCGATTAATTTGTCTATCTTAGTGTGTCGAATGATTACCCTTATATGAAACAATTTACTTTTACAGTCAATGCCTTCACCAATTTTACCTGTGATACCAACCAATGAGACCTTAGATTCGTCACTTGAATTTTCTCCCAAGTCTATGGGTCTTGTTTTCTCTCCCCCTGTTTGCCTTCCTTTCTTTTGCTTGAACCACTTTGGCCTCTTCTCGGGATGAAACTACCAAAATTTTTCCTAATCATGTCCCTCTTTCTTGCAATGCTTGCAAGAGGGCTTCTCATCCTTTCTTGCCACTACATTTGAATTATTTCCATGCCATCTCCTCTTGTCCTCTTTCCTTGAAGATGATGATTCCCCTGATACACCTTCTTTTGTATGTCTCTTGAACAGAAACCTGATCAAGGTTAGTTGGTCCAAACATGAACACAGTGTTTCTAATATGTGCAGGTAAAACTTTTATATACTTCATAAGGGTTTCATGTGTATGTAAAAAGATATCTAACATCAATGCCATTTTTCGAAAGCCATATGTATACACTTGCACTGCTTGTCCTTTTCTTTGTTTTAAAGATTACCTTTCAATTAATGCTTTTTATTTATAACCTAAAGGATATAATTGTTTCCTAAGCACAGAAATAAAGATTTTCCATGATGGAAATACATTACCCACTTGTTGTGTTCCGTTTTGCAACTTCCTTTGCTACCAGGTGAGATTTGTACCTGCAAGTCTCAAAGATGCCAACTTGATTTGTGTGGAATCATCCTTAGTATTTTGCACACTGCAATAAACCTCCATCTACGTGACCCAATTATCAAGTCTCTCTTCATTAACTTCACCATCATATATGGGTATCTCAAATTTAACATCAAGTTTTAATAACGACATTTCATTCTTATGTTTATGAACATGTTTCTTTGCATTAGATTTAGAAATTGAACTTGAAGAAGAAGGAGAAGAAGGAGGTGATGATGGAGGTGAAGGAGGAATCTGAGGATGATGCTCTCCTTCTTCACTTTTTCCCTTTGAATATTCACCCAAAACTGGTCTCTTTATTTCCAAGTAATCCTCGTACAAAACTTTACCCATCTCTGACATAGAAAGGAAAGATTTTTGAAACTCTTTCTCATCAAGAGAAAGTCTCTCTTATGATGCTATCTTCTTGTTGTGAGAATATCTCTTTCTCAATCCAATTAATGGATTCTATGCAACAATCTCTCCTTCACCACATTGTATATTTTCCCTGGTTAACATGCAAAACTCAAATCGAAACGTCAACTAGCTCTGATACCACTTGATCCGAAAAGATCTTTAAATGACCGTGGTTGAGTTATTTGTGCATGCGTTTATTAACCATTTAAGAAGCTAATGAAAGAGGATGAAGATAAAAGAATTATATCATAGCCATAAAATCATATATAGAAATGAACATAAGCAATAATAACAACAAACCATAACAAGAGAAGTGATAATGGAGTTCGACAAAAAATTGCCTATGTCTCCGGGACTTTGTCTGAGTGGGGGAGGCTTCTTTATTAATTCTTCAATGCTTTAAAAGTAAAAAAATAGTACATCAAATGGATCTCATACTGGTCTCACTGTATTCTTCTCGACCTCATAAATCCAACACAGTTGACGACACTAAAAAAGACTGAGTGTAGCTCCTAAAAATGACCCACAAGTGTCTACTCCTCAACAACTTCCCTCCATAAAAATGGATTTGGATTGGATTTGCTTCAGCATAATTCTGATCTAACTATCCTTCATTTCCTCAAATAGGCCTATTTTTTATATATCTAAAGTTCGTTATCATTCCCCAACCTCCTCCCAAAATATGGGCTCAAAAAGAGCCCAATATCCCCCAAAAATGGGCAAAATCCCCCAAATCTGCAAAAACAAATTATATGCTAAAGTTAAAACACACTTTGTAACTAAATTGCACACTAGCCCACAACTAATTGGCGCGCACACCTAAATTTCGGTCATATGCACTGATATTGCCAAGCGCTAGCCCAAAGGGTTGTGCGTTGGCTCCTTAGCCCGAAACATAGGGTTATGTGGTGGTTAACCATATAATCATGCCCTTAAAATGTGCCAACAACAAGTGGTTAAGGCTTGAGTATATGGCGGAGGTGATAACCAAAATTTGCCCTTTGATTTGATGGTTGAGCGGTTATACAAATGCGCTGCACCCTTGGTCATATTCCCTGACAAGAAACCTCGGGCTGGTGCTTGTCCTCAACCCCCTTTTGTCCCACTTTACACCATGAAACACTTTAATTAAATTAATGTGGTTTTGGTAAATTAAGAAATAATGTGGTGCATTTGCATTTGGTCATTTCTCAAATCTTTGTTCGACCAATAGGTCATGGGGTCGAAACCCATGGACCTCCAAAAAATTTTAAGCTTTCCACTTCAACTAATGACTCAGTGCCACATAGATACCCATGCCTGGGCCACGTGACACCACCACATTTGACCAACCACATGCCACATGTCGGTACTATATTGGTCCACCATGTGCCACTTGTCAACATTGTAATGGTCCTGTCACTTCCCAGTCACCTTGTTGTCGTGCTGCTAAATGTCACCTTGTTGATGTCAGCAGGACATCATGCTAACAACATCATTGAATTTTTCCAGTTGAACTATTGAATTTTTAGTTGTTTGGGAAAACAATCAGAGTGTGATAAGTCTGGCATACAATGTCCATTTGAGAAAGTAAATATATGTATCGAATCAGTGTGACAATCTGGTCACTATGGAATTGGTTTCATCTGATTCCAAGAACTTTCATTTTTGAGTCGTTTCTAGACCTGGGAAGCCTCCTAGATCTGATTCTGGATCACACCTCCCCACTAAGGACCTTTTGGTCCCCAAAAGGTTATTGACAAGTCAACAATCTCGGGATAGCCCACCCAACTTGTCCTTTGTCTCTGAACTTTGTCCTTTACACCTTCCTCATCAAGATCAATTGTAACACAATCATGACAATTGACAACATATTGTTAACCATTTGAACCATGTTACATCTTATTGAAGCCACTATCATCCATGTAGACAAAATTACTAATGATAGAATAAAAAATATGGCTGCAAATGAGTTGATATACTTGTAATATTTGCACGACATGAGCTTATCTTGAAGCATCGTATGATTGATTTTCCATTCAACAATCATTTCATGTTCTTGCTTGAGATCGATTACTTCATTTGAAACAATTATTGTTTTGTTGCTTGCTTGCACTGCCTTCTTTAATTGTTCCATTGTTTGAAGTGTTTTATTTTCCTTAACATGATGAGCACCAACCACATAATCTTGACCTACTTTGGTTAATTGATATTGATTCTTTGTCCTATAGAAAATTTCCTTTTGATCATATAAATATGGACTACCTAAGACCATTCCACATTCTCTTATTGGCACTACACCACATGTTACCTTGTCCACATACTTAGATGAAATTGCAAATTTGATTGTGCACTGCTTTGTTATGTGCATTTGATGATGATTTTTTATCCATTTAAGTGTATAAGGCTTATGATGTACTTGTTTTTTTAACCCCAATTTCTTAACCAATTCTTCTGAGATTAGATTAGATTGAGATCCATTGTCGATTAATGTGTCTATCTTAGCGTGTCGCATGATTACCCTTATATGAAACAATTTACTTCTACAATCAATGCCTTCACCAATTTTACCTGTCATACCAACCAATGAGACCTTAGATTCGTCACCTGAATCTGATGCCAAGTTTGTGGGTCTTGCGGTCGCTTCCACTTTTTTCCTTCCCTTATTTTCCTTGAACCACTTTGGCCTCTTCTTGGGATGAAACTGCCAACATTTGTCCTCATCATGTCCCTCTTTCTTGCAATGCTTGTAAGAGGGCTTCTCGTCCTTTCTTGCCACTGCATTTGAATTATTTCCATGCCATTTCCTCTTGTCGTATTTCCTTGAAGACGATGATTCCCTTGATAGACC
Source organism: Picea glauca (assembly GCA_000966675.3). Taxonomy (NCBI): domain Eukaryota; kingdom Viridiplantae; phylum Streptophyta; class Pinopsida; order Pinales; family Pinaceae; genus Picea; species Picea glauca. The sequence goes on along the minus strand of JZKD02S1768276.1, from coordinate 591,287 downwards.
TGTTTTTCCTGCTTCAATGTATGTCACTTGAACAGAAACCTCATCAAGGTTAGTGGGTCCAAACATGAATACAATGTTTCTAATATGTGCAGGTAAACCTCCTATATACTTCATAAGGGTTTCTTGAGTATGTAAAGGGATATCTAACATCAATGCCATTTTTCGAAATCCATCTGTATACTCTTGCACTGTTTGAACTTTTCTTAGTTTTAAAGATTGTCATTCAATTAATACTTTTTCTTTATAACCCAAAGGATAGAATTATTTCCTAAGTGCAGAAATGAAGCTTTTCCATGATGAAAATACATTACCCACTTGTTGCATTATGTTTTTCAACTTTCTTTGCCACTAGATGAGAGATGTACCTGGAAGTCTCAAAGATGCCAACTTGATTTGTGTGGCCTCATCCTTGATCTGTTTCACACTGCAATAAACCTCCATCTGCCTAACCCAATTGTCAAATCTCTCTGCATTAATTTCACCATCACATATGGGTAACTAAAATTTAACATCAATTTTTAGTAATGGCATTTCATTCTTATGTCAATGAGCATGTTTCTTTGCATTATATTTAGAACTTGAACTTGAAGAAGAAGGAGAAGAAGGAGGTGATGATGTAGGTGAAGGAGGAATATGAGGATGATCCTCTCCTTCTTCACTTTTTCCCTTTGAAGATTCACCCAAAATGGGTCTCTTTCGTTCCAAGTAATCCTCGTACAAAACTTTCACCATCTTTGACATAGAAAGGAAAGTTTTTTTAAATTCTTTCTCATCAAAAGAAAGTCCCTGTTCCGATGCCATCTTCTCTCTCTGAAAATCTCTCTTTCTCAATACAATTAATGGATTCTATACAACAAGCTCACATTCACCACGCTGTCTCTTTTCCATGGTTAAGATGAAAAAACAAATCCAAACGTCAACTAGCTCTAATACCACTTGATCCGAAAATATCTTTTAATGGTTTTGGTTGAGTTATTTGTGCATGCGTTTATTAACCATTTAAGAAGCTAATGAAAGAGGATGAAGATAAGAGAATTACATCACATCCATAAACTCATATACAAAACTGAACATAAGAAATAATAATAACAAACCATAACAAGAGAAGTTATAATAGAGTTTAGCACAAAATTGCCTACGTCTTTGGGCCTTTGTCTCAATGGGGGAGGATTCTTTATTAATTATTCAATGCTTGAAAAGTACAAAAAAAGTACATCAAATGGATCTCATACTGGTCTCACTCTATTCTATTTGACCTCAAAAATCCTGCAAGTGTCTTCTCCTCAACAAATTCCCTCCATAAAAATGGCTTTGGCTTGGATTTTCTTTAGCATAACTCTGATTTGACTGTCCTCCATGGCCTCAAATAGGCCTGGTTTTTATAGATCTAAAGTTGTTTATCATTCCCCAGATTCCTCCCAAAATATGGGCTGAAAAAGATCCCAATATCCCCCAAAAATGGGCAAAATCCCCCAAATCTGCATTAACAAATCATATACTAAAGTTAAAAACCCACTCTATAACTAAATTGCAGACTAGCCCTCAAGTGATTGTCGTGCACACCTAAATTTCGGTCATATTCATTGATATGGACAAGCACCAACCCAAAGGGCTATGCGTTGGCCCCTTAGCCTGAAACATATGGTTATATGGTGGTTAACCATATAACCGCACCCTTAAAATGCACCAACAACAAGTGGTTAAGGCTCAAGTATATGGCGGAGGTGCTAACCAAAATGTGCCTTTTGAGTCGATGGTTGAGTGGTTATACAAATGTGTTGCACCCCTAGTAGTATGCCCTGACAAGAAACCTCGAGCTCAGGCTTGTCCTTAGCCCCCTTTTTCACCACTTTACACCATGAAACACTCTAATTAAATTAATGTGGGTTTGATACATTAAGAAATAAGGTGGCGCATTGGCATTTGGTCATTTCTCAAAGATTTGTTCATCCAATAAGTCATGGGGTCGAAACCCATGGACCTCCAAAAATTTTTAAGCTTCCCACTTTGACTAATGACTAGGTGCCAAGCCGCCCATGCATGGGCCACGTGGCACCACCACATTTGACCAACCACATGCCACGTGTCGGTACTATATTGGTCCACCATGTGTCAGTTGTCAACATTGTATTGGTACTGTCATGGCCCAGGCACCCTGTTGTCGTCCTGCCACATGTCACTTTGTTGATGTCAACAGGACGTCATGCTAACATCATCATTGACTTTTTCCAGTTGACCTATTGAGCTTTTAGTTGTTTGGGAAAATGATCAAAGTGTGATAACTCACACACACAACATCTATTTGAGAAAGTAAATATATGTATAGAATCAGCGCAACGATCTAGTTCCAATGGAATTGGTTTCATCTGATTCTGAGAACTTTCATTTTTTAGCCTTTTTTGGACCTGGGAAGCCTTCTGGATCTAATTCTGGATCACACCTCCCCACTAAGGACCTTTTGGTTCCCAAAAGTTTATTGACTAGTCAAAATATCGGGAAAGGCCACCGGGCTTGTCCTCTGTCTTTGAACTCTATCCTTTGCACCTTCCTCATCAAGATCAAYTGTAACACAATCATGACAACTGACAATATATTGTTAGCCATTTGAACCCTGTTACATCTTACTRAAGCCACTATCATCCATGTAGACAACATTACTAATGATAGCATAAAAAATATGACTGCAAATGAGATGATATACTTGTAATATTTTCACGACATGAGCTTATCTTGAAGCATCCTATGATTGATTTTCCATTCAACAATCATTTCATGTTCTTGCTTAAGATCGATTACTTCACTTGAAACAATTATTGGTTTGTTTCTTTCTTGCACTTCCTTCTTTAATTGTTCCATTGTTTGAAGTGTTTCATTTTCCTTAACATGATGAGCATGAACCACATAATATCGACCTGCTTTGGTTAATTGATAATGATTCTTTGTCATGTAGAAGATTTCCTTTCGATCATATAAATATGGACTACCTAAGATCATTCCACGTTCTCTTAATGGCACTACATCACATGTTACCTCATCCACATACTTAGATGAAATTGCAAATTTGATTGTGCACTGCTTTGTTATGTGCATTTGATGATGATTGCTTATCCATTTATGTGTGTAAGGCTTATGATGTACTTGTGTTTGTAACCCTAATTGCTTAACCAATTCTTCTCAGATTATATTAGATTGAGATCCACTGTCGATTAATGTGTCTATCTTAGTGTGTCACATGATTACCCTTAAATGAAACAAGTTACTTCTACAATCAATGCCTTCACCAATTTTACCTGTCATACCAACCAATGAGACCTTAGATTCATCACCCGAATCTGATCCCGAGTTTGTGGGTCTTGTTTTCACTGCCATTGTTTTCCTTCCCTTCTTTTCCTTGAACCACTTTAGCCTCTTCTCGGGATGTAACTACCAACATTTGTCCTCATCATGTTCCTTTTTCTTACAATGCTTGCAAGAGGGCTTCTCATCCTTTCTTGTCATTGCATTTGATTTCTTTCCATGTCATTTCCTCTTGTCCTCTTTCATTGAAGATGATGATTCCCCTGATACACCTACTTTTCCTGCTTCAATGTATTTCGCTTGAACAAAAACCTCATCAAGGTTAGTGGGTCCAAACATGAATACAATATTTCTAATATGTGCAGGTAAACCTCCTATATAATTCATAAGCCTTTCATGTGTATGTAAAGGGATATCTAACATCAATGCCATTTTTCGAAAGCCATCTGTATACTCTTGCACTGTTTGTCCTTTTCTTAGTTTTAAATATTGCCATTCAATTAATGTTTTTTGTTTATAATCCAAAGGATAGAATTGTTTCCTAAGTGCAGAAATAAAGATTTGCCATGATGAAAATACATTACCCACTTATTGCGTTCGGTTTTTCAACTTGCTTTGCCACCATATGAGAGTTGTACCTGCAAGTCTCAAATATGCCAACTTGATTTGTGTGGCCTCATCCTTGATCTGTTACACACTGTAGTAAACCTCCATCTACCTGACCTAATTGTAAAGTCTCTCTGCATTAACTTCACCATCATATATTGGTAACTCAAATTTCACATCAAGTTTTAATAATGAGATTTCATTCTTATGTTTATGAACATGTTTCTTTGCATTAGATTTAGAACTTGAACTTGAAGAAGGAGAAGAAGGAGGTGATGATGGAGGTGAAGGAGGAATATGAGGATGATCCTCTCCTTCTTTAATTTTTCCCTTTTAAGATTGACCCAAAACTGGTTTCTTTCGTTCCAAGTAATCCTCGTACAAAACTTTCACCAGCTCTAACATAGCAAGGAAAGTTTTTTGAAACTCTTTCTCATCAAGAGAAAGTCCCTCTTCAGATGCCATCTTCTCGCTATGAGAATATCTCTTTCTCAATCCAATTAATGGATTCTCTGCAACAAGATCTCCTTCACCACGCTATATCTTTTCCCTGGTTAACATGAAAAACTCAAATCCAAACGTCAACTAGCTCTGATACTACTTGATCCAGAAATATCTTTTAACGATTGTGGTTGAGTTATTTCTGCATGAATTTATTAACCATTTAAGAAGATAATGAAAGATTATGAATATAAAAGAATTATATCAGAGCCATAAACTCATATACTGAATTGACCATAATCAATAAAAACAACAAACCATAACAAGAGACGTGATAACATATTTTGGCACAAAATTGCCTCCATCTCCGGGCCTTTGTCTGAGTGGGGGAGGATTCTTTATTAATTCTTCAATGATTTCAAAGTAAAGAAAAATTACATCAAATGGATCTCATAATGGCATCATTGTGTTCTTCTCGACCTTAGAAATCCAACACAACTAACAGCATTGAAAAATATTGAGTGTAGCTCCCAGAAATGGCCCGCAAGTGTCTACTCCTTAACAGCTTCCCTCCATAAAAATGGCTTTGGATTGGATTTAATTTAGAATAAATCTGATATAACTATCCTTCATGGCCTAAAAAAGGCTTTATGTTTATAGATATGAAATTGGTTATCATTCCCCAACTTCCTCCAAAAATCTGGGCTCAAAAAGAACCCAATATCCCCCCAAAATGGGCAAAATCCCCCAAATCTGCATAAAAAAATCATATACTAAAGTTAAAAACCCACTATGTAACTAAATTGCATACTAGCCCCCCAGTGATTGGCACGCACACCTAAAGTTTGGTCATATGCACGGATATGACCAAGCGCCATCCCAAAGGGCTGTGCACTGGCCCCTTAGCCCGAAACATAGGGTCATGTGCTAGTTAACCATATAACCATGCCCTTAAAATGCACCAACAACAAGTGGTTAAGGCTCCAGTATATGGTGGAGGTGCTAACCAAAATGTGCCCTTTTAGTTGATCATTGAGCGGTTATACAAACGCGTCACACCACTGGTCGTATGCCCTGACAAGAAACCTCAAGATGGGGCTTGTCCTCAGCCCCCTTTTGTGCCACTTTACACAATGAAACACTTTAAGTAAATTAATATGGGTTTGGTACATTAAGAAATAGGTGGCGCGTTGACATTTGGTCATTTATCAAAGCTTTGTTCGGCCAATAGGTCATGGGATCGAAACCCATGGACCTCCAAAAAATTTTAAGCTTGCCACCTCGACTGATGACTAGGTGCCACATGGCTGCCCATGCCTGGGCCATGTGGCACCACCACATTTGACCAACCACATGCCACGTGTCAGTACTGTATTGGTCCACCATGTGCTACTTGTCAACGCAGTATTGGTTCTGTCACTGCCTAGTCACCCTGTTGTCGTGTTGCCACATGTCACTTTGTTGATGTCAACAGGACGTCATGATGACATCATCATTGACTTTTGTTAGTTGACCTATTGACTTTTTAGCTATTTGGGAAAATGATCAGAGTGCAACAACTCTCTTATACAATGTTCATATGAGAATGTAATTATATGTCCATAATCAGTGCGACGAGATGGTCACAATGGAATTGGTTTCATCTGATTTCGAGAACTTTCATTTTTTAGCCTTTTTTAGACCTGGGAAGACTCTTGGATTCGATTATGGACCAGTAGTGCATATTTTGTGTTTGTATATACCTTTTATTCAATGAGAGAGGCTCTAGGGAAATCTTATAATAAAACCCACTCTTGAGTCATTTTATGCTACTTTGATTAGAGGGGAAGAGAAGCTTCTACAACTTGGAGTGATCAGCGCTACAGGTACCTCCAACAAAGCCTTAGTCACCCAACAAAAAGATAAACCCAAGAGTCCAAAGAAGAAACACCCTCGATAAAAAAACAAAAAACATAAGGGTCCCAAACCCACTCAGACAACTTCAGCTCCTAATGGTGACAAAGGAGAAAAATATAAAAATAATAAGACTTACAGACATTGGATTTTTTGCGACAAACATGGTCATGATGAGTCCAAATGTTTCAAGAATATGGCATCTTTATAAGAAACAATGAAGAAGCACAACATAATTGTTGATTCTACTTCTTCATCTTCTTCTCATGGACATGCACTTTTTGCTTCTTCTTTCTACTTCAATACAACTTCTACTTCTTCTTTTGATGAGTGAATTATTGATTTTGGAGCATCTTATCATATGGCTAAGGATAAAGACATATTTTCTTCTCTAAATGAATCTAACACCAAGAAATATTTTTTGTTGATTATAGATCTCTTAGTTTTGTGAAATCTTGAAAAATTCAAGTAGATAATGGTCATTTCAATGATGTATTATGTGTTCCAAGTCTTTCTTGCAACCTTCTATGAGTATATCAAATCACTCATTCAAGTGAAGTTAAAACCATAGAGTTTTCACCTCACCAAGTTGTAATCAAGGATCTAAAATATCCTAAAAATGTTCTTGCAACTGGAATTCATGTTGATATTACCAAGTTGTACAAGTTTGAAAACTTTGGGTCATCATATTTTTTATCAATTTGTGTTGCTCGTAGAGATGACTTGAGAAAAATTTGGCATGAGTGGTTTGATCATCTAAGTTATCTCTCATTGCAGCAACTATGTAATAAACATATGGTGATTGGACTTCCTCCTGTTTCATGCAGAGATGGTGTTTTTTATGGTTGTGTTCTCAACAAACATCATCATGACAACTTTGACAAACGTGCCTCTTAGCACGCGTCAGGCCCTTTGCAACTTGTTCAAAGTGATTTGTGTGGTCCAATTTCTACTCATTTTTTGGGGTGCAAGTATTTCTTAACATTCATTGATGACTTTTCCAGACTTATTGCATTTACTTTTTAAAACTTAAGAGAGAATTTTTTGACAAGTTTTTGGCCTACAAGGCCCTTGTAGAAAAGAAATCTAGACATCAATTTAAAAGGTTAAGAATAGATAATGGAGGTGAATAAGTGGAAATTAATTTTACAAGTTACTGCTACACAAGGCATCCAAATGCAACACATTGTTCCATATACACCACAACAAAATGGTGTTGCTGAGAGAAAGAATTGCACATTAAAAGAAATGCATAATTGTATGATCCAATCTAAGGGATTAAATCTAAAGTATTTGGTGGAAGCCATCAACTATGAAAATTACATAGTAAATCACACTCCCACAAATGATCTTAAAATTATAACAATGGAAAAATATTGGACTAAAATTAAACTAGATCTAATTCACTTCCGTGTATTTGGGAGTATAACATGGGCTCACATTCCCGATGAGAAAATGAAAGAATTGTAACCTAAAAGTGAGAAGTGCATATTTGTTGGTTATTCTGAAGATATCAAAGGTTATATACTTCTTCAACCACATTGTAATGAAATTATTATTAGAAGAGATGTTAAATTTGATTAAATTATCTTGGCCTATGAGCCTAATTCAACGATTGTTCCTTCTTCGACCTACGAGCCATCTTCGACGTTTGTTCCTTCTTCGGCCTGCGAACCTGCTTTGGATTTTTTTCCCTCTTTTGTTCATATTATAGTTTTTTCTTCAGATGATGAAAGTGAGGATGAAAATCCACCTTTGCCTGCTCACCTTCCTCTAAATGAGTCCTTTGAACCTAAACTAACACCAACTCCATTGCTTCCTAGATGGGTTCATTTAACACGAGAAGCAACTAGTGATCTTGTCGATGATCCTTCATATCAGCATCAGACATGTTCACAGTTCTAGCAATCCTCTTCTCTTTTGGCTCAAGTTTCAGAGACTCGTGATCCATAGACATTTTCAGAAGCTTTAGGTCATCCAGATTGGGATACAACAATGAATGAAGAGTATCGTTCTTTAATGGAAAACGATACTTGGGATCTTGAAAATTTTCAGATGTAAATGGGTCTACAGAACTAATTATGCATCAAATGGAAGTTTTGAAATACACAAGCATCGGTTAATTTCCAAAATATTTTCCCAAGTTGAAGGAATTAAATATAATGAAACTTTTTCCCCTATAGCCAAAATGAATTCCATCTTCCTTGTTATTCCCTTGGTGTCTCACATAAATGGGAGGTCCATCAGATGGATGTTAAATCTTCCTTCTTGCATGAATATTTTCAAGAAGAAGTATACATGGAACGACCTCATGTCTATGTCTAGAATGACTCTAGCCTTGTTTGACACCTTTAGAAATCTCTTTATGGTATTAAGAAATCTCCCCAAGCTTGGTATACCAAAATGGACAACTTTCTTATTGACATTGGATTCTCTAGATTCCATTCTTATCCTAATGTCTATACCAAGAAACTAGGAATCCATCTCATAATAATTTTCCTTTATGTTCATGACCTTATCCTTAATGGTAGTGACCCAAAACTTTTAAACCATGTGAAAACCAACCTTAATAAGAAATTTGAAATGACACCTTAGGATTTTTGCACTATTTTCTTTGGCCTCCAAGTTTTGCAAACCAATGAAGGAATTTTTATTTCCTAGTCTAAGTATGATTGTGACCTTCTTCATCACTTTCACATGGATGATTGTAAACCATCCCCTTCTCCCTTCCATTATGCATTCAATCTTAGTGGCACCTGTACTTCTCCCAAAGTTGATTCCACCTTGCATCGTCAATTACTTGGTAGTCTCTTGTACTTGAATCATACCCGTCATGATATTTCATTTGTTGTTGATCTTGTTGCCAGGTATATGAAAACACCCCATGAAATCCATTGGAAATTAGCTAAAAGGTTAATTCCTTATTTCCATGGTACAATTTAATTCTAGATACATTACAATTTAGGGGGGACTCCTTTATTGGTTGGTTTCACTGAATGAGATTGGGTCACTGACCCTGATCATCAGAAGTCTACTACAGGTTATGTTTTCAGCCTTGGTTCAATACTTGTCACTTGGGCTTGTAAGAAACAACAAGATATTTCACTTTATTCAGCAGAAGAAGAGGATGGAGAAATGGTAAACGCAAGTTAGGAATCCATATGGCTTCGACATATTATTTTAGAGTTTGGATTGTAGTAGAATCATCCAACCATCATTTGGTGTGACAATCAGAGTGCCATCAAGCTCGCCAAATACCCAATTCAACATCAGTGTAGCAAAGACATAGAGATACACATGCACCTCATCAGAAAGTTCATTCATGATTAAGTTATTGAAGTGCTATGTTTCCCTAGATAAGATCAAGTTGTAGACATTTTCACAAAGTCTCTTACAGAAGTGAAGTTTTCCAAACTTTGATCTATGTTAGGAGTTCAGGAAGTTGCCATTAATGGGGGATAGGCTCTAATGACTCATTCCTTATTATATTGTTGTAAATCCTTTAATCCTATTCCAAATTGTTTTTAAGAGGGGATGTTAGGATATTTAGACACTTAGGAGTTAGTTAATATCTACTTGGTCTAATGTGTTGTTAAGTAAAAGTGTGCTTCTTAGTGTGTTTCTTTATTATGCATTAGTTTTCATTTGTAGTTGGAAAATCTGATGGTCACGATATGATCCTGACATAGAGTGATACGAAGGTTCATATTATCCTCGATATTAATGACCATTTATTTGTGGCTTAACACCCTATTGGTCCATGATCTCTATTTAAAGAGCATGGAGGGTTATTTTCCGATGATCGATTGTGAGAAACTCTCATGTAAAATATCTTTGTAATCTTTTTATTTTGCATTAATAAATTTGTCCAAGTGGTCGTGTTGGTTGGGTTCATGGATGTTTCCCCGTAGGGGTTTTACCACATAAAAACATTGGTGTGTTGATCTTTGATCAGGTTGTGTGAGTGGTTATTGAAGGTGTTTGTCCTCTGTTGGAATACCTTTGTTTTCGAACAAAAATAATGGCATTATTTATTCCATAAACATCCTAATATCTCATTCTTTATTCCATAAAAATGTGATTATTTATTCTGTAATTATTTGTATTCCATTATAACGATGAACCATTAATCCAAAAAGGAAAATTAATGATGAAATACCCAACAACTTAATATGTGTTTTTAAAACCAAGACATTGTTTGTATTTCACTTATAGAACATAGTATAGGAATGTATAGAAAAACGTATAGAAGAGAGTGCATGCATGTATATAATAGAGTATAGAACACAATACATTTGACACAATTTCCTAATAAGGTATGAGCTTGTCTAGTTCCATGTATTTTTTCTTCATGATTTAACCATTTTTATGGAAGCTATATCAAGCTCCGTATATCTTCTATATGATGGAATACTAGGAGATAAAGTTTTGATTTTCCATAATAAATGAAAATGATATATTATGCTGTGAAAAATAGTTTGACATTTCAAAACATCATCCATATCTTGAAATTTAGTTATATCATCCCTTTATTTTATTAACATATCTTTATATGCTTTTTGTTCAATAAAATTTCCATTTATCCCAAAATGAAGGTATTCTTATTTCAACTAATTTCTTGTATATTTTCATAAAGGTTTCAATACTTCTCTAAATTGAACTAAATTTATTTTAAGGTTGTTGAACTAAATTCTTATTTTTAATGCCTTTGTAGAATCCATAGTTAGAGAAGTACGATAATTAACATCCAAAGCCTTTAATTGATTCCAAGTCTTAGAGTTAAGTTTTTCGGGAAGATATAGTATTTTTGTAATAGAATTAGCATTGATATATAATATAATGGACCAATTTTCAGATACCATGTCCATTTTGTCCTAAATATAGTTCTTTTCACACTAGGAGACAAAATTGAGAAAACAATAGGTTTGGGGAATTATGAATTTACCCAAGTTTGACTCTCAAATATGTAAATAATCAGGCAAATCCCTGAATCTATCACATGATAACTTTCTTAAATCATAAGGATCAAACAGTGACACAACAATTTCAAAATTTTCACAATTACGGTTGATTAGGAATTTTTCATCATAAGATAATGAATGAACAAACTCACTACCTTTCTCTATCTATCCTTATTTTAAACAATAAGAATAGATTTTAAATAAGGAAATGATAACACAACCTAAAATTGTTTGTCGAATAAGAATTTCACTACATTTGTTGGAGTCTATTGTACTCATAATAGTGTTTACCATGTGCATTTCCCATAGGGGTTTATTATTATTATTATTATAAATCATTTGAATTACATCAATATTGAACCCTTTTTATTAGTCTTACATCATTGTGAGACTTGTCATCCGTTCATGCATTTTGAGGGTGAGATAAAGTGGTTTGATAATACCACCCCTACGTACCAAAGAGAATAAGGCTATGGCATGTTATCATATATTAATACAATGGTTTATAATATAGGCCTCTGAACCCCTTTTATCTAGCATGCACTTTCACCGGCTGAAATAAACTAACATTTCTGATCTTGGATCTATATTTTTAGTCCAACCATGTTTGTTGAATTTTAATTTCAAACCTTGTTTGTTCTCTATTGCATGTACAAAAATATGGAAAAAATATGTAGTATATAGGGCATCGAACCTAAATTAAGGAGTGAATGAGAATGAAAACTTGAAGTGAATGGAACTCAAACTGTAACAATCCCTCTGTTACATCATATAAGTACTTGTAGAACAGTAAGAGATATTTTTTTTTTGACATCCATAGCACATCATGGAACCAGTGAAACATGATATTGACGTACGTCAACAATAGTCATTCTATTTCTTCGATTCCATTTCACTACTAGATTCAGATAGCACTTAATGCATGAAGGATCTACCAATTCACATATAATAACATACAAGCTACCCACACAACCTATCATGTAAGGTTAGGACCTCCAAGAAACATAATCAATGCTCGAGTATAGGATTTGTCTAATTGATCTTGACCATTTAAGGTCTCAATAATGGTGATTGTTCAGAGGAAAAAGGAAGTGTCTAATTCCCATACCTTCAATCTATTCCATAAATAAAATAATTTCTTTCATTCATATGTACATATTTTATTCAAAATGACACAGAGAATTTGGTATCTTAGTCATCACCTCATACACAATGTATACTATTTCAATAATTCATGATCTTACTTATTAAAGAATATGAAGAAATCTTAATAAAATCAGGGCATAAACTTAATCAGTAACAAATACCTTCAACATGCAACCTAACAAGATGACAGCTCTGCGTCACTTCAGTTTACTTGGAAAAGTGACAACCCTTACAGAGTACATACAAGTAGAAAACCAATGATCTATATCACAATTTAAATGAGGAAAAGAACAATAGAGAAGAGATATCAACACAAAGTAGAAATCGTCATCTTACTCTGTAATTTTTTGAACCAACTAATATTTTGAAGAAATAAACCTGCAACCGAGTGAAAGTCTGTTCTAATTTTTAGTTAATAAGTTTCAGTAAGGAACCTGAAAATCCTCTTCTAGGTGTCATAGTGCAACACTTATAGAGATAACTCTAGAAGTGCATGGATAGGCTCCTTGAACTCCCAAATTCAAAATAAATACTCCTTGGGGTGTGCAGTGATCCTCTCAAGTCGGGCAGAGGTCTCTAACCTTCAGAACTATGAAACTCAAAACAGACAGTGTGAACATACATAGGGGAGGTGCAAGGTATGCACTCAACAATTAGAATCCATAGCTCAGAAGGGATGTGCTAATGAGTGATGAAGTTCAATTCTAAGGAAAATATTAGGAGGAACAATGTGTACAAGGTTCAAGAGAGGAAATAAAGATTTTGAAATCCATTCAAAGGAATTTAGTGGATGGGATCTGATTGTGAGGAGTCGAAATCCTCACAATTGTTTAATCAGACAGGAGATGGACACCCGTTAAACCTTAAGACCTTTGTGCTTCTTGACTTTGGTGGATTATAGTTGTTTGTATTAAGTGAGCCTAGAAGCCCGAAGTCATTGAGTGAATCTACACCATAACTCGGTGATTGAATATTGGTCATTGGATCCTCAAGGGTTCAACTATTCAACTTGTTAGGTTCATAAATGTAAAGAGTGAGAAAACCCCGAAGCTTCGAAGTCCTGGAGTGAAGGATAGTCATATATCTAGTGATTGATTACGTGTCATTAGATCTACGAGCCTTCCTATTTGATAGTTCGGTAATACAGATTAAATATTAGAGTCATGGTGCTAAGGTTAAGGGACTCCCAGAGTCCCAAAGTCCATAGTAACTCATTACCGTAGAATGTGGGGTACACGTGTTTGTAGATCTGAGTATTCAAGATTCACCATTTTTGATGTGGTGGTTGAAAGTTTGGAAGGTGTGAAAATTCCCAAACTCCTGAAGCTAGAGTTAATACTAACCATTGTTGAAAGTAAATTCTTGACCATTAGATCTGTTGGTTTTCGTCCTTCACAAATTCAGAGGGAACGAGATTTACAAAAGCTAATACTTCCAAAAACCAGAGGTCTCGAGTTCGTAATGGACTTAGATTTGAGTGAGGTGTGAGAACCATTGATCTCTTAGTATTTTAGGATCTGACTCTCTGACTAAGTTGAGAGGTCACTGTTGAGGATTTTGAAGACCACGAAGTTCCTAAATCCAGGAGAAAATTTCATTCATAGATATCGTGACTGATCGAGGACCATTAGATCTGAGAGCCTTATTCTTTCAAAGGTTCGACAGTTCCTCACTCCAGAGGAAAAAGGTTTTTAGTTGAAAAAGTGAAAAACTCTCGGAGTTCCTAACACCAGAGTAGATGACAATCGTTTATTTTAGAGGGGTTGTAATTCATTTGACCTTTGATCTCTTCTTTGGTTTGTCGATCTATATGAATAGTATAAGGTTCTGAAAGCAAGGAGAAAACTCCGAATTCCATAGTTCCATAGTGGATCTCCACCATAGAATCTCGTGTGAGGAGAAAATCCACTAGTTTTTATATTAATTTGTTAAAAGTTAATGAAGGAGGGTGGTAGGAAGGGTAACCTACAACTTCCAGTCAAATCAACTTAAGACCAGATTCAGTTGGTTATCACTTTAGAAGAAAAGGAGTGTTGAGTTTAAGAAACCTCTAGAGAGTCGAAGTTTCGGAGTCCCGAATAATGCCATTTTTTAATATCACTAGGTTCTGGCCACTGGTCACAAACATACCTAGTTGAGGATAAGGGGTTAATGCACTAGAAGTTAAAATTAGAATTACGAAGGCTTTAACAAGTCTTCCTTGGTCCCAATTTTTTTTCTTTTTAAAATACAAACACAGGTACTCGAGGTTATTATTAAGTTGGGTTTATCAGTGATTTTGACAGAAGACTGACATATAAATTCTACTTTACAATTAGGATCATGTTTCTCAATTTAGGGTTTATAAAACATCCATAATTACAACGAAAGTTTGAAATATAAACACTGTAAATATTATTCGTTTGCAACAACTGTAATTTAAAATTATAACTTTGAACTAATTCTCATTGACAATAAATACAACCATTGGTATTCAATATTTCAAGTGATTCTATAGAGACTCAATCAATCTATTATACTAATACACTTGTAATATAAATGAATTTAGAATATAAAAATAAATACCAGAACCAATGAATAGCGCATAGTGAAGATGACCTTCAAGTCGTGTACTCCTTCCTTTTCTATTCTTGCTAATCACAGAAACTTCACCGGAACCTCCCAGACAATGTTATGGGTACTCTTCTTCCCCCTTATCCCATCGAGCCATAAAGGGGCCAAGAAAAAAAACCATAACACAATAGCTTCCAATAAGGCCTCGCAAGGAAGAGATTCCACTCTTTTCACAATCCTAGTGTCCCAACTCTCACAAGTAAAAACACAGTCAATCAAAAATTCGGCAACATAACAATGTTTCCCCAAAGGTCTGATCCCCTTCCCTTCTACTTTAATTTCTTTATATAATTATTCCTCACATACATTTGACCCTCATGTATAATTCATTAATTTTTAATAATTTATTTAAAGAATTATTCACCCACTACATGTATCACATTCTCCCTAGGTTACACAATTAATTTCTCTTTTATTTTTTTTATTTAAAATCCACTTTTCATCACATTTCCCCATGTGTTCCTAAATGTCCTCTTAGTTTTCTCTTAGTTCCCCAATCCCCTTAATTAATTGGTGTCTCCTAACTAGGTTTTAGTTAGAGTTGGATTAGGATTTTTCTTAGTTAGGCTAGGGTTGGTTGACTCAAATTCTATTCTATGCACAACCCATTCTCTCAAGTTGTGATTTATTTCTAAATAAAGATTCGTTTTAAATAACTTCATTCACACATGTGCATTTTATCAATTATTTAGGTATTTACTTACTATTTCCTAACATTTGATTTCCTTCAAATCTTCACTCATGTCACAATTCAATTAGTCTCTTTATTTAAATTTTAGACTTCGACTTAGAATTTTGGTAGGATTTAATAATTAATTATCTATTGTTTAATTAATTATTTTAATCCAACAAGCTCTGATCATTCCAATGTTTTCTTGGACACCTATGTTTATTGACTCAGTTTCAATTGTGCGGCGTTCCCTTCAAGATGCATATTCATTTTCTTAGGGTGCCACTCGTGTGGACTTGATTTTGGAAGTTTTTCCAACCCCTTGGAGTCAAAACTCCATTCAGTCGACCTTGTGAGAGACTAAGGGCTTATAAGGAATAAAGACTCTTCCTTATTGTATGCCCCTTAGAAATCTTTGTGAGAGACTGTCTCAGTCTTCCCTCACGACAACGTGGACCACCCAAACTAGGTAATAGTTAACCTACAGTTATGGCCACGGTGGAATTGCTAGTAAGTTGTGATGTAACAACCCTAAGTAATTGATCAATTGTCATTATTTAAATAATTGTTTAATGTATATTAGTTAATTAATTAATTAACTAATTGTCCTGATTTAATATTTTTTTAATGTATATTAGTTTAATTAATTAATTAATTAATTTCATGATTAAATATTTGGTTAATGAATTTGAGTTTAATAAATAATTAATTTATTAAATGGAGACTTAATGTATCGGATGATGGAACCATTAAAGAGAAAGGGGATAAGGTAGATGACACTTAATGGAGAGATAAGGTGGGTGAGACTTAATGAAGGTAGAAGGCGGTGAATGAGAGAAGGGGAAAGGAGGATAAGAGAAGGGAAAAACATGGGAGAAGGGACTTTCTTTTTGGGGAGAGCATAATTTTTCATAGGAGAAGATTGTATTGTTGGTTTGGGGGTGGAGTAGTTTGCTGGAGGATGGTACTATTGGTTTTTGCTTGAGGAACTTGTTGGAGTTTGGTGGATTGAGACAGGGCTCACCTGTTGCTGGGATTTTTGGGCTCGGGGGCCAGGAATCCTTAAGGAATATTGGAGCTAGGGAGCCAGAGAGGCTCTATTCCTAGCTGGATGGGAGGAAAAGATTCAGTTTTGGGCAGATTTTGGCAAAAGTTTCATCTTTAGCTTGGATAGACAGAGTTGGGGAAACAACATCACTTCAGAGGTATTTTTGTTCATTATCGTTATGATGGTTCATTATTTTACTATGTTCTGTATGTTATTCAATATGTTATTTATATCATGCTACTCATTTTGAATTTTGCTGAACCATGAACTGTTATTTTGTTGAATATAGAATCGTAAAGAAATTATGATAGAAATTTTATGTTTAAATTTATGAAATTTTAGGTTTTGTTATATAGGACCCTACACATGGTATCAGAGAAATGGTTTAAAAACCTCCCATTTCATACAACAACAAACCTCTTATAACAAGTGCAAAAATTTTTGTGTGTGCATGTGTACAATGGTGATAAGGACATTATACTATGTGTTGTAATACGACGATGAACATGACGCATGAAACTACGACAACAACATAACGACCTAAGGCGCACTTCAGGCATCTGGAAGCAAAGAAGGACAATCAAGCGATGAAAAATTAAGACTGACTACCCGCTCGTACTACCCTACAATGGTTAGGACCTACAGGAGACATAAGCAATGCTCAAGCCTAGGTTCCCATCGATTTTGACCATTTAAGGTCTCAAGGCTGGCGACTATTCTGAGGAACCATGAGGTGTCTACAACCCGCTCGTCACGAGTAGACCAGGGCCACTAAACTAAGGACAAACATCAAATTTAGTAAACAACTCATCCATCAATCAAGGATAAATGGTCAAAATCTACGAACCCTTTAACAATGGTTATCGTTCACTAAGGACACATCTAATTTACCATCAGTCATTAATGCACCCTCCAATTTAAGTAAAATAAAGCAGATTGCTATTTTTAAATACTAACAAAAATAAAATAGTTTGTTATATTTAACCAAAATAAAGTAGATGGCTATTGCTATTATTGCTATTATTAAATAGTCTCAACCTGTCAACAATTTCTGAGTTAATCCACATCTCCATCTCCTATCCATTTACATTTAAATGAAGCATTAACTAAGATAAAGTAGAGGCTACTATTTAGTAATTAATAAAGTAATAACACGACATTTAATAATGAGACAATTACTAACAAATATCCTATCAATTAATGTATCTCTAACATCTCTTGTTCCATCTGTTCCATCTCCTTCTTTTCCTTATAGGGGTGGTTAAAAGGTCCAAAGTTGAGAGGCTATGTCTTGGATCTAATTGGATGGCCAAAGAATAACAAGAATAATAGAGTTGCCAGAATATAAAAGCCCTTTAAATCGTCATCGGGTTAAGGAGAAACGCATGAGTGCAGACATTTAGGTTAATCCCCAGGGAGGGACTCGTTGTCCCTTAATTAAAATTTACTGTCAGTAAAGTAGCTGGAAAATGAAGGACAAGATTTAAGTCTAAGATCAACGCTACCCATGCATCAATGCTGGTCCAAATCCTTCAAGGATTGTCCCGCCAAATGATATATCTAGCATTTATCATGAACAGATTTATAAATTTGGAGAGCCCATTCTCATAATACATTTTCTACCGTAAATATTGCCAACGAGGGCTCTGTATCGAAATATGTTGTTTGCCTCAAGTTTGGTGGATGCACGCAAGAAGCAGACCGACCTAAGCGACATCAAGGCTGCCACTATCAATCTCAAGGTACCTGCTACCCATCCCAAGGGAGCCATGATAATTCCTAAATGCCCCAATGCATAAGCGTTGTTAACTCCTGCTATCAGAGCGAATCCTGTGTAGTACCATAGATCATGACTTGTAATATGGGTTGTGCTCTCATTGGCAGCCAGGTCTGGATCGTCATTTGTGGATTCCTTGGCCCAAGTAGAATCTATATGGAAACATTGTTCCTCCATGTTGTCTGTCGATCGAACTGGCTAGAACCTGAATCAGCCTGTTGCTGGGATGGATATTCTTCAGTCAACAGATAGAGGCGCAAACATGGAAGGGATCTATTGAAGGGTGATAATACATTCAGCAATGGGGCGCTTCCTGGAAGGAATCGTTGTCTATGAAATTTCTTGTTGACCTTTAATTTAAACATTGGAACGAATAAATTGCCGTAAAACTTAACCATAACAATTTTCTACCCTCGTAATAGCTACAAGACTCTTAAAATGAATAATCGTAGAAAAATTATAAACTGGTTAATATCAGAAAATGAATAATCGCCCTTGCACAATCAGTTTTTAAAAACAATGTCGAGTATCAATGCCCAGAAAAGACAAGAAATCGCAAACATCACTTCTAGTAATAAAATATTTTTATTAAAATGTAGCAGATAGAACCTCCAGTAATAAAACAATTTCCATAAAAATTTGCAGACGGAACTTCAATAAATTTGTCCCTAGCCAGAACAGAAATGGTAAAATGCAGTCATGAGATTAAATTTCTTTTCCAACCATAATACCCATCCCACGCATACAACAGTGAGAGCACAAGGACCCAAAGTAGAAGGGTCATGGGATGGTTGCAGGGATAACCAACACTACGCAAGAATTCCATACACAGAGACACTTTTGGCTAGAAGGCACAACAATAATCGACCAAGGACAACAACAGAGGTAGAGAGATGAGTTCATCCTTCGCTTCACCATCCTCACACAGAAAAGCAGGGCGTTGAGATCCATAGGTATTTTAATGCCAAGGCGATGACCGTAGATCAGGCTCATGGCCGACTGCTCGGGTGAGGACTGGTGTGCTAGGGACAAAAGAAAACAATCGCGAGGGTCACAGTCAACACCATAGGGCTGTCAAGTCATGTGGGGAACGAAGACCATGGGAGTCAACAATCATCATGCTAGGCTAAGAACAGTTCCAGTCATCAAATTTTAAAAATAACTCAATTTAACAACCCATTAACCATGCAGATCCAAATCATAAATCCTACAACATTCTATCATTCAAACGAAAAAGTGTACCATTGCTTGTTTGCCTGTTGTAAGTGTCGTCCGTGCACTCTTTGCAACTCGCTCTCGCCAACCGTCGAGACTTCACCGGTACCTCCCAGCCAACGCTAGGTGTACTCTTCTTCCCCCTTAGCCCCCCAAGCCACAAAGGGGCCACACACACTATACATAGGTTACGTCTAGCTCCAATCTTACCTCGCAAGGCCAAGCTACCACTCCTCTCTGAGCTGGGTATCCCAACTCCCACAAGTAAATTAGTCAAGTCAATATTTCTGCAGCGTAATGTTACGCAAACAGAAGATGATCCTTCATCCTTCTCCTTCCTTTATTTTGTAGAGTTTTGAACTTCCTTTCTTTCCTAAAATCTCATTTAGTTAAAGTTTTAAAAATAAATTCCTAATATTTCCTCTCCGTACAAGTGTCCCCCATCTCCTACATTCCTCCATAAATTAATTTCTTTAATTAAGTAATTATCTTTATTTCCCTCACCCACCTAGAGTTACTCCTATAATCACTCCTAGGTGTCCCTAGTTTCCTATTTTTTTTATTTTCCCTCTTTCCCCATTTACTTAGAACTCAAAACGTCAGGTGTGGAATATAACCCCTTTTCCCTTTTATCATTAATTTAGTATCTTTTAAATGATCAAAGGATAAAATAATTAAATCCCTCTTTACTTTTTATATCCACGGATTTTATGTAGTGGTCGAATGTGTGGTTGCACCCAGAGATACTATAATAAATGGTATCGTGACCCGTGCACACATAAGTGGATCAAAGCCCACCCCCATGTCCTTCAACTTTTTTTTTGGTCCCCGAGGTGTAGGACAGTCGGTGACGGAGTGTGTTGTTAAGCCACTCTGTGTTGTTAAAGTCACCGGTTCAAAACCTGCGGGGACAAAAATCCAACCATGTTAAGGGTTGGTGTGGCTCAGGCTGGGTGTGATCCTCGGGTGATTTTGACGGCTTATATGCCCCTGAGTCACGGTTTCTCAAGCCACAGGTTAATCACATAGCCAACAGGTCCCGCACAAATTAACAAACAAAAAAAAAATATCCACGGATTTTATTTCTTATGAATAATTTAATTTCATACTGCCTTCATGTTACAAAATTTTATGAAGGCCATAATTATTACTTAAGTGGATTTTATTTTAAATTTTATTATTTTATTTTATTTTATCTATTTATTTTATTTTAATTTTAATTTTAATTATTATTCTTTTTTAAAGGTAGACAAAAATTTACCCCTACTGAAATTATAGACTTTGTATTTAGATTTTGTACTGGGAAACATTTAATTAGGGAAACTGTTTTAAAATTTCTTAACCTGTTATTTATCGTAGGGCCATCTAGGTTCATCCCTCTATCATCATCAATGCAATGTACCCTTCAAGACTCACTAGGTGCTTCAAGGGTGCCACTCGCCTCATCTGTTCCTTTGCACGACATGCCCTTCAAGACGCACTGTCTGCTCCAAGGGTGCCACTCGCCTCTTGACTGATTGGTAGACATCAATAACCCCTGGAGTCAACACTCCGCGAGGTGAACTTGTGGTAGACTAAGGGATTCTAATGAATAATTCCCCTACCTTATTACGTGCCCCTTAGTATCATCATGAACGACTGTCATAGTCTTCCCTCATGGCATCGTCAGTCCTCTCGAACTAGGTAATCGTTAACCTACAGTTCTAGCCACAACGGGAGTGCTACTAGGTTCTGGCAAGGCTACTGTTCACACATCTCCCTCAACATATCTGGTAGTCATTTGCGACCCCTTTACTCCATATGTGAGTCTGGTCGGCAAGCTATCGTTAGCCTGCATCATCAACAAATCATGTCAGAACATATCCATATCATATCATTTAGTCAGATGCACTAATATCATAGTAAAATAATCAAACCCCAATGGCACACTCCCTGACTCGATCCAGATTCCAAGGGGTTCCATCGATGCCTCTGCATCCTCAAGGTCCAAAACCCTGCACGCTCAGTAAAACCAAGTCAATAGCACCTATCTATGTCAATGTAGTAAAACAACATGTCATCTACCCATAACACATCATAATCAAAGTCAAATGTTTTAATAGCATAATAATCCGGATCACTTGCGAGCAAGTGTCCTCAAAGAATAAGTTCGCTCAGTGAGCCAGAGCGGGATGTTGCATACACCCCCTCTTGGTCTAAACTTTGTCCCAAAGTTTCACAGTATAAATGATGAAATAAGTGTATCAAAGTATCATATGTCTATCTATCAAACAAAAATGGAAACTGATGGAGAATATCATATGTGTCCTCCTAGGTCGTCGAGTGCGGAATATAATTGTCCCACTGGACCTTGACCTGAACTACCGTTCGACGTTGTAGCTGTCGAATGTGATGATCCAATATGCAGACCAGCTCAACCATGAGTGCTCCCTCATCTGATACTTGCAAGGAACTCATGTCAATAACATGTGTACGATCACTAATATAATGTCTCAAAATAGATACATGAAAAAAATCATGCATACGCCTCAAAGAATCAGGCAAGGCTAGTCGATAGGCCACAGGGCCCTTTCTCTCCACAATCTTGAAAGATCCCATAAACCTAGGAGAGAGTTTAGCTCCCTTTCTAAACTTGATCGAACTCTTATGAGGTTTAACCCGCAAGAAGACTCGATCGCCGACCTCGTAACTACGGTTGACACGGTGCGCATCGGCATAACTCTTCTGTCGATCCTGCGCTTCTTTAATCCTTTGTATTATTGTTTTCATTTGCTCTTCCATTTCTTGGATCGCTTATGGTCCCACCAGGACCCTATCCTCAAGCCGATCCCAACTCAATGGCATCTGACACAGTCGCCCGTAAAGAAACTCGAAAAGCACCATCTTAATGGTGCTCTGGTAACTGTTGTTGTAAGTGAACTCCACTAGTGTCAAGAATTCCTCCCAACGCTTTTGTTGGTCCATTATGTACATGCGCAACATGTCCTCCAAGGCTTGATTTGTTCGTTTGGTCTTCCCGTCAGTATCCGGGTGATATGCAGTACTAAAGTTAAGTTGGGTTCCCATGGCCTCTTGGAAACTCGTCCAAAATCGTCCAGTAAACATCGATCCTCGATCGGATATAATCCTCTTAGGCATGCCATGCAGCCTCACAATCTCACTGATAAAAACTCTAGCTAATTCAGGTGTCTGATACATTGTACGCACAAGAATAATGTGAGCACTCTTCGTCAGAGTGTCTACTACTACGAAAATTGAGTCATGTCTTCTTGCCATCAGTGGCAATCCAACAATAAAATTCATCGAAATAACCTCCCATTTCAATTCCAGAATGTCGTGTGGTTGTAGTAATCCTGTTGGGTGTCTATGTTCAACCTTTACCTATTGACATTATAGACATATGGCCACATAGTTGACTATGTCGACCTTCATTCCCTTCCAAAAGAATAAAGGTTTAAGGTCTGCTCTCATCTTCGTGACTCCCGGATTTTCCATGTAAACTTCTCTATGAGCCTCGCTCAGGATCAACATTTTCAATTCGTCGTTCGACGATACGTAGATACGATTTTTAAACCTCAATAAACCATTTCTATCAAATGAAAATACTTCAAATCATGGTACCATCATTGTGTTTTGTCTGATAAAACCCTTGACCTCTTTGTACTAGTCATCGTCACGCTGTAAAGTTAGAATATTTTCACGTAGATTCGTCTGAAGGGGAAACACCGAAAAGATGTGTGGTCTCTGACTCAATGCATCCTCCACCCTATTCACTGTCCCTTTTATATAAGTAATCTCGAAATTGTACTTGCTAAGCAATTCCGACCAATGTCGTTGTTGCGCGTTCAGGTCTCTTTGCGTAAATATGTGTTGTAGTCCACAATGATCAGTCTTTAGTTCAAATTTTCATCCAACAAGGTAGTGTCTCCAAAATTTCAAGGCATATACAATGGCTAACAACTCCAAATCATACATCACATAGTTCTCCTCATGCCTTCTCAGTTTCCTCGAAATATAAGAAATCGCTCATCTGTCTTGCATCAAGACCCCACCTAAGCACTCCTTGGATGCGTCAGTGCATACCAAGAAGTCTGCATCCATGTCAGGGACCTTTAGTATTGGTGTTGTTGTCAACAACTCCTTGAGCCTCTGAAATGCTTCCGCGCATTTCTTGGTCCAAACAAACTTCTTGTTCTTCTTCTGCAACTCCGTGATTGGATTTCCTATCTTCGAAAATTCCTCGACGAACCGTCGATAGTATCCTGCTAAACCCATGAAGCTACGCACTTCTGGGACATTCGTCGGTGTAGGACATTCCATAATAGCCTCGACCTTGGCTAGATCCATGGCGATGCCTTCACTAGAGATGACATGCCCTAAGTAGTGAATCTTTGATTGATAAAATGAGCATTTGGACAACTTCCCATACAATTTGTGCTCTTGCAAACACTGTAGTACCAAGCGCAAGTGCTCATCATGCTCCTCTGTCATTCTAGAGTAAATCAAAATATCGTCAATGAATACTTGGACGAACTTTTCCAAGTACTCTTGGAACACCCCGTTCATCAAACTCATAAATACCCCTAGGGCGTTTGTCAATCCAAATGGTAAAACAGTAAACTCGTAATGTCCAAACCCTTAAAGGAAATCTTCGGAATGTCATCCTCCTTGATCCATAACTGGTGATACCTTGATCACAAATCAATCTTGGAGAACATCGTCGCACCCTTCATTTGATCGAAAAGATCATCAATTCTTGGCAATGGATATTGATTCTTGATCATAGCCTTATTCAGTTGACGGTACTTAATTCAAAGCCTCCACGATCTGTCCTTCTTTTGTATGAAAATAATAGGTGCACCCCATGGTGACACACTAGGACGTATCANTGGAGCACACGGTGGAACCTTAGTGGGTGTCGGCGCCCTGGCCTCATCTCTGTCCAGACGGTTGATCAGTGCCTCAGACATGCGTTGAAAAGATCTCATCATTTCGACTACATCACCAACTACTATCTGCTCATGCCCGAGAACCTACTCGTCTCCCTGGAAGTTAGACCCCTTATGTGTGGATGTTACTAGAGGCATTGCGCCTCCTCCCCTCGTACCCCATCGTTTGCCTCCACGGTGTCCTCTAACCATGATTACCTGCACGCACACAAGTCGACTTGATCAACAATAATATAATTAATCATATCAACGAAAGTCGTAGCGATCCCAAGTCGCGGGTTGAACCCGCTCTGATACCATATGTAATAGACCTCTCATTTCGTATAACAACAAACCTCTTATAAAAAGTGTGAAATTTTGTGTGTGTGTGTGTGTACAATGGTGATAAGGGCATTATACTCTGCGTCACAATACGACGACGAACATTACGTATGCAATTGTGACAACAACATAATGACCTAAGGCGCACTTCACGCATCTGGAAGCAAAGAACGACAATCAACCGACAAAAAATTAAGACTGACTACCCGCCTATCCTACCCTGCAATGGTTAGGACCTCTAGGACACATAAGCAATGCTCAAGCCCAGGTTCCCATCGATTTTGACGAGGGATGATTTTAAGGATGGAAATTTATTTTAAAATGTAGAAACCTTGGCGAATCTTACTAATCCTTCATATGCCAACTATAAATGTTTGGTGATATTTTTGTAAAAATATTCAAATTTCTAAGTATTTTATATAGATTTTATAAAATTTTGGCGATTTTTAAGGTAAAATAATTTTATCCTATATAATTTGAGCTAATGATTTTTAAAATAGCGAATCTCGTTTTTGGAAAAACCATGGAAAATTAGCCCATGAGCGAAATTTAGCCCCTAAAATCATCCATGATTTTGACCATTTAAGGTTTTAGGGCTGGCGACTGTTCTGAGGAACCAGGAGTTGTCTACAACCCGCCTGACACGAGAAGACCAGGGCCACTAAGCTGGGGACAATCATCAAATTTAGTAAACAACTCATCCATCAATCAAGGCTAAATGGTCAAAATCTATGAACCCTTTAACAATGGTTATCGTTCACTAAGGACACATCTAATTTACCACAAGTCACTAATGCACCCTCCAATTTAACATTACTTATAATCAATTTATCACGTCTAAGTAATCAATACTAGATCTATAATGAAAAATAAAATGCACCGTCAATCATAGATCCAATGAGCAAGTCTGGAAATCGCAATAAGGTCACTATTCACCAATCAACTTTAATTATTACACATTCCAATTGGGCAATTCTAATTCAATCTTATTCTCAATCTACTAGCCATTAACATTAATTGAAACATTAACTAAATTAAGTAGCTTGCTATTATTAAATACTAACTAAAATAAAGTAATTTGTTGTTATGAAATGTTAACTGAAATAAGGTAGATTGCTTTTATGAAAATAAAGTAGATTGTTATTTTTAAATACTAACAAAAATAAAGTAGTTTGATGTTATGAAATGTTAACTAAAATAAAGTAAATTGCTTTGATTAAAATAAAGCAGATTGTTATTTTTAAATACTAACAAAAATAAAGTAGTATGCTATATTTAACCAAAATAAAGTAGATGGCTATTGCTATTATTAAATAGTCTCAACCTATCAACAATTTCTGAGTTAATTCACATCTCCATCTCATGGCCATTTACATTTAAATGAAGCATTAACTAAGATAAAGTAGAGGCTACTATTTAGTAATTAATAAAGCAATAACACTACATTTAATAATGAGACAATTACTAACAAATATCCTATCAATTAATGTATCACTAATATCTCTTGTTCCATCTGTCCCCCTCCTTCTTTTCCTTATAGGGGTGGTTAAAAGGTCCAAAGTTGAGAGGCGATCTAATTGGATGGCTGAAGAATAACAAGAATAATAGAGTTGCTAGAATATAAAAGCCATTTAAATCGTGGTCGGGTTAAGGAGAAACGCATGAGTGCAGACATTCAGGTTAACGCCCAGGGAGGGACTCGCTGTCCCTTAATTAAAATTTACTGTCAGTAAAGTAGCTGGAAAAAGAAGGACGAGGTTTAAGTCTACGCTCAACGCTACCCATGCATCAATGCTGGTCCAAAATCCTTCAAGGATTGTCCCGCCAAATGATATATCCAGCGCTAATCATGAAGAGATTTTTAAATTTGGAGAGCCCACGCTCAGAATACATTTTCTGCCGTAAATATTGCCAGCGAGGGCTCTGTATCGAATATGTTGTTTGCCTCCAGTTTGGTGGAGGTGTGCAAGAACCAGACTGGCCTAAGCGACATCAAGGTCGCCACTATCAGTCTCAAGGTACCTACTACCCATCCCAAGGGAGCCATGATAATTCCTTAATGCCCCAATGCATAAGCGTTGTTAACTCCTGCTATCAGAGCGAATCATGCGTGGTACCATAGATCATGACTTGTAAGATGGGTTGTGCTCTCATTGGCGGCCAGGTCTGGATCGTCGTTTATGGATTCCTTGGCCCGAGTAGAATCTATATGGAAACACTGTTCCTCCATGTCGTCTGTCGATCGAACCGGCTGGAACCTGAATCAGCCTGTTGCTGGGATGGATATTCTTCAGTCAACGGATAGAGGCGCAAACATGGAAGGGATCTGTTGAAGGGTGATAATACAGTCAACAATGGGGCGCTTCCTGGAAGGAATAAATGTCTATGAAAGTTCTTGTTGACCTTTAATTTAAACACTGGAACTAATAAACCTCCGCAAAACTTAACCATAACAATTTGCTACCGTAGTAATAGCTACAGGACTCTTAAAATGAATAATCGCAGAAAAATTATAAACTGGTTAATATCAGAAAATGAATAATCGCCTTGCACAATCGGTATTTAAAAAAAATGTCGGGTATCAATTCCCAGAAAAGCCAAGAAATCGCAGACATCACTTCTAGTAATAAAATATTTTCATTAAAATGTAGCAGACAGAACCTCCAATAATAAAACAATTTCCATAAAAATTTGGAAACAGAACGTCAATAAATCTGTCCCTAGCCAGAACACAAATGGTAAAATGCAGACATGAGATTAAATTGTTTTTCCAGCCATAATACCCATCCCACACATACAACAGTGAGAGCGCAAGGACCCAACGTAGAAGGGTCATGGGATGGTTGCACCGATAACCAACACTACGCAAGAATTCCATACACAAAGACACTTTTGGCTAGAGGGTGCAACAACAATCAACCAACAACAACAGAGGTAGATGGATGAGTTCTTCCTTTGCTTCACCATCCTCGCACAGAAAAGTAGGGCATTGAGATCCATAGGGCTTTTAATGCCAAGGCGACGACCGTAGATCAAGCTCTTGGCCGAGTGCTCAGGCGAGGAATGACATGCTAGGGACGAAGGAAAACAATCGCGAGGGTCACAGTCAACACCACAGGGCTGTCAAGTCATGCGGGGAACGAAGACCATGGGAGTCAACAATCATCAGGCTAGGCTAAGAACAGTTTCAGTCATCGAATTTTAAAAATAATTCAGTTTAACTACCCATTAACCATGCAGATCCAAATCATAAATCCTACAACATTCTATCATTCAAACGAAAAAGCGTACCGTTGCCTATTTGCTTGCTCTGGGTGTCATCCGCGCACTCCGTGCAACTCCTGCTCGCGGACCGTCGAGACTTCACCAGTACCTCCTAGCCAACGCTAGGGGTACTCTTATTCCCCTTAGCCCCCCGAGCTGCAAGGAGGCCACACACACTATCTAGAGGTTACATCTAGCTCCTAGCTCGCCTCGCAAGACCAAGGTACCACTCCTCTTCGAGCTAGGTATCCCAACTACCACAAGTAAATCAGTCAAGTCGATATTTCTGCAACGTAACGTTACACAAATAGAAGATGATCCTTCATCCTTCTCCTTCCTTTATTTTATAGAGTTTCCAACTTCCTTTCTTTCCTAAAATCTCATTTAGTTAAAGTTTTAAAAATAAATTCCTAAAATTTCCTCTCCGTACAAGTGTCCCCCATCCCCTACATTCCTCCATAAATTAATTTCTTTAATTAGGTAATTATCCTTATTTCCCTCATCCACCTAGAGTTACTCCTAGAATCACTCCTAGGTGTCCCTAGATTCCCTTACAGATTTTAAAGGCTTTCCCTATTATGAAATTGCTAATTCAGTTTAAAATTAGAAAGCTCTTAAATGTGGATTCTTTACTAAGTTGACTTCCCGCTTTTTCCCTTAAGTTCCCCTTTTTTCTTTTTATGTTACCTCATTTCTCTAGTTTCCTATTTTTTTTATTTTCCCTCTTTCCCCTTTTAATTAGAACTCAAAAAGGCACGTGTGGAATATAACCCCTTTTCCCTTTTATTATTAATTTAGTATCTTTTAAATTATCAAAAGATAAAATAATTAATTCCCTCTTTACTTTTTATATCCACAGATTTTATTTCTTATGAATAATTTAATTTCATACTCCCTTCATGTTACAAAATTTTATGAAGGCCATAATTATTACTTAAGTGGTTTTTATTTTAAATTTTATTATTTTATTTTATTTTATC
>JZKD02S1768276.1:469805-552658 GCA_000966675.3 Picea glauca | reverse complement strand
CATAAATAAAATAAAATTACTAATCTAAATTACAACTAATGGCCTAAATCCGACATAAATAAAATAGCATTACTAATCTAATATGCCCCAATTAAGGGGTAATGAGCCAATATTAAGGCTTAACACTGCAACTCCGAGAGATCCAACAACCCCCCTAGATCTTCGTGAAATCTCCTCGGAGAATTCGACCTTTCGTCCCTTACAAATGAAATCTATGAAATGACAGGATCCTCTTCCATAGAACTCGTCGCCCTGCGCACAAACCCACGATGCTTCTTGCAAGCTTTCCAGGCATGACTTTGTCTATACCATCCTTCGACGAACTCGAAGGCCTATCCTTCCTGAACTTTTCTCCCAACTTTCGAGTCCCTTCAGGAAAAATCTTGCACACACTCCTTGAGGAAAATCTTCAACAACGTCTAAGTGTTGAAGCTTCGACTCTGCGCACACCTACAGCAGAAATCTTAATTCCCTTTTCTCTGAATCACAACTTTGAGACTTCGTCTAGCCTGCGCACGCCTTGCACGGCTCCAGTGCCAAATCTGCACTTCTGAGATGAATTAGGACAAAGTTATCTCTAATTGAACCCTTCTGTCAACACACTCCTTGTGGATGATTCAACTGCACTCCTTGCAAGAATTCTCTGGTTCAAGATAGAGAAACAATTGAAACTAATTCCTTGTTCCCTCCAGACTTCAATTCAACCATGAAATCACATACACAGCATATAAAATAAAGTGTATAACAGGAAGAAAACATCCATGAGAACAACATAAATACACAGAGAAATAACACAAACCATGAATTTGAATCAAGCTTTCTTCTATTAATTCAAATATCTGTACATGGGTGTTCTTCACACAATCCTTTGTCTGCTCTTCTCTTCTACTTCTCTATTGATGATGTTACAATAATACAATGATGGTGTCTATATCCCATTTCCCTCATGTGCTCTAAAGCTATCAAATATATAATTAAATTCCTATCTACCAGCATTAAATCTATTAAATGCCGACTATCTACCTAAGGACGAGAGCTATCCGCTCAAGGTCCATTACAATATACAAAGTGCACTTCATTAAATCCACACATTAATGTTTGCGCAACACTATCAAGGTTTTTTCAAAAATTGTGCTTGCGCTTTCCAGCTGTCTTCTGCTCCGTGTTGGCTCGCTTGATGTGCTGGCAATGCTCCTGCATCAAAATAGCGAATCTACTTTTTGGAAAAACCATGGAAAATTAGCCCATGAGAGAAATTTAGCCCCTAATATAATCCATGAGTCAGATGGTCGATTGATTTATCTATGGAGGGCTTAAGGAAATCTAGCTTGATCCATATACAAGTGTTTTCTGATGGGATACCACTCAAAAGGGTACCTACATGGGTTACAAGGGTGGCCAATAGATGTGCGCTTAAGTACCTCTTGTATTTCCTGCATGTATGACTCCCCGACCATAGTTTTATTCTCGTAATGATAGATCTATGTATCTTTAAGACGTCGATGTACGTCTCTACCCTGAAAAAATGTTAACTCACAATTTTCTTTCTGAGGAAGGTACTCTGATACCACTTGTAGTATTACATATATAAAATAGTATGAAAAACAAAAATATTTTACCATAGAAATGGTAGAGAAACAATAATATAACCAGGATAATACGAGAATAACACTGGAAAGAGCACCTTGATTAATGATATCAATGTTCACTTCCCTCTTTGAGGGGGCAACCTCCAGCAGGGGAAAGCTCTATTAGAATAATATCCAATACAAGATTTCCCATACCCTCTACTCCTATTTATACCAAATATATCTATCCAAAATATCAATCTAGAGGAAGATCCTTCTAGAAGTGGAAGCTTCTATTAGGTATTCTTACATTTGACTTATTCTTCCTTATTGCTAGGCCTTATTAATATTAGCCTTTATTACTTGGAATTATATTATTCTACCTATGTGAGTGGTTAGGGAGGCTAGGTCCCTAACAGAAAATGGATCTTCATCCATTTTGTATAATTTCTGCTACTATGAGATATCTTATAACAACCCTGAACCCATGTTTGAGAATTTTTTTGGAAACGTACATGTGTAGTTACCTTGTATGTTGATTTTTTTCTCTACTCCCAGAATCATAGAAAGTTGAAGTAATTGTAAGTCTCCCACACCTATGATTGATTAAAATTGCATGCAATATATTTTTTACCATTTAATTTGATATTGAGTGTGTGTGTTTGTATTATAATCGACAACGTTTGCATTTTTTCTTTCAAATTTCCATGTTACATTCTCGCAATACTTTTTTTTATTTTCCAAGTTACAATGCCCAAGGAAAACCCCTAAGTACTTACCCTCATTTATAGGATGGAACTTTTTCTACAGACAATCCCTCTTAAAACTTACACTAGGAGATAAAAAACAAACAAAACCTTTGAGGAAGTACCTGAATAGACTATAGTTGATGGCGTGGAAATCCATTCTAATACAGTTTCTCAACACGAAGTTAATGTTGTCATAAATTTAAGAGACCTACATGAATTTATGAATGAATCTAAGGAGCGAGGAGGTATGTAAAATTATATGAAAAAAAACAAATTATGATTTTTTTTGTTACTTTAGAAAGTATAATTGATATAATTCCTCCTTAAATTCCATTACTTGACTATAATGTCCCTATTATGGGCATTGATTCTACTTCACCAAGTTCAAATGTGAACATTCCAACATACATTTTTGATAACATATTCATTTTATCGATTTTTGATAGAATAATGTGTTATAAACATGATGCAAAGGAGTATTCTTCATCTCTACATAGTTGGAAGAAAAAGTGCAAACTAAAGAACAAGGATAATATTGAATTCTTGACAAACATTGCAAGTTTGCAATCAACAATTGTGAAGGAGATACTAGAATCAAGTAGCATAATAAATGGAAAATATTATGTTATTGTTGGATTACAAACAAAGCTATAAAAAATAAAAAGGAATATAACAAGGAGATTTCTAATACCAAGGAAATCTTCGCAAAGACATTGGCTACGTATGAAAACACTATTTAAAACTTTCAAGAAGACCGGAGGTTTTGAATATACCTTCATTGAAAACTCTAATTAATATGGTTGTGGATGAATTCAAAAATATTTTGAAGGACAAAGATACATTTATTGAAATTTTAAAGTCTCAATTTGAAAAAAAAAAGTGATAGAGGAACATGAGAAGCATAAATCATAGATTGAATATATAAGAACATTGTGACCAGTTTGAATAAATAAAATGTTACACAAGGTAATAAGTTGAAATGGAGATAGATAACTGATGAGCCTCATTATTGTACATTTTAAAGGCTCATATTTGACATATTTTTCCACCAAAAATGACTTAATGTTTTCTTTTAACCATATTTAATTGGCAATCATGGGTATTTTGTATATTCCTTAATCAATGTATGATTGAGGTGGATTTTTATGTATAATATACATTTTTCACTAATTCTTTTGAAAAGAGACATGTGTTCCACCAACCAAGTCGAACTATAGGAATCAAGGGTGCCAAACTCCTAGAATCAGGGGATTTTGTCTCCTCGAGTGAGCTCCTAGCCAAAGATCAAGGGAAATTGTCTATAACTACCTCCAATAGTGCTCTGTGTGCATATATGACCACTTTTGATTAGAATAAGTTCGAAATACAAATGTTAAAGGATGGGATCCCTCATTTAATTAACACTTTCCTTGATTGAGGAAGGGAGGTCGAACTCTCTAATTATATATATGCATCTAGTCTAAGAAGTGGGATATAAAGAATTTCTCAAGAAGCATTGTATGGAGATGTTTTGAAAGAATTTTTGAAAACTAATAACTTTGATGTTGTTGATGTATTGTTGATATTTATGAAACGAAATGGATTTTCCTTCGATCCATTAAGATTTCTTTTAGGTTCCTTATGCTTCTTGGGTAGGGTCCATACAAGAGGTATCATGGACCCTTTTTGTTATTTATGTAGTTTTCATGCATATTAGTTAGTGCTTAGATAGTGTTTCATTCTCTATTGAATTTAGATTTAGTTTTTCATGATCGATTTCTTTTTGTGTTAAGATTTTTCCTAACTGACCAGTTGTAGTAGCATCCTGTACAAATGTTCCATAACCTTTTGGAGAACTCATAGGTGCCTCCCAAGGCTAAGAAACATATATTCACTTCATTTATTTATAGTCTATATTTTTCAATTCTTTTAAAGACTTGCAGTATGTTTTTAGACTTCATTTTTATTCTTGTAGGAGTATCTTGTAGAAGTTGAGCGGATCCTATAGAAATGCACAATTCCTGTAGAAAACTCATGTAAGTATTCTTTAGATTTATATTTTGACCTAGCTTAATTTTATTTTCCTGAAAGAATCAATAGAAAATAAAAGTACATTTATATTGATAATGATCAAGGGGTTAGATGTTTTTATTCATGCATCAATGGAAATTTATTTCCATTATAGGTTTCATGTCATAGTTTAGAGTTTTACTTCTATCACATTTCTCTATCATAATTTCAAGTTGGTTTCATCTTTTTTTTTTAGTTTAACTTTCCTGATTTAGTATTTTTTAATGTAGTAGAATAAGTTATATTCATGCACTTTGGATTAGTTGTAATTTTAGATTGGTGTGTTTCCTTCATGCAATTAGTTCATAGCTTCTTTTTGTCACTTGATTTCCTGTACATTTTCATCCTTTTATCATACTAAACTATTTCTAGCGACAATTTCATATTGCACATACAATGCATAACACCTATTAAGTTTGTATGGACCCCGGGTTGACAAGTAAAGTAAAAGACAAAGGGTATAGTAAATAATTGTTCTTATT
Organism: Picea glauca; assembly: GCA_000966675.3. Classification (NCBI taxonomy): domain Eukaryota; kingdom Viridiplantae; phylum Streptophyta; class Pinopsida; order Pinales; family Pinaceae; genus Picea; species Picea glauca. The sequence continues at coordinate 547,810 of JZKD02S1768276.1, read as the reverse complement.
GTTGGTACCATCACTTTTTGGCATTGTTTCTAGGGAAGTGTTGAAGTCTGGATGCGTAATGCCCATATATTTTTAAACATCATTAAGTTTCCTAAACATTTTATGAAAGTAAACTGAAACAAAACTTCATAGCATGATATTGAATTTTATAACAACAATTCCAGTAACTTAGATTTATCAATAAATACTAAATTCATGGCAGAATGAAATAAATACATAACTTAACAAGTACCTGGATCTGATGTTAATTTATGTTGCCTCTTTTCCTTGTTGCTTCCTTTCTGCTCCCTGCTACACAGATCAACCCTTCCACAAACAGGAAAATAACTACCCAAAACTATTGTCCTCCCTGCCAACTAGGAAAACTACCTAGCTACAGGATATCTATGGATATTTTGGCCCTCCGTGCCCAAAACCTCCAGCAACTCAGTGCCTCCCATGATCAAAAGCCACAGTCTCAAAACTCTATTCTCACAGTAAGTCCAAAAGTCCACAAAATAAAATAGTGCACAGAAACTCGTTTCTCATAGCAAAACACAACCATCCAGAGGCTCTCTGCTCACGGCAAAACAAAACCGTCCAGAGGCTCTCTGCTCACGGAAAAACACAATCGTCAGAGGCTCTCTTCTCACGATAAAACACAATCGTCCAGAGGCTCTCTGCTCACAGCCCAATACCATAGTCTCCGCCGATACAGTTGGCTCAACAATTACAGTCCACAACATCCATCCCCCCCCGTCGAATGGTGCGCACATCCCCCTCTTCCTGCCCCTTATTCCTCCCTGCCGACTCAGACATTAACTTCACAACCATCCATGTCCTGTGTCCTTCATCCCTTCACTAATATTTTTATCATCTCAGGATTTCTGGGCTTCTCGCCCTACATACGACACCCTCTACCGCATACGCAATTCCTGTTATCTCATTTTTTTTTTTTTGATCCCTTAAATTTATGGCACAGGCCATTAAATGTGATCTTCAGTTCGATTATTATTACTTAGTTAATCCTCAATTATTCATTTAATTAGATCTTACTTAATAATCTTTAATCATTTATTCAATTAGGGTCGTTACATACACCCACCCTTCAAGAAAATTTGTCCCGGAGTTAAGGTATCTGATGATACAAAGGAAAAAGGGCATGGTTCATACATTCACAGCAAGTAACTGACAATATCAGTAAGTAAATCAAGAATTCCATACATACTAATGGATATGTACAAGGAATTCATGTGTAGCTAGTACATGCAAACCTCGTGCATGTACTAATAATCAAACTGTCATTCTTTAATAATTTACGTATGCATTCAATCCAGTCAGCAAGGCTAGTCTTTTATAAAAGACAACAATCACTTATTTGTGTGAGAAATCCTTTTATTACAATTGTCCAGATCAGTAATAATTTTTTTTTTAAACATCTATGGTTTAGTTACATAATAATGAATATTCATATATACAAATTTCTCTCCCTTTTTTTTCTTTTCGAAGGGACTACATAAATTCCACCACAAGATAGATCTCCATATGTCTCAACTATTCTACTCATCCTTCCTTCCTAACCTACTTCCATCTCCCATCCTATCCTTCCTCTTCTAGACTATCTTGGAGCGCCAACTATATTGGCCTAACTCCAAATAGAACCCATAAGTGGAAGTGTCGCTATCTCGACCAAGCTTCCCTAGCAGGCAACTGACAGTCCTCATCACACATCTTGGGGAGCGTGAACCAGCACCATCCTCCCAGGAATTCAAGTTTCATAGGATACACAGTGGGAAACACCTCCACCCCTCCTAATAGTACCAGGGTCAACAACCTATAATGGAGGATACATGGTGGGAAAAGCCTCCACCCCTCCTAATAGTACCAGGGTCAACACCCTATAATGGAGGATACACAGTGGGAAAATCCTCCACCCCTCCGAATAGTACCAGGGTCAACACTCTATAATGGAACACACAGGGGCACCATGTTGTTGGAGGTTTTGTCATCGTTTATTTGGTTTTGGGCAGTGTTAGCACCAAAATCATAGCATAATCATGCACTAGTCCACATATGACAACAATGCATCCAAATCAATATAATTTCACATACATTATTCATACCATAATGTTTTCCAGTTAGTGGTCCTGATATCCACTTTCATCATCATTATCACTTGGCTATTTCATAGCCCATAACCTRCAGATTAGTCTGCAACACAAACTCATATTTTTCTATGCATTATCATCATATAATTGCATACTTTCATCATTTCAATTTGGTATCCCCGTACCAATACATTAACATCAAAGTTTTCCAATTTGAATTAGATTTCACAATATCCCATAATTCATACTTTTTACACATTCACAAGATTATCATTTACCAAAATAGATTTCATCGTATCCAACATCATTCTAGTGGTATTTAAACATTCAACAATTTCTCTTTCTCACAATATGTCTCATCATATACATCATCATCAATAGCATTTAGACATTCATAAAATTTTCATTCACATAATAGATCGCATTACATGCATCATCATCAACAACACTTAAACATTCATTATTGTTCATAAGTTTAAAGTTTAAATATATCAATTAATAGTTTCACTGTGACTAGGAAATAAAGTGTATAGGCCTCAGGTAATCCTGGTCATCTAAGTCAAAAGGTGGTGTTACCTACACCCCTCCTTCGAGAAACACGTTCTTGAGGTGGTCAAAATAGTGATGGATAGTCTCGCCATAGTGTCTCAGCGTCCTCCCAAGTAGCAGATCCGGGACTATACTTGTCCCACTGGACCTTAACTTGGTCTACCAAATGGTTTCTGAGCTGTCGGACTCTACGGTCCAATATGCATAACGGTTCAACCATGAGGGTTCCCACGTACGATACCTGCAATTCTTTCCAATTTAGTTTATGTGATTCATCAGCAACATAATGACATAAAACAGATACATGAAATACATTATGATTTTTATGCAAGTGGGGTGGCAGTACGAGACGATAGGCAACGGTTCCAATTTTCTCTTGGACCCTAAATGGCCCAATAAACCGTGGTGACAACTTTTTCCCCTTCCTGAACTGTATGGTACTCTTATTGGGCCTGATACGGATGAAAAATTGGTCCCCCACTTCATAACTTCGGTCGGTCCTGTGTGCATCCGTATAACGTTTTTGTCTATCCTGTGCTTCCTTTAGTCTCTGCCTGATCTGAATCACTTGTTCCTCCATTTCCTGAATCAATTCTGGTCCAACTCTTACTCAGTCTTCTAATCTATCCCAAATCAATGGTGTTCTGCATGGCCTTCCATACAAAGCTTCGTATGGTGGCATTCTGATGGAACTATGATAACTGTTATTATAGGAAAACTCTACCAAAGGTAGGTACTTCTCCCATTGGGTTTGATTATCCATCACATACATCCTAAGCATGTCTTCCATGACTTGATTTACTCTTTCAGTTTTCCCATCTATTTCAGGATGATAAGATGTTCTTAAGTTCAACTGAGTCCCCAATGTTGACTGCAAACTTGTCCAAAACCTAGATGTGAATCCGGAGTCCCTATCTGAAATAATCTTCTTAGGTATCTCGTGCAAACGGATGACCTCACTTATGAACACTCGTGCCACATCAATAACATCGTAAGTGTCTCTAACCGGAATGAAATGAGCACTCTTGGTTAACTTATCCACTATCACAAGAATGGCATTGTGTCTATGAGATGTGAGTGGCAACCCTACAACAAAATCCATTGAGATGACTTCCCATTTGGACATAGGAACATCATGTGGTTGTAGGAGGCCTGTCGGGTGATGGTGATTGGCCTTCACTTGTTGACACTCTAGGAATTTGGTGATGAAATGGACTACATCATGCTTCATTCCTACCCAAAAGAAGAGTTTCTTTATCTCTACGTACATCTTCTTCACACCCGGATGCGCACAATAAATTGATCTATGGGATTCCTTCAGTATGATGCTTCGAATATCCCCATTCTCAGGGATGTACATCCTTCCTTGATATGTTAACTATCCGTCTATTTCTATATTATATCCTTCATACTTTGGGTCTAACTGCTTCCCGCTCTGGAGGTTTCAAGTAATGTTTAAATACCAATTGTCTCCTAGTAGTTGTCCCAACACATGTTCCCTCAGACTGACCTTTAAGGTCACCAAGGAGAAAATACGTGGTCTCCTACTCAAGGCATCTACGACCACATTTTCCTTTCCCTTTATGTATGAAATACCAAAATCATACTCACTCATAAACTCACTCCATCGCCTTTTCCTGGCGTTCAGATCTCTTTGAGTGAAGAGGTGTTTTAAACTTTGATGGTCCGTCTTGAGCTCAAAATTTCTCCCCACAAGATAGTGTCTCCAAAGATTCAGAGCTAGCATTACAGCTGCGAACTCTAAGTCATGAGTCGTGTATAACTCTTTGTTCTTCTTCAAATATAGTGATGCATAAGCTATCACTCCTCCATCCTGCATTAGCACGGCCCCCAACCCTTGTTTCGAGGCATCCATGCAGACCATGAAGTCCTTTTCCATATCTGGCACTCATAGAATTGGCGCACTAGTTAGCAACCTCTTAAGATCAATGAATGCACTATCACATTCTTCTGTCCATTCATACCTAACCCCTTTGCATTGCAGGGTGGTGATGGGTTTCGCTATTTTTGAGAATCCTTCCACAAATCTCCGGTAATAATCTGCTAGCCCCATGAAGATTCTCACCTCATGTGCATTTTTCGGCACTGGCCATTCCATAATGGCCTTTACCTTTTCTGGGTCCACCGAGATTCTTTCGCCTGAAATGATATGACCTAAATAGTGGATCTCTTTTTGGAAGAAGGAACACTTCGAAAGCTTCCCATACAGTTTGTTCTCACTAAGGCAAGACAATACTACTCGCAAGTGTTCCTCGTGTTCTCTTTCATTTCTGGAATAGATGAGAATGTCATCCAGAAAAACTTGTACAAATCGATCTAAGTACTTCCGGAATACGCCGTTCATGAGGCTCATGAACACTGCTGGAACATTGGTCAATCTGAAAGGTACTACAACAAACTCGTAATGTCCAAACCGAGTTCGAAAGAAAGTTTTTGGGATATCACCTTCCTTAATCCTTAACTGATGATATCCAGATCGCAAATCGATCTTTGAGAATACCGCTACTCCTTTCATCTGATCGAAGAGGTCATCTATTCACGGCATTGGGTACCTATTTTTCACTATAGCATGGTTCAAGTCCCTGTAGTCTATACACAGTCGTAAGGATCCATCCTTATTCTTTACAAAAATTACCGGTGCGCCCCAGGGTGAAACACTGAGCGTTACTAGCCCTAAGTCTAGTAACTCCTTCAAATTCATTTGCAATTCACAAAGTTCTGGCGCTGTCATTCGATACAGAGTCTTGGATATTGGTTTTGCACTAAGTTTTAGCTCAATGGTAAAATCAAGCTCCCTCTCAGGAGGTAATCCTAGTAATTTGTCTGGAAAAACATTCTGAAATTCTAGCAATACTGGGTACTGACCCAATGAGGGTCCCTTCCTTTCATTCACTGCTTCTACTACATAAATTTGACACCCTTGTCTCAAGCATTTCTTGACCTTCATAGTTGATATAAAGCGTAATGACACTTTTCTCTGTACACCCTAAATATCTATCGGTTTTCCTTCATCATTGACACAAAGCACCTTCTTTGCAAAGCAATCTATCAAAGCTCGATGAGCTGCTAACCAATCCATTCTAATGATTAAGTCATATGCCCCAAGAGCAGTGACATATACCTTCAACCTGGTAGTGCACACTACTAGGTTTACTATACAATTATTGACACTAGGTCCTACAACTTGTTTTTCCCCTGAAGCCATCTCGACTTGTATAAATTCATTGTGCTCATAGGCTGCCAGCCCACTCTTTTCTAATGCAGATGGTGAAATGAAACTATCTGTCGCACCAGAATCAAATAAAATTTTAACACTAATATGATTTAGCGTGCCTGATGACTCCACCACGGTGGATTGATGTTCGGCCTGGCGGTTATTAACCGTTGCGTAAATCTGATGGTTGCTATTTGACCTCCTCATTGGTGCCTTTCCATCTCTATGCACAAACCTTGATTGTAACTTTGGGCAATCCCGTTCGTAATGGGGTTCTTCGCATCTCCAACAGGCAATACCAGATTGAATTGGTGCACTCTTATGTGACTAATTCCTAAACGAGTTCCTTCCCCTGGAACCCCTACCCCTACTAGATGTTCCTCGAGATGGTCGTGGGCCTGTCTTCACCGTTGGCGACGAACGAGATGCTGCACTAGTTGCCATTTAAATCCCTATAGATACTATCCTTGGCATGACTCTATTACCATAAGATGGTGGTCTTGAGCCCCCTCCCCTAGGAAATGTCATCGGGGTCTTTCCTACAAATCCAAGGCGATGCGAAAATGCCGACCTTGTACCCCCTGTTAAGTTTATGTGTTCTTCTGCATAACGCGCACTTTCTATCACCTCCGCTACTGAAGACGACTTCCACATCCACACCATAGCTCTTATCTTCAGGTTCAATCCATAAACGAAGCGCTCTGTCTGTCATTGGTCATTGTCCATATACGAAACATACTTGACTAGCTCCATAAACCTAATATCGTATTCTTCTACAGTCTTGTTTCCTTGTACTAAGGCATGAAATGCCCCTACCTGTTTCTCCTCGTAGTATGATGGTAGATATTTCCTTCGGAACCTCTCCTCGAAAAGTTCCCAAGATACTGTGTCAGGGGTAAGGTGTAGTTGTCTTTCCATCTTGCCCCACCAGTTTAAGGCGCTATCTCTTAATTGGAAAATTGCGATCTTTGCCTTCGAGTTGGACGCATAGTCTCTTAAGGCAAAACACCTTGTCATGCCTTCCAACCATGCTTCCGCGCATTCACTGGCGCGACCTCCAGCAAACTACGGAAGTTTGACCTTTTGCAATTCTCGCGTGATGTCTTCAGGTGGAAATTCTCCCCTTGAATTCCTTGATGCTTCTAGATTACCCGTCCCAGATGGTGGGAGTTCCACTTCAGTCCTTGCTGGCTGGCGCCCCTTTAAAGTCTCGTTAATGGCCTCCAATGAGCACAGTATGAGGGCTAGTTCAGGCGATGGTGGTGGTGGTGTTGGTGGTGTCGGTGGTGTTGATGGTGTGGGTGGCGTTGGTGATGCCCGTGACGACACTCCTCTACCTCGACCCCTTCGAGTCCTGACCATCTTGTATGACTTAGCCTGCATCGCCCCAAAGTTATCAGGGTGAGTTCCAGGACATTTCAAATTGGTACTACTTAAACTTAGAAACAGGGTTAGGCGTAAGTTTTCTTTACTTGTCTGTAAACAGACATTACTCCATCAGGGGAATTGGCTCGGTTTGGGTTAGGATGAAGCGTCTAATATTGGTTGACATCAAAATTTAAGGTATATTAACCTTACACTTAATAAAATAATTAATTTAAAATTATTATTACACTAATTTAACTCAAATTATCTTTACTTTAAATTTAAACTAATTTGACCTTATTTATATATAAATCATTTATACTAAATTATTTAATTTATTTTAAATTATTTTTAACACTTTATACTATATATATATATATAAATAATTGAACGTATACCCAAGGGTTCAGGCATGCATGGGTTCCACGTGCTCGTCTAGCTTCTTCACCTACCGTGATTTATTCCCGACTCTGTATCGGGGTTTCGGACTTTTTGCTGTCGCGACATCTTTACCTTTCCAAACCTCGATTCGGGATGGGCTCAGTCTCTATGAGCTGGCCCCTTACTGACTATACCTTGGTCCATATGACCACGCTCACAATCCTGTTACCATAATCCCTCCCATCGGGATCTTTGCTCAACTTTTCTGAGGGGCCCTTTTCTTCGTTAGCCCCTTTTACTACGACCTTGGTCCATATGACCGCCCCCGCGACCGTGGCCTTGTATCACCCTATCGGGATTTCGGCATTTTGGCGTTTGTGATGTCAACGTGCACGCGTCCTTAGGATTCTTGATTTCCCGATCCGCAATGCACGTGTGAGCTCTATCGGGTATCGCGAAATCGTGACTTCTAATGCAACGATTCCTATGTATGAAAAACCTTGAAATGCCGAATCCCGACTCCTTCAGATTCTCTGACATGCATCCTCAACGTGAATGGATCGGATCTCATTGGGAAATCGTGGATTGCGATTTCTTGTTGCACAATTTCTTTACCCTCGAAAACTCCGATGCCCCCAAACACTGACTCGTTAGGATCTGATGCCACGCGTCCTCGTCGATGGACAGTTCATAACTCCCATCGGGATATCGCGAATCGCGACTCCATCATGCGAGTATTCCTGGCCCTTGAAAATCCCGATATCCCGATTCCCCAGTTGGCTGACACCTGACCTCCACTATGCCTCTGTCCTTCTCCTCTGCTGTGATGACAGCTGGCCCCCACTCATCGGGGTTTCGCGGATCACGAATTCAAAGTTCTTAAACATCATGTCCCTGGGATTCCTGATTTCCTGATGGGCCAAACGTCGATGGTTTTCGATGGTTTCCACCTGTCCCACAGATGGACGGCTATGATTGTGTCGGGATTTTCCCATGGATTTCCTGACTCTACCTAGATGACGGAAACCTATCCTCCATTCTGACTCTAGTGGTCCCACCACGCTTATGTCACTGTTGGGATATCGTCGATTGCAATTCCCATCGATGCGGTTTCTTTGTCTTTGAAAACCCCAATTTCTCGATCCACGACTCTTTGGGATCTCCTGACATGCATCATGCACAATGGACGGTCTAGATCTGATCGGAAATCGCGTATCGCGATTTCAACCTACACAAGTCTCGCGTCTCTGGAAACCCTGATTTCATGACTCTTCGGGATCTTTCGACATGCGTCACTACCGTTTGGACGGCTCCGATCCTATCAAAAAATCATGAATCGTGATTTCATTATGCAACGGTTCTATACTCCTAAAATCTCCGATGGTAAAATCCCGACGCCTCCCCAAAACAATGACACATGTCCTGCCGAGATCAACGGCTAGGATCCGTTCTCGGGATTTTGAGAACCACAAGGTCTTGATTCGCAGACTTAACAAAACCCTGATGACTCTTCTGGGACTCCTCCTATGCACGCTGGGGCTTAAACCCCGCGCAAATTTTCTATATCTGACGGCTGATGGGATTTTGCCCAAGATTTGATGGCGCAGATCCGTTCTCCCGTGTACCAGACAACTCTTCTTTGGGAAAATCGATTAGTTGCACAAAACATTACGTAGTGTTAAAATTGCTCTCTTGGCACGGCTGAAATTTTTATGGGTCTATAGTTCATTATTACAATCATTGAGGCTTAATATAGGCAAATAGTTCACACTATTCTTGTGCGGTATAAGTCTGCTAAATTTCCTTTTTCTGACTGCGCATCGGCAGTTTCCCCCATTTAGGTAAGTTCGCGGTGAAATAGGCCTTTTCAAGGTCCCGCAATTGTATTTTGCATTTTATTTAGTATGGTTCGTGTAGTCATTGAATCTTACCAGATTCAAGCCTTCAATAGAAGCTTCCCTTCGACATTTTCATTGATTTTAGGTGTCTATCTTACCCGAAACTTCATTGACAAGTATTGCTCAAATAAAATTAAATTATCAACTCTCTTTTCGTGCTTAATAGCTTTATTGGGCTGCTTTAATGGTAGCCACTTTGTGGGAAGTGATCCTTCCAACTTTCCGGTTTGCTACCACTATTTAAAAGGGTGTTCCATTGAATATTCAGACTAAGACTGTATTATCCATTCATGATCCAGTTAAAGGGTATTTCTTAAAGCAGTTGCTTGTGATACATCTATGAGATCATTTGCTTGGATAATGAAGGGATACTACCTGAGTATATCTTCAGGTACTGTATCAGTCATATTGGGTCAAACTGAACGTGTTTTGTTTGTAGTTTAAGCATGGCTGGAGTTAATCGTTTGGGATTTTGGCCCTTAGGCCCAGATTTTGAACTAAGATGCTCTGATACCATATGTAATGCCCATATATTTCTAAACATCATTAAGTTTCCTAAAAATTTTATGAAAGTAAACTGAAACAAAACTTCATAGCATGATATTGACTTTTATAACAGCAACTTCAGTAACTTAGATTTATCCATAAATACTAAATTCATGGTAGAATGAAATAAATACATAACTTAACAAGTACCTATATCTGATGCTAATTTCTATTGCCTCTTTGCCTTGTTGCTACCTTTCTGCTCCCTGCTACACAGATCAACCCTGCCACAAATAGGAAAATAAATGCTCAAAACTACTATCCTCCCTGCCCACTAGGAAAACTACCTATCTCCAGGATATCTACGGATATCCTGGCCCTCCGTGCCCAAAACCTCCAGCAACTCAGTGACTCCCCTGATCAAAATCCACAGTCTCAAAACTTTGTGCTCACAGTAAGTCCAAAAGTCCATAAAATACAACAGTGCATGGAAACTTGCTACTCACAGCAAAACACAACCATCCAGAGGCTCTCTGCTCACGGAAAAACACAATTGTCCAGAGGCTCTCTGCTCACGAAAAAACACAATCGTCCAGAGGCTCTCTGCTCACGGAAAAACACAAATGTCCAGAGGCTCTCTGCTCACTACCCAATACCATAGTCTCCACCGATACAGCCGGCTCAACAATTACAGTCCACAACATCCATTCCCCCCCGTCGAATGGTGCGCACATCCCCCTCTTCCCGTCCCCTATTCCTCCCTGTCGACTCATGCATTAACTTCACAACCACCCCCATCCTCCATCCTTCGTCCCTTCATTAATAATTTTATCATCTTGGGATTTCTGGGCTTCTCGCCCTGCATACGCCACCCTCTACCGCATACGCAATTCCTGTTATCTCATTTTTTTTTTTTGATCCCTTAAATTTATGTCACAGGTCATTAAATGTGATCTTCAATTCGATTATTATTACTTAGTTAATCCTCAATTATTCCTTTATTTAAATCTTAATAATCTTTAATCATTTATTCAATTAGGGTCGTTACAGGATGTTATTTTATTTTTGTTGTCTCTTTTGTGACTTGGAGAAGTAAAAATGATACCTTAGTCACAAGGCCAACCTCAATATGGAATTTTTGTAATGTAACAACCCAAGTGATTTCACTTTGTGTGAGTATTGATGCCTGCTTGTCACACTCTTTTTTTGCATTAAATAAATAAAAAAAACAATATTTCACTTTCTTTAGATTTCATGAATGACTCAACTTAGAGATAGAAAAGGAAAAATTTTACCAAAAACCCCCGCCACAAGAGTAGGTCCAAGAAATCTATAGATTGGTTCTGAAACACTAGAAGATTTATTACAAAGGGAATCTAGAGAACTTGAGAATATTTCATAAGAGATCCATTCCTCACCTCGTGTCATGGTTAGTGAAGAAGAAATATTTTAGTTCCCTATTCGTGAATATAATGGAGAAGACAAGATGAAAAATATTAATCCTTTTTCTTTACTTCATTTTCATGGGATTTTCACTTAATATCCTGACACTTTCTTGTTTGAGTTTGAAGTTATATGAAGGAAATTTGATTATACCATTGATGAACAAAATATGAAACTTTTTCCTTCTACCTTGAAGGATTCAACTCTAAGATGGTTTATGAGTTTGGAGGGAAATAGTATCACAACTTGGGATCAAATGAAAAACACCTTCAATAAAAGATACAGAGACAATTGTAGAGCAAGTGATACAGGGGATGATATTTTCAAAATGACACAAATATCTAATGAATATCTATAATACTTTCAAGAGAGAATTCAACTAAGCTACAAGAGAGCTCATAATTGCACTCTGGATGAAGATTCACTCAAGCTTGTTTTAATTAGAGGAGTAAGAGAAGATACGATGGAAACATTGAATATCCTATGAAATGGAGATATCTATCATTTGGACTATGATGATATCAACATAATATTCAATAACCATTCAAGGTCCTCCAGAAAGAAAGGTAGAAGCAATAGAGGTTTGATCTCTTCATATTATAACCCTACAACTCATATAAAGAATGAATTAAGAGGATTAATACAGGACATTAAGACTGATATTTTACACTCTTTATCCATGAAATTAGATACAACATAGATCAATAAGAAACATAAGAAATAAGAGAAGCAATTGGTTGTCTATTGTCCCAAATGCACTAAAACTCATCCTAGAAATGAGTGTCCTTGAGACTTATAGATGTTTGTGTAATTCGTGAGGATAATATTTGTACTAACAAATGCCCTACTTTGTAAGGTTTCAAAGATACATTTCGAGGAGTATAAAAGAACATGGAGTCACTATAATTTATCAATAAAAAGAGGCCTGGAGCACCAAGACCATTCCAAATAGGTTTGAAATTCAATCTTGTTCAAAATTTTAGTGCTTATAATTCTCAAATGCCAACTAAACCATGGTATAACCCATAAACATGGACTAATAAAAATCCTTGGAAGTACCAAGGCCCTCCAATTCCTCCTCTATACCAATATTTTACTATCATGCGACAAAATCAGTGGAATGAACCATCAGAAGGATGGAGGCCAAAATTTTTCCAAAAAACTACATTATTTCCTCCTCCTCCTCCTCAAAACAACACTACTCCAAATAGTGTTCCTCCTAATAAACCTTAGATACCTTCTCAACCTAGTCCAAATATGAAAAATAAGCAATTCCAACCTGTATACAACAATGATACAACTTATCAGACTTATTCTGTGGAATTACAAGATATAAATTTGAGATTAGTAAAAATCTTACAACAACAACCAAAGCTCATAGAAAATGAAGAATATGAGAAATAAAATATTAACTTACCTCAACCATAAGCCCCTCCTTACCCTGGAATATTACAAGAAAGGAAAACTTATACATATAAGGAAAAAAAACTTTTAGGAGAGCTTAAAAATTTGTGCATAAAGACAAATCTCTTAGAAGATCTTAAGGATGTGCCCGTTTTCAACAAGTATATCAAGGAAGAATACATTCAAAGACCAAGGAGAAAAATGAAATATTCTCCTACCATAAATGTTGTAGGAGAACTACTTGAACTTATGCTTGGGAATTTAATTGTACCTAAATACTTGGATCTAGGGAGTCCCTTAATAAATATCCATATTAAAAACACCCTGGTATAGAATACCCTTATTCATCTAGGATCTGCAATAAATATTCTAAATAAAGATACCATAACGAAACTCAACCTTCAGGGATTTTTGAGAAACAATCCAACTATTCTACAACTTGAAGATAGATCCACAATTAAACCTAAAGGAATGTTAGAAGATATCATAATTTCCATTGAATCTTGGGGATATCCTACTGAATTCCTAGTCCTTTAACCCGAGTCTCATTCTAATGGATACCCTCTCATTTTGGTAAGGCCTTGGCTAGCCACAAAAGATGCATGCATTGGTTGTAGAGCATGAAATATGACCATCACTGATGTCCTTTCCCAAAATAAAATTGTTCTTTATCGCCCCACCCAAAATTTGATAATATAAAATGTTACTATGTGGGTGGAAGAGTAAGAAGACCTAACACAAAAAACTTCCTATCCCCTTTACATAATTCACACTTCCTTGAATCATAGTACAATTGATGAGGACACTTTCCTTGAAATTTTTCTGCAAAATCAATATCCATAAAATTTGAGAATAAAAGGGATAAATGATGATAACATATCTGAAATTTCTGTTGAAAATAACGTTGAATTATGAACAATTTTTTTTACTATTGATATAGAAGATCCAACTTTAAAATCCATAGAAATCACTCCTACAAAAAAACTCAAAATCAATAACAAACTCACTAGTCAACATGAACAAAAACTGTTATATGTGTTGAAAATAAATATTGAAGCTTTTGCATGGGATTAGAAATACATGAATGACATCCATCCTTCTATTTATACTTACCACATTTACATTAAAGAGGAATGAAAACATTTTAGGAAGCCCCAAACAAGGATGAACCATGTAATGAAAGACATAGTTAAATGAGAACTCTAAAATTTGCTTGATGTCATAGTCATATATCATATCTCAAATAATGAATGGTTCTATCCTCTATTTATTGTGCCAAATAGGAATGGGAAGTGGAGGATGTGTGTGGATTATCAAGATTTGAACAAGGCTACCAGAAAGGACCATTTTCCCCTACATTTTCTTGACCAATTTTTGAATGTCTTGGCCGGGAAGAAATAGTTTTCCTTTATGGATGGTTTTAGTGGATAAAATCAAATTCATATAAGTTGTGAGGATAAAGACAAGACCACCTTTACTTTCCCCTGGGGTACATTTTCATACAATGTATTACCTTTTGGTCTATGTAATGGCCTAGCCACTTTTCAAACAAAAATTCACAGCATCTTTTCAGAACTCATCCATGATAAAGTTGAGATCTATATGGATGACTTTACCCCTGATGACAATTAATTTGATGAAGCATTGGACAATATAGATAAGTTTCTCCAAAGATGTAGAGAAATGAATCTATCCCTTTGAAATTAAACGTACAATGTGATGGTGAATGAAGGGATTTTTTTAGGACATCACCTATCCTCTAGAGGGATTGCAATATACAAAGGGAAGATCAAAATCATCACCTTACTTCCTACCCCTTTGAAACCAAAAGATGTATGAATATTTCTTGGACATGCATGATATTACATCAGGTTTATTAAGGATTTTAGTAAAATATGTCTCCCTTATTTACCTTGTTTTCCAAATATGTGGAATTCGACTTGACTCTTAATTATCAACAAGATTTTTAAACAATCAAGGAAAAACTCACAACTACTCGTGTTTTACAAGGTCCTAATTAGGGTCTCCCATTCCACATTCACATTGATGCATCAGAAAACTCCTTAGGAGAAGTCTTATGACATAATGAAGAAAATAAACCTTATGCAATTTACTTCATAAGTAAGTAGCTAGCTAGTGTAGAACTAAATTATATTGTTACAAAAAATAAAATTTTAGTAGTGGTTGATGATCTCAATAAATTAATACATTATGTTACAGGTTATAAAGTTTTTGTACATAAAAATCATTCTTCCATTAGATACTTGATGACTAAACCTAACGTTAATGGTAGGATGATTAGATGGTTTCTTTTATTACTAAAGTTTGATCTAACAGTTCTTGATAATCCCGGAAAACATAATGTAGTTGTAGGTTTCTTATCCAGATTGATCGTTCCTACTAAATATGGCATGATTGATGACCAATTTCCAGATGAGAACCTATTTTCCATATCAATACAAACTCCTTGGTTTTATTATATATCAAATTACCTTACAACATGAAAGATTCCTCAACATTTCTCCTACAGGGAGAGATGCAAGATTGTCCGGAAAAGTTCAGCCTACACTTGGGTTGCAGGCTATTAGCTCAAACTATATTTGGATCAGATTTTGAGGATATGCATAATTGAATATGAGGTGTATTATACCTTTCATGATTGTCATGATGAATCGTGTCATGGTAATTATGAAACCAAGTGTAAATCCTATAATATATTACAAGATGGATATTATTGGCCAACTCTACATAGAGAAACCACCAAAGAATGGGGAAACCATCAAAGAGGAATGGAATGTATTTATAGCCCCAAGTATCATTAGAACCATTTTAAAAGTGGGTCATGGAATTCATAGTCCCAATTGATTCTCCATCAAGGAATAAGAATCACATTTTGGTATGCACAAACTATCTTTCAAAGTGGGTTGAAGTAAATTCCATGAAGGATTCCACAGAATCAAATGTAGCAACATTTTTCTAGGAATGCATATTTTCAAGATTTGGTTATACAAGGGAGATAGTCATAGATCAAGGACCTCAATTTACATCAAGTCTTGTTGAATAAATCACGAGGGAACATAACATCTAGCAAAGAAAGTAAACACCCTACCATCCTCATGCAAATGGGAAAGCATAGGTAACAAATTGAGAGCTATCAAAAATCCTTACTAAAAAAATGAGCATGAACAAGAAATATTGGTCAAAAAAACTCACTGAAGTAGTATGGGAATACAACATTACATGGAAAACTACCATAGGGATTACTCCTTTTGAATTAGTTTATGATAAGAAATACATGCTTCCTATTGAATTTGAATATCATACATTGAGAAAAACAATTGAATTAGACATGAATTTGTATTTAGAAAAAACATAAAGATTGATCCAAATGAATGCATTAGATGAGTATAGGATGTATTCCCTCTTCAACAGTGAAGTGGTATAAAAACAAAGAAATCATTGGCATGACAAGAATATTAAGTACAAAAATTTCGAATAAGGGCATTGAGTTTTGTTATATGACTCAAGATTTAAGGATTTCAAGGGAAATTTGATGAGTAGGTGGTTAGGGCCCTACATCATTGAAAAGTGTTATGATAATGGGTCAGTACAGATAAGAACCATTGATGAAGAAAGAATATCACTACTAGTGAATGGGTGCAGACTAAAGACCTACAATAAGTGATCTAGATTATTTTCGGCACAAAATGAGAGAGGAGATATAATAAAGAAATATATAGAGATATCTCGAATTTCCAATAATATAACAAAAATATATCATATATGCAACCATAAACAAAGAGATATAGTAATACACAATTTCTATTAATGAGAGAAATGTACAAAGATGTAGAAATACCGAGTGAAAGATTCGCTAGAATGGTGGCATATTATCTTTGAGAATAGATGTGATGACTACTCACATTTGCAAGAGTATGATTAAAATGAGGCTATAAAGACATTTTTACCATAAATAAAATCCAAAACCCTAACCCCGAAAGATGAAAATCCAATAGTTTTGTGGACCCCGTTTTGGGTAGTTTGGTGTATCAACTTCCCGAGGGCGTAACTTTGGAATACAATCTTATTTTTGGGTGCACGATAGATCATTGGAAATTTATCATCGAGGAGACTCATTTAGGGGCTCATTGAGGTTCTACATATTGAAAAAAATTAATTTAGTCCCTCAAAATGGCCCTAAAAGTTTAGGAACTAAAACACTGCTAAAAGTAGTAAATTGTGAGAAGATTGTTTTGAGCTAGTTGGAATAGGTGGGTGGCCACCAATATCCACCTGGATCAATCCTCCCTCTTTAGGAATAAATTGTCTCCATTGATTTGAGTGCCCGGGGATGAGAGAAAATCATTTTTTGAATCTGCATCTTGATGAGTTGCTTTCCTTCCTAGAGAAGTTGCATTGCTTAGCTTGTTGAAGGATGTCATGAACCTGTTGCTGGCAGGGTTGCGTTTGTTCAACCAGTTGGGCTACATGACATGACTGTGTGAAAAAGGAATATTTTCACTTTTTTGTAATCTTGTCAATCTTCTTCTATTGGATATAATGTGTTTGGGTCAAGGCTGCAGTGGTTGCGATGCTCTTATCTTCACCCTTTGAACATACTGTGAAGAAGTTGAATTTTGTAGTATGAGATAATACCTTGAAACACTTTTTAGGTGGGACAGTAGTTGGAAATACCTCTAGTATCCTATAGAGATGACCCCCCAGAGTAACAATGACACTATGAGATCGAAACTCATAAATAGCATGGCGCTTCCACATATATGGATGGCCCAAAAGAACATCACAGACATCCAGTGGGGAAACATCACATAATACCTCATCCTTGAAGGGTTGGATGCCATATGAAAATTGACACTACTGGATGACACAGAGATCTCGTCCTTGGTGAAGCCACAAAATGTTGTATGGATCGAGGTGTGGTGTTGTCGATAATCCCAACTATTTGACAACCTCTACTGAGAAAAGGTTCTTCTGGATTCTGCTATCAAAAATGAAATGCAATGGGGTCCCCTTCACCCACATTTGTGAATCAAAAAGGTTCTCTTCCTCTTCAGGATCTGTTAGTTATTCTGGTTGGATTGTTGTGGTCATGATTGTAGCACTATGGTCTGCATCGATGATTTGTCTTCTGCCAATGTTTTTTGAATCAAATTATGAATCCGTGTTCAGATATTTATGTATGATATTGGCCACCAATGATTGTTTTGAGCGACATTCATCGATGTTGTGCCAGGGGATTTTTTGGAAATCACACCGTTTTCTAGTGTCCTTCTTCAACTTTTCATTACCCTTATTTTCCTGTGGCTTGGACTGGTTTTCTGAATGTTGTTTGTTAGGTCCTTCTTTACCATACTTTGGTTGTTGCGTATTTGCAGACCCAAACTCCCTCTTGTTTTGGTACATAAATTTATGCTCAATTTTAACAACATATCGAGAAGCAACACCCAATGATGAGATGTCCAGAAAATCCATTTCATTTTGGATGTATTTGTGTAGATCCCCACGGTATTTCAGAACCAAATTTCTCTTAGATTCTTTTATAGCCATCTTAGTGCACAACATATGGAAGGTATTGGTGAAATACGACACTAATTTATCCCTCTCTTGCCGCACTATGGTCCATCTCATGTACTCATCATCATAGTTGCGAATAGGGTAATATTGTTCCTTGACCACATCCACAAAAAAATTCTAAGTGGGCTCGACCCCATATATTCCAGACTCCTCTGTGGAAATTTTCTCCAAGTTAGTTTCCCACTAATGTTTGACACGGGGGAGATACTTAAGGGTGAAAATATGATCTTTTCCCTATCAGAGAAATTATGAATAGAGAAATAACCTTCTAGCATATTTAACCATTTTTCTAGGGAATCTGCATCTATCTGTTCTTCAAATATGGGAATATAAAAATTAACTTGTACCTTGAAAGGTGAGGTGTTTGCAAAGTGGACACTTGATGAAGACACACATGTTCTTATCAACATGCGTTGAAGGATGTGAGAAAAATTCTCCATCATTTTGTCCCTCTCTCGCGTGAGATATTGCTCAAGCAACAAATTAATAGAAGCATCTACTCTATCTTTTTTCTTTTATTCCACCATGGAGAATTTATTGGGCATGAGAGAGTGGTTTTATTCAATATATACAAGATAGAGACCCAACATGTTATACTCAAACCTTGTCGGGGACATACACTGAAAAAAATGATCAAGAGCAGGCTGCTCTAATACCACTGATCCATATTATTTCCGGCACGAAATGAGAGTGGAGATATAATAAATAAATGTAAAAATTTATATCATACATCCAATAATATAACAAAAATGTATCATATATGAAACCATAAACACAGATAAACAGTAATACACAATTTCTATTAATGAGCAAAATGTACAAAATTGTAGAATTACAGAGTGAAAGACTCGCTAGAATGGTGGCATCTTATCTCTAAGAAGAGATGTGACGGATACTCACATTCAGAAGAATATTATTACAATGAGGCTCTAAAGGAATTTTTAACATAAATAAAATCCAGAACCCTAACCCTGGAAGATGAAAATCCAACAGTTTTGTGGACCCCATTTTGGGTAGTTTGGTGTTTCAACTTCTTGGGGGCGTAACTTTGGCACATGATCTTTGTTTGGGGTGCGCAATAACTCATTGGAAAGGTATCATTGAGGAGATTCATTTTGGGGGCCCAGTTACAACCTTTATCTATTATTGAGGTGCTCGATCTCGAAAAAAATTCATTTAGGCCCTCAAAATGGCCCTAGAAGTTTAAGAACCAAAAAACTACTAAAAATAGTATATTGTCAGAAGACTATTTGAGCCAGTTGGAATAGGTGGGTGGCCACCAATATCCAATTGGATCAATAATACCTTGAAAAAATAATAAATCATAGCAACAGTGAATAAACAAAATTTGGTTGTGATTGATAGTAGTCATGCTCTCGATCCATCTCCATGATGACATACAAAAAAATAATAATAATAAAAATCTTGGATGAAAACCTCTCAGAGGAATCTAAGACAGATATGAGGGTGAAAACCTCCAACGTAGGAAGTCTTAGATATAAATAATAAATGAATAAAATCATTAGGAAAACTTCTTAGATTCTTGATGAGTTAAGGCATTAATGAAAACCAGTTATGGCACTTCTGCCTTGAGATAAAAAGAGAAAAAAACACAGAAATTGTTTTCACTAATGTTTTTTTTTTGTAGGTACCAGGGACTCCATTACTGCATCCATTTACACAAAATAAAATTTTACACTAGGAATAAACTTCAATAAATATAGTAAGCATTTTCATCTTCATACATATTATTTTTCATTTTTATTATATTCATTGCATATCATAAACATCCATATTATTAATCCTATCATACATACCACTTTACATGTCCACCACATTTTCAATTTACATTTTTTTTTCAAAGAAAACTACCTATTCAGATTGTTCTACAAGATAACCTATAAGGACACTTCTAAAAAATAGGCAAGAAAACCTAACTCAAGTCCAATATCAACACTTAAAGGATCAATATAAAAAATATAACCAGCTTCTCCAAATATTGTTTTGTCACCAGATACATCCTCTAGATAGTAAAAATCAACTTCTAGTATAGGATATTTTGTATCCTATAAAAATTTCCCGCATGTCATAAACAAATCGACTTGATTCTCTCTATCCTATAGCATGATTGGAGGTCATGATATCCAAAAACATTGTATATATTATATTGAGGAGGAAATCAAGATAATCTATAGGAAACAACATGAACACGGAACACCTCCAACCACCTGCAACAACCATATTCATGTGCATGCAAAGGTAAATGAAGGTAACATAACTATCTACCCTATATACATTTAATTAATCCTCATACATACATATCTCTATTTATTTTATATGGTCAATGTTGGAATACTAAGAGGGGTGAGGGGGGCGAATTAGTATGAACAATTTTACCACTTTTAACCACAATATATATTATTCAACTTTATCAATAGTATTCAACAATATATCATCAATATACCAATTACGATTGCATTCAAAATATCATGAGTATATAATAATAAACATCATCACATCAAATACACAATACATTAGTGTTTATGTGGAAACCCAAATGGGATAAAACCACAAAATTCTTTCTTATATATATCAAGAATCCATTCATAGGAAGCGCCAACTTCCTGATTCTCCAGTTGAAACTGGAATGAGGCTCTAACCCCCTATTTATAGGCACCAACGTGAAGGAAGATACAACTCCCTGAATTCTCTGGCTTCAACCAAAAGGAGGATACAACCCCCCGATTCTTAGGCTCGAACCTAAAGGAAGATCCAACTCCTTTTGTTCTCTATAACCAACTGGAATGAGGATACAACCCCCTTTTATTACCCCGTCTTGTCACCCTAATTATAAGTGTAGACCAAACTATCACTACCACAATCACTGTCACTATCAACCTATGACCAACATTGTCATTGTCAACCTCTCAATGTAACCAACCTGTCACATCAACTTGTCCAACCTATTGATATCACATCAACCAACTTGTCACTGTCACTGTCACATCATCCTATCCAAATTTCCACTATCACATCAACTTGTCATTGATCAACCTGCCCAACCTATCACTATCACTGATACTCAATGAGATCCTCTCACATGGATCATATATCAAGGAAACCTCTCAACTAGATTTCAAGCATCACCAACAAATTCCTCTACCAAGCATGTACCAAGATCACCAACATATCATCACAATATATGTGTTTCATTCATGTCCCATACCATCAACCTGTACCATACCAAGAATCAACCATGTACAACAACTTGTAAAATTGTAGTTGACCTACTTTACAATAATACTAGACTGTATCCTTTCCTTACACCTTAGAAACCTGGTACTAACATTTCCCAAAAATGTTCCTTATCCACACAAGACTAAGACTCCTTGTCACTCGGATCCTCATATGACAACTATTATGCAACCCGCGGGGTCCTCATGGGACACCCTATGTCTGACCTATGAGGGCTAGCCAAATTAGGGTTACAGAAAAATCCTAGCACTATCCAACTCTAAAAGTTCATCTCTTTCCTCACACTTTTTTCGTTGCCTCATACTTTTCATCGTATTAACCAATAAACCAAAGTACTAGACCATAACATTCACAATATAGATATTCAATATAAGTGTGTGTGTGTGTGTGTGCTTATGAGAGACTCCTTGACGTGTTGATATAATTTTTCATAGTAACCTATTTCCTTAATCTTAGGTATTCTAGTACTTTCATGTCACAACCACCTTACTCTTTCCTTAATTGAATTGTAACCAACTAGGGGCTTCTTGAACATTCTTTGGGGCTTCCAACTTCACAAGGCCATATCTCCTCAACTGTGAGGAACCACATGACTAGGGATGATTTTAAGGATGGAAATTTGTTTTAAAATGTAGAAACCTTGGTGAATCTTACTAATCCTTCATATGCCAACTCTAAACGTTTGGCAATTTTTTTGTAAAAATAATCAAATTTATAAGGATTTTTTATAGTTTTTTATAAAATTTTGGTGCTTTTTAAGGTAAAACAATTTTATCCTATAGAATTTGGGCGAATAATTTTTAAAATAATGAATGTAGTTTTTGGAAAAACCATGGAAAATTAGCCCATAAGAGAAATTTATCCCCTAAAATCATCCATGCATGTGGCATACCACCTATCACAAAAAATGGCATGATGAGTAATATACATCTGTGAGTATCATCAATATGTGAGTGTCTTACCTACATTTACAATATCCTTCATTTCATTATACCTCAACAAAATTTAGGTCCCATAACAACACCTTTGGGGATTCATGTAAACTTCATCAAGTGCGTCTGTCACATCTTCTGACATGAACCACTCCATCAATGATAAATAACTTACCATCAATATTAACCAAATATCTAGGGATTCTAGACTTCTCCAAGGGTTGAAACTAATCTCCATGGTTTGACATCAATGGAAACCAACTTTCCAAACCCATTTCCCAACAATATCCCCCTTTGGCATTGATGGAAACACTAATGGAATGTATTGATGGAAAAGATCATGCATACTCATGCTCATGCTCCCCTTTTGACCTTTGCTCCCCTTGCATCCATGGAATTTCTCTTATCTCTCCCCTTTTGACAACAATGGAAAATGGTGTCTCTCCTTGGGGATTCTCCCTCTATCTTCATGCATATTTTATTTCTCTTTGTTTACATGTATTTTCTCTTTCTCTTCACATGTTTATTTCTGATTTCTTGTTCATGGGAAAAAGGGTAACTCCCCCTATCGATATGTATCCCCCTGTCTATATGCTACTGATATTCCTTTCTGGATATATTTCCCTGATGAATTATCTTCCCTTGACTTCTCTAAAATATGCCATGTAGATCAATTTAGGTCTATATGTAAATGTTTCCTTTCATCTCTTCTAGTTCTTCTTATATTCCATTGATGTTTCCTCTTGAAATTCACTAACATATATAAAAATGATTCATTACTTTATTTCTTCATTAATTTTTCATGTTCAATTGACCATATTGTTCGATGATTTTCTTCTAATGATATACATTCTTTTGATGGTTTCTCTTTCCCTTTTCTATCATTCCTTTCACTGCTTTCCTTTCTATGACCAACTGATTTCACTGATTCCAATTGTAAATACATTGTTATGAATATTTTCTGACCCACGATTTATGTACCTTCTAAACATATCATGAATCCATCTCTATCCATATGTCCATAACTCTGCTACTCAATTTTCCACAATGTTGACACATTTGTCATTGCACTATCATGAAGGCTTCACGACTACAACTGATCATCACTTATTCATGTTTCTCAAACTGAATCAAATGTTTCCACTAGTCTTATTAAAATCTACATGTCTGGAACAATGTGTACTAAATATATCCCTACCTGAATAGATATGTGGAATATAATCATAAACTTCTTCCTATGTAACTGCCAAATGATACATTTGTTTGAACACTTCTTTCTCAATTGATCAATTTGTCATTATGTACTTATGCTATTTGATTTCTCTAAATCTGTCTCGGTAAATACTTCGAACTACTTGAAGGATGATTCTCTAATATGAAGTAGCTACTGCATACACTCCCCATGTTCCATATTCATATTTATTGGGAGTCTCCAAGCCATATTGTTCAGAATGATGGAGGAATCCTCCATAATTCTAAGTAATCTTCCTCTTCTTCTATGGAATCATCATCTCTCTGAACTCTGCCTTATTTATTTTTTCCTTTGGATTCATTATGATATTGCACTACAATTCCTTTAAGTACAATCTCTTGTACATATTCTTTATTCACTTTCTCTTATTTTCTTTCTCGCACTATTGCAAATCCTGCGATATCTGGGACATGTTCCTTATTCACTTCCTATTATTGTTTTTCATTTTTTCTCCAAACCTTCATGTATCTAACATCTTTCTTTTTCCCTGTAGCTTTGTATTGATATAGTACTATTGTAAATCTTGAGAGTATGGAACCTGGGTGTCCTTTAATCATCTAATCTTCCTTTACCTGTTCTTGTTTTCTTTTCCAATCTTTCTTATATTTGATATAAGTTTTCTCTTTCATACAAGTATCCATCATTATTCTATGATCATGATCTATGTGAGCATAATTATTGAATTTGTAACATTCAATGTTATGTTGGGCTACATAAGCATTTATTTCTTGAGCATTTCTTCCATAATCCCTGTAATCTACATCTTTATGTCCAAAGTTATTACAATTAAAAAAATAGCCATAAAAGAAATTTGCATACCTGGGATAGAATGATCGTATTTGTGGTATATTCCTTCTAAATTCCTTCCTTGGTTGATCATGATATTCTCTTATGTGGATCAATTCATTTTGATTGAAGCTTCTTTGTTTCTTGAATGTGGAAGGTCTTGTTGAAGATGTATATCTTTTATACTCATTCTTCTTTGAATGTTGTTGACCATGCTTCCTTCCTTTCATTACTTCTTCATAACTCTTTTTTTCATTCCTTCTTTCTGGCAACCTGAAGTGCTTCTCTTCAACATTCTCTATGGATGATGTGGTTGTTTCTCTCTCTTCAAAATTTTGTTGAGATTGATGATTTTAACTCTCAATGTGACAACTTCTTCTTCAATCTTCTAAACATCTTCTTCTTTCTTCATCATATAAATCTTCACGACTTCTTCGGTTCTATTTGCTTCTTCAAGTTGGATCTTCAAGGAGATTATTTCTTGTTCAAGTCTTCTCTCTTCTTGACCAAATTATGCTTCAAGCTAATTTAATTCTTAAGTTCTTTCCTTCAGATAATCTGTCAAAATCTTCTCTCTCTTCTGTGCTTCCTTTATTTCATATTCCAGAAACTGCTTCTCTTCCATTTATTTCTTTCTTAGTGTTTCTATTTCAGTTTCCAAAAACTACCACTCTTCCATTTATTCATTTCTTATTGCTGCAATTTCAGTTTCCAAACACTACTTCTCTTCCATCATAATTTTGTATGTTTCTTCAATCCTTTTGGATTCTTCTAGATGAGATTTTAGATTCACGATTACCTGTTGGGATTATTCATAACTTCATTGAGAATTCTTATTGACTAATTGTTCCTTAAGAAAATTGTTTTTCTCCCTTTATTTTGTTAATTCATCTAAAGCACTGATTAATTTTGCTTCAAGATCTACTATTCCTTCTTCACAATCTTTTTCTTATGAATTTGTATGACATGATGAGAATATTTCTTCTTATTATGTTACTACATTTTATTTATCATTCTCTAGATCAGTCATGGGATATTCTTCAAAATAGATATTATGTAGCTTATCCCAAATTTATTTAGTTCATGAACATTTTCCCACTTTGTCCTTTACTAAATCAGGTAATCCATCGAAGATAAAATCCATTGCTATTTTTGTGTTCCTTTTCAATTCCTTCTTGCTTGAAGTCTTTGGAGGTTTCTTTGTAGTAGTGTATCCTATAAAAATTGAGTGCCAAACATCATATCCATGTTCCTGTAAAAACAAATTCATCCTGATATTCCACATATCATACTCCTAAGCCATTATGACCATTGAACTGTGGTACTCCATTTGTATACAAATTGTTTCTCTCCATGATATACCTTCTAGTGGTTAAATTATTTCTTGAAGGAACCTTATCCGATACCAATTGTCGGAATACTATGAAGGGGGGGCGGGGTGAATAAGTATGAGAACTTTTACCACTTTTAACCACAATATATATTATTCAACTTTATCAACAATATTTAATAGTATATCATCAATGCATAATCTATGATTTCATTCAATATATCATGAGAATATAAGCATAAACAACATCACATCAACATCATCACATCAAATACACAATACACTAGTATTTACATGGAAAACAAAATGGGAGAAAACCACAAAATGGTTTCTTATATATATCAATAATTAATTCACAGGAAGCACCGACTTCCCAATTATCTAGATGCAACTGGAACGAGGCTCCAACCCCCTATTGACAGACACCAACCTGAAGGAAGCTACAACTCTTTGAATTCTCTGGCTCTAACTAGAAGGAGAGTACAACCCCCTAATTCTTAGTCTCCAACCTGAAGGAAGCTCCAACTGCTTGTTTTCTCTAGCACCAACCAGAAGGAGGATACAACCCCTTTTCCTTTCCCCATACTACCTCCTTGAAATATAAGTGTAGACCAAACTATCACTACCACAATCATTGTCATTGTCAACCTATCACCAACATTGTCACTATCCACTTGTCACTATAACCAAGTTGTCACTATAACTAACCCATCACATCAACCTATCCAACCTGTCACTATCACATCAACCTATCACTGATCAACCTATCCAACCTTTCACTGTCATTGATACTCAACCAAATCCTCTCACATGGATCATATACCAAGGACACCTCTTAACTAGATGTCCAACATCACTAACACATTCCTCTACCAAGCATGTACCAAGATCACCAACATACCATCACAATATATGTGTCTCATGCATGTCCCAAACCATCAACGTATACCATATCAAGCATCAATTGTGTACAAAAACTCGTAAACCTATAGCCGACTAGCAATATTGTAACACTGACTTGTAGCCTTTCCTCAAAACTCAACAATTTGGTATTAACATTTCCCCCAAATTTTCCTTATCCTCGTAGGACTAAGATTCTCTATCACATGGGAATTGGCATGATGACTATTGTGCAACCCACAGGGTCCTCACGAGACACCCTATGTCTGACCTACAAGGTCCAACCAAATTAGGGTTACAGGAAAACCCTAGCACTTTGTAGCTCCAAAACATTTGTTCTTTCCTTGCACTTTCTTTTTTATCTCAAAATTGTCATCGAATTCACCAATAAACCAAAATACTAGACCATAACATTCACAAGATATATTATGAATGTAAGTGTGTGTGTATTATGAGAGACTCCTTGAAGTGTTTATATACTTTTTCATAGTAACCTATTTCCTTAATTTTAGGGATTTGATTAATTTATTGTTACAACCACTTTACCCTTTCATTAATTGACTTGTAACCAAGTAGGGGCTTCTTAATCATTATTTGGGTCTTCAAACTTCACAAGGCCATATCTCCTCAACCATGAGGAACCACATGGCATACCACATATCACCAGAAATGGCATGACAAGTACTATCAATCTATGAGTGCATTACCTACATTTATGACGCAACCCGTTCGCCCTCCGCGGCACAGTCGCTTTCACCAGGACCTTCGATTCCCACGGGCCTGAAGAACTCAACGGTTCTTCTCTCTCTCTTGGATTTCTCTGCACCCACAGCTCACTCTTCTCTATTCTCTTTTTCCCCACTTCGGGAGATCGGGACTTCGCCTCTCACTCTACCGACCACTCGAGGCTTCATCTCCCGATATCCGAGGCACCGAGATGTCGAGACTCACGATCAGACAATCTCGTAGTTTCGCTCCCGCAAGTCCAAAGAAACTCCACTCCGACTTCCGAGGTCCGAGTCGACGATAGCGAGTATTGCTACCTCATCCCCTCGCGAGTTCACGACTTATGAGACCAATCATTTGGCCCTTCAACTCCCAAGACCCGACGTCCCGAGATCACGTGCCACCTGTCCCTCCGAAAATCGATGCTCCCACGGAAACTGGAAGTCACTAACCGCAATATCGACGTGCATGCAACTCTGATGCTCGCCAACCCCGATATGTCGATATGCGATAGCAAGTGGGTTCTACTTGCGCTTGAAAGTCAACTCTCTCCCTCCCTGAGATTCAAGTCATTGATTCTCTTCCTCTTGAAGAGTCCTTCGCTCTGAAATTTCTCCCACTCGGCTTCACCTGGTCTCGTCCACAATACTAGCAAGGAACTCTCCTTCCTGAGCTCCACCAACTTTCCACTCAGAACCACTCTGTACTCAATTCTTCCATAAAATCACGTAAGTAGCATATGAAAGAAGTAAGTAACAGGAAGCAAATATGCAAAGGCATAAAGCCAACAACACACAGAGAACAAACATGTCCTTGGAGGTTAACCACGGCTTTGCGGTTCCCCCTCTTCCCAAGCTTGTCCTCGAGACTTCAATTCAACCTGCTCTTCACCTGCACGGTTCGAATAACTCACCACAACTTCTGGGCAACCGAAAATGAGAGTTTAACCGTCTAGCCTCCTCAACGCACTCTATGCGGAGGAATTCCACTGCACTCTATGCAGGAATCTCCTGGCTTAGACAGAGAAACGATTTAAACTCATTCATTCATTCCCTCAGGTTTCGAACCTACCATGCAATCACATATGCATCATATAGACAATAGGAAAAACAAGAAGCAAATATGCAACAACATAATATCAACAACACACAGAGAATAATCACAGCCATGGAATTGAATAACAACTTTCCTATTAACTCAATATCTGTACATGGGGATTCTTCACTAGTTCTCTACTTTTCACTCCTTGCTCTCAATGCTAATGCTGAATAATCCTCAATTATACAAAGGAGGGTTCCTATATTCCGTTTTCCCTCTCGAAAGTAAAACTGTCTAATCTTCAGTTAATTCCTATCTAACAACATTAAAACTATTAAATGCCTTCCTATCTATAATATAATACAAGTGCGCTTGGCTTTGAATGCCTTCATTTAAATGGCGGTGCAACAATCTTTCCAAAGTATTTCAAAAATATATGTGCTGGCACTGCCCAGCTGTATTCTCCGTATCCACACGCTGGCTCGCTTGATGAAGTCGTAGATGCTCCTGCATCATACTCCTCGGCTCAAACGATTTCATGGGCTCCTGTCCATGAGTTCCTACACAGTCTACCCATGCTTCTTTATAACGACTTCTGTCTCCCAGCTGGCATCCTCCACTGGGTGGTTCTTCCATTTTACCAGGTATTCAAAATATTGCTTTCTCCGGGTCTTTCTTCCAAATCTTTTATCTAGTATGCACTCCATCTGCAATTTCTGTGCGACTGGCAATTGCTTCTGCCACTGGGTCACTGGTTCTTCAGTTCCAGTGTTTGCTTCTCCATCAGCCCTATAGGGGTATAAATCCGAAATGTTGAATATCGGAGATATCCCGATGCCCTCTGGCAACTCAAGCTCATAAGCGTTCTCTCCGAACTTTCTCAGGACTTTGCACGGTCCGATCTTCTTCATCTTGAGCTTGTTATATGTTCCCCTCGGGAACCTTTCTCTTCTCAAGTGCGCTAGAACCATGTCCCCAACTTCAAACTGAAGCTTCCTCTTTCTCTAATCGGCTCTGCGCTTATATTCCTGATTTGATTTCTGCAATCGCTGCTTCACCTGTGTGTGAAGTTCCTGCATTTCCTCAGCGAATTCCTCAGCTCTCGCGCTGCTAGTTTCAGCCTGTTCTGACTCCCTGAGTTCAGACACTCCTCTCAGCTGTGTCCCATACAAAATTTGAAACGGGCTCTTACTTGTACTCTGATTCACTGAATCGTTGTACGTGAATTCTGCCTATGGTAAGATCTGATCCCAACTGCTGTGATGCTCAGTCACCAGGCTCCTCAACAGATACCCCAAGATTTTGTTGACTACTTCCATCTACCCATCTGTCTACGGATGGTAAGAAGAGGTGAATGCCAAGTCAGTCCCCAACTTCTTCCATAGCGTCCTCCAAAAGTGACCTATGAACTTGGTATCTCGATCCGAGACTATGCTTCTCGGCAATCCATGCAATCTGACAATCTCTTTGAAAAACAAGTTTGTGATGTGGGTCGCATCGCTGGTCTTATGACACGGAATAAAATGTGCCATTTTCAAGAATCTGTCCACCACCACAAAGATGGAATCAACTCCTCGTTGTGTTCTCGGCAAACCCAACACAAAATCCATACTAATGGCTTCCCACGGCCTCTCGGGTATGGGAAATGGTTGATAGAACCCCGTGTTCTGTTTTCAGCCCTTCGCATGTTGACATATTCGGCACCTGTCAACAAATCGATTTACATCAACGCGCATGCCTGGCCAACAATATGATTCGCTCAACTTGGCGAATGTTTTTTCATGCCCAAAATGACCTGCTAAGCCTCCACTGTGTTTTTCCTTTACCAAATTCTCTCTCATAGAGCAATCTGGAATGCACAATTGATTGCCCCGAAACAACAATCCATCCTGGATCAGGTAGTCTAGCCAAGGACTCYRATCCCTGAGAACTRGGTTCTCGGCTGCCTCGTATGCCTCGCCAAAGTCTGCATCACCTGCATACATATCTTTCAGATTCTCAAAACCCAAGGTTTTGACTCTGAACTCCTGCAGCAACAAACATTTTCTGCTYAAGGCGTCMKCCACCTTGTTCGCAGTCCCCGAAATGTGCTTTATCACAAAYGT
The DNA here is from genome assembly GCA_000966675.3 of Picea glauca. NCBI lineage: Eukaryota > Viridiplantae > Streptophyta > Pinopsida > Pinales > Pinaceae > Picea > Picea glauca. Next base: position 517,043 of record JZKD02S1768276.1, on the reverse strand, counting down.
GAAATTTTGCATGTACTCTACCCACTTTGCATGCTTCTRATTCAACTTCTCCTGTTGACTCACGAACTGCAATGCGTGATTATCGCTGTACAAAATGAATTCCTTGGGTATCAAGTAATGCCTCCACTTTTTCAATGCCTGTATGATGGCATAGAACTTCTTATCGTACGTGGAGTACTTCAGCTTTGCATCGTCCAGCTTCTCGCTGTAATATGCCACAGGTCTGTCATCCTGACTTAATACCCCTCCAACAGCATACCCACTGGCGTCACATTTCACCTGGAAGGTTTTCTAAAAACCAGGCAGCACTAACACTGGCTGCTCGGTGATTTTTCGCTTCAACAAATTGAAGCTTCTTTCAGCCTCCGCTGTCCAATGGAAAACTTTATGCCACTTCTTCACAGTGTCCATCATTGCGGCACTGATTCCACTAAAATTCCAAATGAATTTTTTGTAGAAGCTTGCCAATCCATGGAATCTCCTTACCTCAAAAACATTCCTTGGCGATGGCCAATTCTTGATTACGTTCACCTTCTCAGGATCCATCTTCAATTCATTTTCCGAGATTACAAAGCCCAAATAAATGAGTTCTGTCTGCATGAAGGAACACTTCTTCAAATTGATTAGCAACTTCTCCTGCTGCAGTCTTCTCATCACAATGGCCAAATGCCTCAAGTGTTCATCCTTGGTCTTGCTGAAAATCAATATGTCGTCCAAGTATACGACCACAAATTTGCCAATGAATTCCCGCAGGGCTTCATTCATCAGCCTCATAAAAGTGCATGGTGCATTTGTCAATCCAAATGGCATGACCAACCATTCGTACAAACCCTCGTTTGTTTTGAATGTTGTTTTCCACTCATCTCCCTCTCTCATCCGGATCTGATGATATCCTCTCTTGAGATCTATCTTTGAAAAATAATTTGCCCCGCTCAGGCAATCCATCAAGTCGTCCATTCTCGGCAGTGGAAACCTATACCTGATGGTAATTTTATTTATCGCCTTGGAGTCTGTACACATTCTCCAGCCTCCATCCTTCTTCGGACTCAGTACTGTCGGAACAACACATGGACTAAGACTCTCTCTCACTAGTCCCTTGTCCTGCAGATCTTGTACCTACCTTTTGACCTCCTCGTTCTCCTGAGGTGTTAACCAGTACACTGCCTTATTTGGCAAACTTGCTCCGGGTATGAGGTCAATGTGGTGACTCACACTCCTCACTGGTGGCAACGAACGAGGTAGTTTGTCCACGATGATATCAACGAACTCTCCCAGCAGTTCCTGAATCTCCTCTGGCAGTCATCCACTCTTGTGCTTGTCAAGACAACCCTCGGCTTCCTGACAACAAAGAATTGTGGATCTTCATCCTTTTCCATCTCTGTGAGAAGCTCTTTTCCACTCATGAGAAGTATCATACTGCTCACTTCCGGCTTCACTTCTTTATCCTTTATCAAAAGCAGTCTATGGGTTCTCCCATCCTTCTCCAGAGTGTATGTGTTCATCCTCCCATCATGAACAACATTTCGGTCATACTGCCATGGTCTACCCAGCAATACGTGGCATACGTCCATGGGAATGACGTCACACAAAATCTCATCGTGATAATTTCCAATTTTGAATTTAACTAAGCATTGTTTAGTGACACTTACCCGGTGTCATTTCTGTAACCACGAGACTTTATATGGATTCGGGTGCTTAGTCGTCTCTAGCCCTAATTTCTCCACCATCTCAGTCGAAACGAGATTATCCGTGCTTCCGCTGTCAACAATGACTTTGCATTTTCTTTCCTTAGCTGTACAAGCCGTTCAGAATAGTCTGCTCCTTTGCACTGAGCTATTCACCTCTATCTCAGGTGTCAAAAGAATTTTATGCATTCCCAGCGACCTCCCGCTGTCTGCATATTCATTCTCATCATCATGCCTCCGCGCCTCTGTGATGTGAGCTTCACTTCTGTCCAGCTTCCTATCTGGACAGTCAACAGATTTGTGTCCATCCTTTCCACATGTAAAACATGTGACGATTCCTCCATGGCCTCTTCCTCTACCTCGGGTATGAGGAAATGTATTGGCATCAGCATAATCTCCTTGCTGATCTGTTTACTGTCTCCTCGGCTCAACAAATTGCTGCCTCTGTTGTGAGGTTCCACCTCTTTCATCTTTTCCCTGAGGCCTCTTCCAATCCTCCTTGGGCTTTTGAGTTCTCTCTTGGGAAACTGCTTTGCCTCTAGGCTGGCTTCTGCCTCGCCCTCACTGTCCCTGCTTGTGGCTCAGCTTCTCTTCAGCTTTTAGAGCCATCTGGTATGCATCCTCAACTGTTCGGATGGTCAGCATACTTAGCTCATCCTGTATGTTGTACCTCAACCCATTCAAGTATCTCGCCACCTTTTCGTCATCACTCTCCCGATGACCAACTCGAATGTTGAGCCTGTAAAATTCCTCGGTGTACTCCTTCACCGTCATCATATTCTGTCTCAAGTTCTACATGCGCCTGAACAGAGTGATCTGGTAATCCCTCGGAATGAACTTCGCCTTCATCTTTGCGATCATCCGATCCCAGTTTTTGATCTTTTATTTTCCTTTGGAACGCCTGTCTGCCTACAGCTCGTCCCACCACAAGGCTACATGTCCCTTCAGCTTCGTGATGGCATGCCTTACCTTCTTGTCCTCTTCGATATTCTCATAATCAAAGTAGGTGTCGAGTGCTCGGATCCAATCTAGCAACTCCTCTACGTTTAGACTTCCCTCATAGACGGGAATGTCCATCTTGGTCTTTGAGCTCATCCTGGCGATGGCTCTGATCAACCTCTCTGTTGATGCGTCTTCTGCTGAGACTTCCTCTGCGTTGCACCCAACCTCCTCTTCTACCTCGAAGTCACTGAACTCTGCTGCACCAGCACCACGTCTTTGGGTGGTCTCCATTTCTTCAAGCCTAGCTCGGAGATCTCTCACCTCTCGTTCCATCTCAGCATTACCTGCTGGCCTTCCCCTTCTTCGGACATCCCTGTCTTCATGATCAGGTGACTGTCTCTCTCTTCTGGGAGGCATGGTGAAATCTGCTTTTCTCTACTATCGAAGCAAAGAGAAACTCTTTCCGGCTCTGATACCACTCTGACGCAAGTCGTGAGTATCAGAGTTCTTTCCTTTCCTCCTTCACTCCTCTTGCCTGAAATATACAGACAAGATCTTCGGGCTCTGATACCACTCTGACACAACTCGTTCGCCCTCCGAAACATATTCGCTTTCACCAGGACCTTCGATTCCCATGGGCTTGAAGAAATCAACGGTTCTTCTCTCTCTCTCATATTTCTCTACACCCACAACTCACTCTTCTCTATTCTCTTTTTCCCCACTTCGGGAGATCGGGACTTTTCCTCTAACTCTACCGACCACTCGGGGCTTTATCTCCCGATATCCGAGGCACCGAGATGTCGAGACTCACGATCATACAATCTTGCAGTTTCTCTCCCGCGAGTTGATGCAGGAGCATCTCTCCATGCCAGCCAGTCAGCCACATCAGCGCGCACTCATGCAGGGCTGAAAGGGAGGTGCAACCTCATTTTTAATTTGAATTCAATGTAAATTAATGCCTTAGGCTGGTGAGCCATGAATTCCATGCCTTTGTGCAGGCTGTAGATAAGATAGACATTTATTATAGATTGGCTGAGATCTAGTTCTGGATAACAGACTAGACAGCCATTGATTGTAATTAATTAGAGTAGGTAAATCCTGGAGGGAAGCGCTAAGAGCCCTCAGGTAAAAGAGATTTCATATCTCATTTTTTAATAGAGAATGGTTGAGTTGAAGAGCTAGGGAGAGCTCAGGAACACCATTGTAAAATATACAGGCATTTGCCAATTGTTAATATATGAATACAGAGCAGTTTTTCCTGCAATATTTTGTTTATGTGTGTGTCTGTGAGTGTTTTCCTTTATGCTGTAATTGTATGCTGTTATCATGCATTTGCAAGGAGTTGGTTTGATTTCAGGTTGAGGGTCTTTGAGGCTTCATACCAGGAGGGTGTGACAGAATGATGAGGTTATGATAGCCGTGCACAGAGGATGCACTTCTGAACTCGTAAGGAGTCAGACAAAGACGTGCTGAGGCAAAGACTGAGGTCAACAACTCAGGAGGAAGATCTCTGAGGTTACTGAACACCTCAAGAGGCAAGGCTGTGTAGTTGAGACGCAGTTACAGACAGAATCACTGAGGATTCTGTAGGAGCTCTGCCAAGTGGGCATTGAGTGTATGCACAGTGGTGCTGAGGAAGAACTCTGCTAAGAGAGTTTGAAGATAGAAAACAGAATCTCTGAGGAGTTTTGTAGGAGCTCTGCCAAGAGGTCATCGAGCACGTGTACAGAGATGCACAGAGAAAAGAACTTTGTTGTGAGTTTAGAAAGACCGGAATCTATGAGGATTCTGAGAAGCTTTGCCTAGTGGACATCGAGCGAAGTGCATGAGTGCACAGGTAAAGAATAAATGTTGCACGTTCTGTGGAAGGGATACTCCGCCAAGAGCGCACCGAGGGAGTGTGCAGATGGCATAGGAGGAAGGAACTCTTTGAGTTCTATCATCTGAAGGAAGCATCCACTAAGGGAGCTTTCACTGGGTTATTGAATACCGAGAAGACTTAGAGAGAAGGTCACTTGAGAAGAAGGATAACCGGCGGCGTCCATATTCTCCATCAGAGGGAGAAGGAAGACAAAATTCCCCAAGGGGTCTGAATATTCGCTGAAGCTCAGGAGAGATGACACCGTGTGTGTGTAGAGACTCTGCAGGAGCACAAGAGTCAAAGAATCCGTTGAGGTTTCGAGGACAGAAGCTCGGGAGGAGTAGTTCCTTCTTGTTACAGTGGGAACAGACCCAGGAGGAGCTCGAACTGAGAGAAGCTTTGGAGTGGGAGAATTCTCCAAGGAGGTGGATCAACGGACAGGATTCGCGTCGGAAGATCGCGAAAGCCCACTGACCGTTAGATTGAGGCAAAGTTGTGCAGGCGTTAGCCCAAAAGCGCAGAAGGGAACCGGCCATCGGAGATCGGTATATCAAGCTTTGACATTTGACGAGGCAAGAGATTCATGTCCATTGAAATCGCGAGTTGCGATTTCCTGAAACTACGGGACTCATTGATTTCCAGGGGGGACACGTGTCACAAGATCATCCGTTCTGGAGATCCGAGGCAACAGGTATCGGGACCACTCAGGTCTCTAAACAGCGATGAGATCTGGACCGTCCATCTGAGGGACAGGTGTCAGATGATCAAGCACCATCGGCGTTTGACGCATCGGGAAATCGGAATTCCCGAGGACATTAGAAACGGGACATGAGGAGTCTCGAAATCCCGACGTAATCAGGATCGTCCATTTGAGGGACACGTGGAAATCATCTAATGCCATCAAGGAGGACCGACAAGGGGGGTTTCCCATCGGCAAATCGGCGATCTGAGAATCGCGAGCCAAGAGGACAAGGCATCGGGCATCGAAGTTCTCGAAATCCTGAGGAGGAAGCTGAGCCGTCCATCTACAGGGATAGGTGGCCAAAGATCAGGTGCCGTCGGCATTTTGTCTATCAGGATATCGGGATCCTAGTGACAAGTGATTTATGCATTGAGAAATCGCGATCCATGATTTCTCGATTTGATCAGGGCCGTTGATCTGAAAGACACGTGGAGAGAGATCCCGACCAGTCGGTGTTCGAGGCATCGAGGTTTCCAGTGTCGTGGAACTTGAGCACAATGAAATCGTGATCCATGATTTCTCGAGTTGATCAGAGCCGTTGAACTGAAGGGCACATGTCGAAGGATCTACAGGAGTCGAGGTTCGGCATTTCGGGGTTCTCGGTGACGAGAAGCTCATGAAAGGAGGATTCGCGAAGTCACGAAACGCGACAGCCCCACATTCATAGTTTTCAGTGGAGGACAGGTGTCGGAGGATTGAGCCTTGTCTTGAGGAGAGGATAGGTGGCATCAGGCATCGAGGATCGGAGACTCCAGGAGTACGAGCTCTTAGCATTCAAACTTGCGAACTCCGAAATCCCGATAAGTGGGGAAGGACACGGTCCCGGGGACGAGTAGGTCACATGCGAAAGAGTTAGCCTGGGGACTAAAGGGTGCAGAAGGTGCCAACGGAGTTCGGGAATCGGGGATGCGAGAGGTAAGTAACTTACGACATCATAAGTTCCAATTTCCTGATAAGGAATCTCCCGATAAGAGAACCTGATAGAAGGAAGGGGGACCGTAAGGAGAATATTCTGTGGGTGCAGAAAGGTCCCGATAAGGGATTTGAAGAACCTCTGTTGTTCTTCGGGCCTAGGGGAGAGAAGGTCCTGGTGGGAGCGGCCGTGCCATCGAGGCAGGTTTGCATTAAGTGGTATCAGAGCCTGAAGATCTTGTCTGTATATCTCAGGCGAGAGAAGAGAAGGAGAAAGAAAAAAATACTCTGATACTCACGACTTGCGTCAAGTGGTATCAGAGCGGGATTTCATCTGTATATTGCAGGTGAAAGAAGACAGGGTTGCTGAGAACTCTGTGGGGACTTGCTTACTGGAGGTAGCAGTCCGTAGACAGTCATTTGGAGACTGTGAGAAGATGAAGCTGACCACTCAGGATTGTTGGAGTGACAGCAACAGATCTGTCGAGGGGACAGGTAGACACAGCAAAATGGCTACTGAAGGCCATAGGAAGAAAAGCAAGGCAGAAAATCTTGCCGAATGGGATGAAGAAGAGACTCAAAAGATCTATGAATTAAAGGCAGACATAGAGAAGATGGGACTGCGGATGCGGCAGGATAGGAGGAATAAACGACTGCATGAATTGCCAATGAAGAAGGCAAAAGCGAAATGGCCAGTCAAGCAGCTGATGGTCATAGGACAGTGTAGGCTATTGAAAAGATGGCTGAGATATGCTGAGAACCTCAGGGCCACAGAAGAAAACATGATTTGTTACTGTTAGCCAGAGACAGGAAAAAGTCTCGATGGTGATGATGATGATGATGATTGGGATAAGTTGGAATCAGTTGATGGTTTCAAATACTGCCGGTTGGGCAGAAAAGAAGAAATTCCAGTTTGCCAGGGGGGCAACAATTTGGGATCAGTTGAGGATCTCAAAGACTGTCGTGAGGACAGCCAGGAAACTTTGCATTGCCAGCTGGGCGATGAAAGGAGATCAAGTGAAGATCTCGAAGACTGCCAAGAGGGCAGCGGAAGCGTACTAAGCTGCCTGGAGGGCAGAGATGAAAAATTGAGACTATCTGAGAGTCTCTTGGACTCAAGGGAGAGTTCAATTCAGCAAAGGTTGTTGATGAAGATGGGATCGACTGATCTCATAATCTGCCAGGGAAGCAACAGTGAAAGCATCCCATATGGCCAGGTGGGCAGGGATGGACAAATGAATTCGGATCAGCTAGAGGAGCTAACAGAGCAAATGGGACTGCCTGATAGTCTCATAAATTCAGAGAAGAATTTAGATCAACAAGTGCAGCTGACAGAGGTGAAAGAACATCAGGATGACATATTGATGATTGGGGGAATACAATTATTCCTGCCATCTACCCAGGAGGAGGCAGAAATTTCTGTTGTAGATGGTGCAACAATAGGGGAACAATCACAGTTGATGATGACTGTCGAAGAAGAAGAATTGGAGCAGGTATCTGAGACTGCCCAAGTGGATGAAGAGAAGAATGAGTGTTCTGAGGAACATCTCAATGATTTCAGCCAACAAGCTAAAAGAGCTGTAGCACTGAGGCTAACAACAGCAAAAGAAAAAGAAGAAGATGAGCATTCTAAGGAATGGCTCGACATATTCAGCAACGAAGCTGAAAAGACTGCAACATGGGATCTTGCAGCAGAAGGGGAAAAAAGAAAGGAGCGTTCAGAAGAATGGCTTGACATCTTCAACACTGAAGCTGAAAACAATGCAACAGGGGAGGTTGCAGAAGTAGAAGAAGAAGACACAGACAGCATATGTTTGGTTGATCTGTGGGAACAGATGGAAGCCCTGGAGGAAAGGGTAAAAGTGCAGGGCATGCACATCCAACAGGTAAAGTTGGAAATGAATAAAGATGGCATGGGAGATCATGATGATCTTCCCAATGACCAAAATATTTTGCAGTTGAGGAGACTGCAACAACAAAACCAGTGACTGGAACAGCTGGATGAGGTGATCATGGAGATCAGAGGGATGATGTTGAGGTCAGCGCAGAATACCAGCAAGGAGAAGCTGGGTAGAGGAAAGACAGCAGTAGCAGCGCAGCGGAAGCAGCAGCAGCAGAATGGAGCAAGTGAAAAGCTCCACAGACTTGTTTGGGACCCAGGTGGATTCCAACAATTACAGGGGAAGCTCATGAGAAGGAGCTCATGATTTTTGCAGCTGTGGAGTATGATGCAGGAGCATCTCTCCATGCCAGCCAGTCAACCACATCAGTGCGCACTCATGCAGGGCTGAAAGGGAGGCGCAGCCTCATTTTGAATTTGAATTCAATGTAAATTAATTCCATGGGCCGGTGAGCCATGAATTCCATTCCTTTGCGCAGGATGTAGATAAGATAGACATTTACTATAGATTGGCTGAGATCTAGTTCTGGATAACAGACTAGACAGCCATTGATTGTAATTAATTAGAGTAGGTAAATCCTGGAGGGAAGCGCTAAGAGCACTCAGGTAAAAGAGATTTCATATCTCATTTTGTAATAGAGAATGGTTGAGTTGAAGAGCTAGGGAGAGCTCAGGAACACCATTGTAAAATATACAGGCATTTGCCAATTGTTAATATATGAATACAGAGTAGTTTTTCCTGCAATATTCTGTTTATGTGTGTGTCTATGAGTGTTTTCCTTTATGCTGAAATTGTATGTTGTTATCATGCATTTGCAGGGAGTTGGTTTGATTTCAGGTTGAGGGTCTTTGAGGCTTCATACCGGGAGGGTGTGACAGAACGCTGAGGTTCTGATAGCCGTGCACAGAGGATGCACTTCTGAACTCGTAAGGAGTCAGACAGAGACGTGTTGAGGCACAGACTGAGGTCAACAACTCAAGAGGAAGATATTTGAGGTTACTGAACACCTCAAGAGGCAAGGCTGTGTAGTTGAGACGCAGTTACAGACAGAATCACTGAGGATTCTGTAGGAGCTCTGCCAAGTGGGAATTGAGTGTATGCACAGTGGTGCTGAGGAAGAACTCTGCTAAGAGAGTTTGAAGACAGAAAACAGAATCTCTGAGGAGTTTTGTAGGAGCTCTGCCAACAGGGCATCAAGCACGTGTACAGAGGTGCACAGAGAAAAGAACTCTCCTGTGAGTTCAGAAAGACCAGAATCTCTGAGGATTTTGAGAAGCTTTGCCTAGTGGACATCGAGTGAAGTGCATGAGTGCACAGGTAAAGAAGAAATGTTGCGTGTTCTGTGGAAGGGATACTCCGCCAGGAGGGCACCGAGGGAGTGTGAAGATGGCACAGGAGGAAGGAACTCTTTGAGTTCTATCATCTGAAGGAAGCATCCACTGAGGGAGATTTCACTGGGTTACTGAATACCCACAAGACTTAGAGAGAAGGTCACTTGAGAAGAAGGATAGTCGGTGGCGTCCAAATTCTCCATCAGAGGGAGAAGGAAGACAAAATTCCCCAAGGGTTCTGAATATTCGTTGAAGCTCAGGAGAGACGACACCGTGTGTGCATAGAGACTCTGCAAGAGCGCAGGAGTCAAAGAATCTGTTGAGGTTTCGAGGACAGAAGCTCAAGAGGAGTAGTTCCTTCTTGTTACAGTGGGAATATACCCAGGAGGATCTCGAACCGAGAGAAGCTTTGGAGTGGGAGAATTCTCCAAGGAGGTGGATCAATGGACACGATTCGCGTCGGAAGATCGCGAAAGCCCGCTGACCGTCAGATCGAGGTGAAGTTGCGCAGGCGTTAGCCCAAAAGCGCAGAAGGGAACCGACCATCGGAGATTGGTCTATCGAGCTTCAGCATTTGATGAGGCAAGAGATTCGTGTCCATTGAAATCGCGAGTTGCGATTTCCCGAAACTACGGGAGCCGTTGATTTCCAGGGGGGACACGTGTCACGAGATCATCCGTTCTGGAGATCTGAGGCACCAGGTATCGGGACCACTCAGGTCTCGAAATAGCAACGAGATCTAGACCGTCCATCTGAGGGACAGGTGTCAGATGATCAAGCGCCATCGGCGTTTGACGCATCGGGAAATCAGAATTTCCGAGGACATTAGAAACGGGACATGAGGAGTCTCGAAATCCTGACGTAATCAAGATCATCCATTTGAGGGACACATGGCAATCATCTAGTGCCATCAAGGAGGACCGATAGGGGGGGTTTCCCATCGGCAAATCGGCGATCTGAGAATCGCGAGCCAAGAGGACAAGGCGTCGGGCATAGAAGTTCTAGAAATCTTGAGGAGGAGGCTGAGCCGTCCATCTACAGGGACAGGTGGCCAAAGATCAGGTGCCGTCAGCCTTTTGTCTATCGGGATATCAGGATCCTAGTGACAAGTGATTTATGCATTGAGAAATTGTGATCCGCGATTTCCCGATTTGATCAGGGCTGTTGATCTAAAAGACACGTGGAGAGAGATCCTGACGAGTCGGCGTTCGGGGCATCGGGGTTTCCAGTGTCGTGGAACTTGAGCACAACGAAATTGCGATCCACGATTTCCCAAGTTGATCAGAGCCGTTGAACTGAAGGGAATGTGTCGAAGGATCTACAGGAGTCGGGGTTCGGCATTTTGGGGTTCTCGGTGACGAGAAGCTCACGAAAGGAGGATTCGCGAAGTCCCGAAATGCGATAGCCCCACATTCATAGCTTTTAGTGGAGGACAGGTGTTGAAGGATTGAGCCTTATCTTGAGGAGAGGACAGGTGGCATCGGGCATCGGGGATCGGAGACTCCAAGAGTATGAGCTCTTGGCATTCAAACTCGCGAAATCCGAAATCCTGATAAGTGGGGAAGGACACGGTCCCGGGGACCAGTAGGTCACATGCGAAAGAATTAGCCTGGGGGCTAAAGGGTGCAGAAGGTGCCAACGGAGTTCGAGAATCGGGGATGCAAGAGATAAGTAACTTATGACATCGTAAGTTCCGATTTCCCGATAAGGAATTTCCTGATAAAAGAACCCGATAGAAGGAAGGGGGACCGTAAGGAGAATGTTCTGTGGGTGCAGAAAGGTCCCGATAAGGGATTTGAAGAACCTCTATTGTTCTTCAGGCCTAGGGGAGAGAAGGTCCTGGTGGGAGCGGCCATGCCATCGAGGCAGGTTTGCATTACGAGTCCAAAGCAACTCCACTCCGACTTCCGAGGTCCGAGTCGCCGATACCGAGTATCGCTACCTCGTCCCCTCGCGAGTTCGCAACTTATGAGACCAATCGTTTGGCCCTTCAACTCCCGAGACCTGACGTCCCGAGATCACGTGCCACCTGTCCCTCAGAAAATCGATGCTCCCACGGAAACTGGAAGTCACTAACCACGATATCAATGTGCATGCAACTCTGATGCTCGCCAACCATGATATGTCGATATGCGATAGCAAGTGGGTTCTACTTGCGCTTGAAATTCAACTCTCTCCCTGAGATTCAAGTCGTTGATTCTCTTCCTCTTGAAGAGTCCTTCGCTCCAAAACTTCTCCCACTCGGCTTGACCTGGTCTGGTCCACAATACTAGAAAGGAACTCTCCTTCCTGAGCTCCACCAACTTTCCACTCAGAACCACTCTGTACTCAATTCTTCCATAAAATCACATAAGCAGCATATGAAAGAAGTAAGTAACAGGAAGCAAATATGCAAAGGCATAAAGCCAACAACACACAGAGAACAAACATGTCCTTGGAGGTTAACCACGGCTTTGCGGTTCCCCCTCTTTCCAAGCTTGTCTCCGAGACTTCAATTCAACCTGCTCTTCACCTGAATGGTTCGAATAACTCACCACAACTTCTGGGCAACCGAAAATGAGAGTTTAACCGTCCATCCTCCTCAACGCACTCTATGCGGAGGAATTCCACTGCACTCTATGCAGGAATCTCCTGGCTTAGACAGAGAAACGATTTAAACTCATTCGTTCATTCCCTCAGGTTTCGAACCTGCCATGCAATCACATATGCAACATATAGACAATAGGAAAAACAAGAAGCAAATATGCAACAGCATAATATCAACAACACACAGAGAATAATCACAGCCATGGAATTGAATAACAACTTTCCTATTAACTCAATATCTGTACATGGGGATTATTCACCAGTTCTCTGCTTTTCACTCCTTTCTCTCAATGCTAATGCTGAATAATCCTCAATTATACAAAGGAGGGTGCCTATATTCCATTTTCCCTCTCGAAAGTAAAACTGTCTAATCTTCAGTTAATTCCTATCTAACAGCATTAAAACTATTAAATGCCTTCCTATCTATAATATAATACAAGTGCGCTCGGCTTTGAATGCCTTCATTTAAATGGCGGCACAACAATCTTTCCAAAGTATTTCAAAAATATATGTGCTGGCACTGCCCAGCTGTATTCTCCGTATCCACACGCTGACTCGCTTGATGAAGTCGTAGATGCTCCTGCATCAATTTACACTATCCTTCATGTCCATATACCTCACCCAATGTCGGGTCCCATAACCACACCTCTCAGGTTTCATGTAAACTTAATCAAGTGCACTTGTCACATATGTTGACATCAACCACTCCATCAATGATAACTAACTTTCCATAAATATAAACCACATCTCTAGGGCTTCCAAACTTCTCAAACGGTTGTTATCAATCTCCAAGGGTTGACATCAATGAAAACCAACTGTCAAAACCCATTGTCAAACATTCAAGCATTCATAAAATCTATAAGGTGGTGAAAAAAAGAAAGTTTACGTCTTGTCAGTGGGGGGTGGCATAAAATGTGCCAAAATTTGAATTGACATGTGGAGAATGAATGGCTTAAGTGGAGGTTTATTTCTTTGAGTTAGAAAATTTATGAATTAAGGAATTATGAATAAAATTCGATTGTTGTTGTATTTTTGTGATAATACAACAATAATTTCCAATAATTTAGGGTATAACTCGAAGTTAAAAGAATTGGAGCACCATTCCGAATTAAAATAAGAAGAGTGGCTCTAGTCGCGTGAAATCAAGAATCTGAGCTTGCAGGAGAAAAGGAAAAGAAAAATAATCAGCCAGAGAATCCAAGGATGTTGCAAGAGAATAATTTCTCTAGATTATAGGTATCCATGAAACCATAGACAAAAAATTGTCCCATCAATATCGAACATTTTTTGCATTTATTCTCGTTTTCATGTATTTTGAAGTATGGTCATTTTTGGAAAGTTTTATGGGGATTAAACAACAAGAAAGTTGTACCCTATAGAAACCCATTTTATTCATAGCTGCAGTCCTGTAGACACTATCCTAAGATGCGAACCAACTTTCCATGTGCTGAGATCCCTCAAAATTTTAATTCTATGAACCTATGGTCAAATCTTCTTGACATTAGAATTTTTTATTAGTCCTCCAACCCACACTCTGTAGAAATTTCAATTTTCATAGTTCTTGTAGAAATATTTTTCTATAGGATTTGTTTCTACAAGAACGAATGCATAAAATCATACCAACTTGGAATTTGTCAGATAAAAACCCTCATCTTTCCCTTTTTCATCAAGAAAAACCTTTTGCTGAATTTTTTGACCACCAATTTACCTTAAAACCAACCCAACTTATCACCTTCTCTAAGGAGCAAGTCAACCTTAATATTCTATAGGAATCCTTCAGCTAGAATTCCTCTCCAATCATAATCGTAACAAACAATTATGGGAGCAAGATTTAAGAGAAGGGAACCAATAGAGCCTTCTAGGGTTTATGACAACCCTGAGATAGTGGAAAATTTTCAAAAATGTGAGCGGTTGGGTTACTTTGAGAGACTTAAAGGATTTGATGATGAGGTGTCCATGGATTTTTCTTAGAATTTCAATAGCATACCAAATCAAGAATATGTGACTACAATCAAGGGGCTAACCATCAAGATCAAATGAAGCCTCCATCAATAAAGTTTCTAGTTTACCATTGGGCATCTTTTAGGACAAAGAAGAAAGGTAGGAATACATTAATTACAATAAGATATTTTTCCTCCATAATGAGAATGATGAGGATAAAAATCACATAAAAAGATAAATCCCCCCTCACCCATGGTAGGAGGTAGCATACAACATCATCAAATACAATACTTGCAAGGGTAGGATGAATGTAGTCTACTCCTATCACTTAATATGGTTGCATCAACTTAAACATGTTCGAAATTAGGAACCACACCTAAATCTGAGTATCCCCTATTTTCTTCCTCAGTCACACAGGGATATGAGCCTAAAAGTACAAAGAGGGAAACAATAATTTTTAGCACATCATGGCCTCATCAAGCTAATAATTTCAGATTCTCCTAGTAGCTTGAAACATAGAATTCTATAGGAAGATTACATCAACATGGAAATATAATATTTTGAATAAGTGCAAGTAGCTATGAGTGAGGAAGAAATGAACAAGGAAGGGGAACTTGAGAGACTCACCAAGCCCAAGAAATCAAAAAACAAAAAAATAGGGGGAAACGGAAAAATATGGATGAAGAAGATAAAGAGGTGGATGATGTATTAACTACTTTAAGGATCCATAAAATCATCCCTATGAAAATCACCACTGCAAAGTGGGTGCAACCTAGAAGGAGGAGTTCCAACCAAATTAATAAAAGTTAGAAAAAGAGGATCCTAATACCATCAGCCCCACTCATTATCACACCCCAAGTAGATGAATTTAAGGACTCTCCTAATACAAAACAAAAAAAGGAAATGAAGGGGAAGCATCCTCAAGAGGAGACTATAATGAATGAGGAAAGACCCATGGAAGGGACCTATAAAAAAAAAAAAAAAACCTATGGAAAAACGTCCTTATGCAACCTTTTTGGAACTATAAAAAATCAAGGTTTATGCCATCAAGTGGAAAAGGATGTCAGAAGATAATAAAGGAAAATTCTAAGAAGAGGTTGCTCAAGAGTTTGAGCAACAACTCCAACTTATGCAATAAAAGCTCCAAATTATGACTATGCAAAAAGTAGACTACAGTTAGAAGTTGAAAGTAGAGAACCCAAAACTTCAACAAAAATTGAGTAAGGTAAGAAGAGATATGTATGAGAAGAGTGAACAAGTGGATATTATGGAAGAAACAATCAAAAAAATAACCAAAGTATCTGAAGAAATGTTGGAATGCAGACCACCAGCCAAAACATACACATTGTTCCTAAACGAATAGTGGAACAAAAATCAGATTACACTCTTAGCCAAGTTTGTGAAATTCAATCTTGATAAACCCAACGATTTCCTAGATGCATACCAAGGTTGTAATATGGAACAAAAATCCAAAGTATTGTGAATTCTACCTGCATAGCATTATCTAACCGCACCCCTACAAGTAGAATCCCAATCCATATGTGGGGAATGTGCAATTGATGGCCTTTTCCTCTTGGCTAAGGCATGATGAATTAAGAGAAAAAGAGATGAATAATTATAAGGAGGAAGAACAACAAACACCCCTATGGACGAGGGTTGAAGAAACCAAACCGAGAGATTTCATCAATAACCATCATAGTCACTCTTTGGATAGGGAGATATCTCATGGATGGATAGCCAAGAAAAGGAAAGTAATATCTCATCTTGATGACACACTGAGATTATTGGAAGAAGTAGAAACAAAGGATTTCCATAAGAGGTGGCATTCTTTTCCTCATGGATTGAGAATTAGAGAGCCTCACTCTCTGAAAAAATTGTAGCTATCCATCCTCAGAACACCATGCTATGAAGAAACTCTAAGGAGAGTGAAAAATAATTGGATTGGGTTAAGGATGATCCATACACTCCCTCTCCCTGTAGATCTTATCATTTACCTCAAACCAGAAAATGAAGAAGCGGAATGGGACAACATTGTGAAGGATAATGGATACCATGATCAACAAGTTGTCACCAACTATGTAGTTTAGGATATGAGAGAGGATTTTATTAAAAAACAACAAGAACAACAGATGAATGTTGATAGACAACCGGATAATGAACAACAACATTATGTTGAGCAACAATAGGGCATTGAGCATTAGAAGGATGATAGATAGAAAAGGAATAATAAAAAACAACAGGGCAGACATCAACATCAGCAACAAAGAAATTAGAAAGACCAATTTTTTTTTGTTGCACAAAGGTTGGGCAAGAGTTCAACTTGGGGGTGATGATGAGCCTCATTATTGTCCATTTTAAAGGCTCATATTTGACATATTTTCCCACCACAAAATGACTTAATGTTTTATTTTAACAATATTTAATAGTCATTCATGGGTATTTTGTATGTTTTTAATGAATGCATGATTGCAGTGGAATTTTATGTATAATATTCCTTTTTTCACTAATTGTTTTGGAAAAATACATGTGTTCCACCAACTAGGTCAAATTGCAGGAATCAAGTATGCCAACCTCCTAGAAACACAGGGTTTTTTCTCCTCGAGTGAGCTACTAATCAAAGATTAAGGGAAATTTTCTACACTTACCTCTAAGAGCACTCCTTGTGCATTTATGACCACTATTGATCAACAACAGTTCTAAAATACATATGTAAATGGATAATATCCCTCTTTTACTCATCACTCTTCTTGATTTAGGAAGGGAGGTCGGACTCTTTAGTTATATATATAGGCCTGTAGTTTAATAATTTCTAGAGAAGCATTGTATGGAGATGTTCTACAATAATTTTTGAAGACTAATAAATTTGATGTTCTTGATGTACTATTGATATTTATGAAATAAAGTGGTTTTTCCTTCAGTCCATTAAATTTTCTTTTGGGTTCCTTGTGCT
Organism: Picea glauca; assembly: GCA_000966675.3. Lineage (NCBI taxonomy): Eukaryota > Viridiplantae > Streptophyta > Pinopsida > Pinales > Pinaceae > Picea > Picea glauca. The sequence goes on along the minus strand of JZKD02S1768276.1, from coordinate 500,192 downwards.
TCTTGGGTAGGGCCCATGAAAGAGGGCTTAAGTACCCTTTCTGTTATTTTTATAGTTTTCATGCAAATTAGTTAGTGATTAGATATTGTTTCATTCTCTATTGGAGTTAGATTTAGTTTTGCATGATCAATTTTATTTTCATACAACCTCTTAAGTTTGTATGAAACTCTGGTTGAAAAGTAAAGTAAGAGAGACCAAGGGTACAGTAAATCATTATTGCTATACTTGGGACCATCAATCACAATTGTCGATGAAAAAGGAAAGTTTAAATAAATTCAAAAGGAAATAAAAAGGAATAGTAAATAAGGTGGCAATGGTCAGGATAAAGGTAAGATTCATGGTATAGGTAAGGGAAAAGGTAAAAGTAAGGGTGGTCCAAGTGTTGGACAATTGGTTATCATTGATGTCAACAAATCTTGGATTGATGTCAACCGGTGTGATGGGTATATTTGGAGAAGTCTCCAAAGTGGTCCCCTTACAACGTAGCTCTAGGCATGGCCCTCATGGGAAGATGCTTTGAATATGTCTACAAGAAATCCCTAAGTGTGGTTAAGAACCCTATATTTGATCATGGAATTTTGTCATTAAGGATGGAGTAAATGAAGGTAACTCACTCATAGATGGATAATACTCATCGTGCCAATTATGGTGATATGTGGAACAACATGTGGTTCCTCATGGTTAGGGAGATATCGCCTCCATAAAGTTGGAATCCCCGAAGAGTGGACAAGAAGCCCCTAGTTTGTTCTAAGTCTTGGTCAAAGGGGTAAAGTTGTTGTAACAAGAAAACCCTAGAAGCCATAAATTAAGGAAAGGATTTAGCTATCACAAGTATAAATACACCTCAAGAAGTCATTCATAAGTACAACACACACACTTATTCATTTCTTATCTTTTGATGTAGTGATATTTTGCTAAGGATGTAGAGTCATTTTTTGAGGTAGAAAAGAAGGGTCGACGACAAAAATATTTGAGTTTAAGAAAAACCATAGTTTCTGAGGTATACGTGAGTTGTAGGCCTATAAGGGATTGTATGTACATGGGTTGCAGTGGAAGAAAGAGAGTATATATGTGGGATGTAAAAGGGAAAGTCATGTACATCTAAAAATCTCATGAAAATTTGAATAGATGTTGGTACTAGGTCCCTAGAACATGAAAGAAAATTCATAGGCCAACATCTTACTATTGAAGGTTATCCTTGGAAGTATTGGTATGTTTGTATACTTGTTTTGATGGTTACTTATTGTCATGATATGGTGTATTCTTGAGGCATAATTGGTATGGTTGGTTTGGTATTTGGATATGGTATATATTGGTTTCTTGGTTGAGGGAGGATAACTATTATATCTGGTTCAACACACAACATGGTTATTATATTTATTATCTTTGAGTTGACTGTATATGGTTGAGGGATATTCATGTTGTATGGGGATGTATGCATGAGGGGCATGAAAAGGTTCTTTGATATGATTCATTGATGACATGGTACAGATATATATATGGTTGATGATATGGTATATGAAATAGGTTGTATGAAGTTGATGCTCTAGTTCATGATTCACTATTCATTTTTTATGTATACTTTGGTTCATGATTGATGCATGAGATAGTATGTATATTGGTATACACTTGATGCATGGTATGGTATGAGTTTAGTTGGTTGATGATCAGATACAAGTTGATGATATAGTGATAGAAATAGTGACAATGATATATTTGTGATAGCGAGAGAGTTGTGACAATGACATACTTTGTGGCACTAACATTGGTAGAGTTTGTGATATTTGATCTACATTTATATTTCAGGGTGACGGGACAGGGTAAGGAAAGGTGGTTGTAGCCACCTTCTAGTTGTAGTAGGAGAACCTGGGGGGTTGTAGCCTCCTTTTGGTTGGAGCCAGAGAATTAGGGAGTTGTAGCTTCCTTTAGGTTAGAGCCTGAGAATAGGGAGTTAGAACCTCCTTCCAATTGTAGATGGAGAATCAGAAGTTGGTTCTTCCAATTAATTTTTTCTTTTGATAAATATATAAGAAAATCATTATGTGGTTTTCTCCCATTTGGGTTTCCACTTATATACTAGTGTATTGTGTATCTATTGTGATGTAATGTTGTTTATATTTATGTTGATGATGACCTATTGAATGTTAAAGATAAACTACTAAATATTGTTGAAGAATAAACTATGGTTAAAAGGAATAAATCGCTCATTACTGATTCACCCCCCCTCTCAGTAATCCAACAATTTTTTTTAGAGTAGGTCCTTCAGAAAGTAGTTTAACCACTGGAAGGAGTTCTTGGATTATGATAGGATTAGTGTACCTTATTTTGATGGTCAAAACTATGACTTTTGGAGTAGATGAATGAAAACATATGTACAAGAACAAGGATTTCATGTTTGGCGAGCATTAGTAGATGGATGAAAAGAACCATCCACTCCCTCAACAGCTAAGGATGGAAAGAAAATTGAAGACAATGATTCTAGAGCTAAAAATGCTTTCCTAAATGGTTTTTTTAAATCAGTATACACCAAGGTTGTGCACTACAAATCCACAAAATAAATATGGGACAAACTGAAGAATATCTACGAAGGTGATTCCAAAGTTAAAGGATCTAAAATTCAAACATTTAGAGTCAATTTTGAACAATTGAAGATGAAGAAAGATGAAAAAATTTCCTCTTACTTTCTATGATTTAATGAGACAATCAATGCCATCAAGGGTGTGGGAGAAGAAATGAAGGAAACAATCATTTTTCAAAAATGTACTAAGGTATCTACCTGTGAGATATGATTTGAAGATTTCATCCTTGGAATAAAGATAATATCTAGACACCTTGAGCATGGATGCATTGTATAGGATACTCATAGCTTATGAGATGAGGATAGAGCAGGAAAATCTAGTCACTAAGGAAGAAGCATTCAAGGAATCCAAGAAGACGAACGAAAAAAGAAAAACATAAGATAAAGGAAGATAGTAGCTGCAATGATGATTTAGAGGAAGATGAAGAGATAGCTAACTTAGTCAGAAGACTGAAAAAGGGAACTGAAAAATACAAAGGTAAGATTCCATTGATTTCTTTTAATTGTGATGGTTTTGTTCATTTTGATAATAAATGTCCTTATAAGAAAAATAAAATAAATGAAGAAGAAGATGATCCTAAAAAGAAAATTCAAAAGGGTAGAAGAAACAAAAAGAAGTTTTTCAAGAAAAGCATTTGCACCAAGGAAGATAGTTCTTTATCAAACAAATATGAAGTCAGTGACAATGATACAAAAAGGGTTCTGTTCATGGAAATATAGGACTCTGATGATGAAGGCTCCGAAGAAGAATATGAAGAGGGAGAAGCTGATTACAGAGAAGAACTATTAAGTTCCATAGAATTAATAAAAATGGAAAAGAATAAAAACAAGTCACTCCAGGCATAACTAAAAAAGAAAGAAAATTCTTTTAATTCCAACTCTGAAGAATTAGAGAATATGATTACAAAGTTGAAAGTCCAAGTAGAATAAGATATGAGAACAAAAGAAACACTCAAAGAGTAGTTAGAATAAAGAGATATAACCATTGAATGCTTGGAGGCAGAGTAGTCACTCTAAAGAAATATATGTAGAAGAAGGATATGCAACAAAACAACACCAGGATATTGGATAATATCATTAATAGTAAAAGACCTTACTATGATAGATTTGGATTGGGATACAATCAGACATATACAAAGAAAGTTTCAAGCTCCAAAAAGACATAGCAAGATGCAGATCCAAGAAGCTATGCAGAAGTTGTCTAAGGTCCCTCAAAGGAAGAAGACATGAAAATTCAAGGGGAATATTACAAAGGCATTTATCCACCTAGAATATTCAAAAGTCAATATAAAAAACAACCAGCTACAAAAATACCTCAAGAAGAAAAAATATTCAGAAGAACAACACCATTTATAATATCTTCCACTCCCAAGTATCGAACTATTTTTCTTGGTTCATGTTATAATTTTGGGCACAAAGTTGTAACTTCTCGATCCAATGCCAATAAAATAAGCAACGATGAGGTCTATACAAGAAATAGTTATCAAGGAAGATCTCATCAATCACAAAGTAAAAACTACAATTGATTTGGATCATTAAGTGATGAGGTAGAATGATACAAGTGGAACAACTTTGGACATATATATAGATATTGTAGAACCATAGTTCCTTTAAGGGAACCAAAGAAGAATATCAACATTCATAATCAAGAACCGCAAAGTATGTGGGTAATAAAGTGGGATCAATTTAACACTAAAGAATGAAATCTTTCTTTGCAACATAAATACAAGAAACGTGGATGGTATGTTGATAGTCGATGCTAAAATCATATGACCGGTGATAAAGATAGGTTTCTGACATTGAAGAAGGAAATAGATGGATGAACTTCATTTTGAAATGGAAACTCAACCAAGATTATTGGAAAGGGTATTGTTATCACGCAATTTGTACTTGGAAGTAAAGGAAAGGTGAGAGAAAGGAAAACTGGTGAAACTGAGACTATCCTGCCACTGTCACCTCGATAGGATAACTCTTTTTGTTTGGGGAGGTATGCCCAGGAGAGACGTCCCCGGTGACCTGGGGTTTTGAGAAGGAAAAGGATTATGGATAAGTAAATTTTTCCCCCCTCACAAGTCACCACCAATCAGAATGTTTGGCTAAATAACCAATAAAGATGAATGATAAATAGAAGTGTACCTTCCCATGACAAAGCAACAAGAAAAATATATATATGCAATATCACTTGTTGGTTAGTACTTTATATAATCAAGGACTTTCTCATATAAAGAAATTCACTGATAATATTGATGAAGCAAATCAATGATGTATAATAACAAATAATCACAATACGTCACTTCACAATAAATGTTAAAGAAGATTCACAATGAGCAATAATGATCTATCATCAATGTTACAATATCAACATTCATTAGAAGCAATGACTACTATGCTTTAGCCAATCTTTCAATTTATTTTAAGATGTATAAAATGTTGCATGTATATGATTATAACATAGGTAAATGATGGAAGCAATAGGGTTAGTAGGTTAGTCTAAGTAGGACTAGAAGGAGTTAATAATTGTTCAAAGTATTGGATATTTGTGATCAAGGTACTCAAACATAGAAGGTCTTAGATCAATGCGTTATTAGGGAAAATGGAGTCAAACTAGCTGCAAAAGTTGAAGGGATAATATGATGATGGTAGGGAAAAATACCAGAGGGATATGATGGTTGAATTTTTTTTAGGACAAGGCCTCAACCTATAAACCCTAGGGAAAAGCATCTCACTAAGGTGTAGTAAACCTAGGCCTTAATGCATGTTTATGCTTCTTTAGCTCAAGAGACAAAGTTCAAATGGCTAGCTTGAAGAGTGAATGGTAGGGTGTTTCAATGGCAATGACCTAGCATTGATCTTCAACAAATAAAATGTCTTCTTAGCATAACCTAGTACGGACTTGAAACAAGGACACCAACATGTGCGTATTCCCTAGGGTTTAATCCATCAAATTTCATTAAAAAAATGCAAGTAAAAATACCATAACCATTCAAGAAAAGGAAGGATTTCATAAATTCACTTACATTCACCAAATATAATTAATGTCAAACCCTAGTTGTAAACCTTCCAACAAGAAAATGCAGAAAATAGCCAAGAAAAGCCTCCTTCAACAAGTGTGCACTAGTAATTTCATCCAAAAACCCTAAATAGGGTGCAAATTTCAAACCTCACACAAGTGTGAGTGAAAGATGATGAGAAAATGGGAGTTAAAACCCTCAATTTATACCATACCAATGACCTTAATTTAATTTTAGGTCACAAAAATGCTGACATGGCCAAAATACATAATAATACTATTTTTACATTAAATGTCATAATCAAACCCTAATAAAGAAAATAATGAGGATGTCATGCCCTTTTAGAGTGACATTATCCCTTTATAGTGCAACATTGGCCTCCTAGAGAAAAATGTTAGGCCTCCTTGGGCCTTCAGAACAAGCCACACATGACACACATGGCACAAATGCCTCCCAAAACCTCCACAAATGTTGGATGACATCATGAACGTCCTGGGTGATGTGATGGCCTTCCAAGGCCAATGTCCTGGTGGAAAAGGCACAACCTTGATAGGTACAGGTCTTCTCAGTTGCCTCCAGTGGAATGTCCTCCTCTTTGTTGGTGCAAACCCTATGACCTATCTCTGCCCCCTATTGCGGTATCATCATCCATCCGGTGGGATATCAACCCCTTGGAGGTCTGAACTAATCATCTCCCCATGTTTACCTATCCAATATGGTACATGTCCGTTGGGTATGATCCTGCACATCAACAGATATTCCCTACATGGGCTCATAAGTCATAGTGATCATAGCAATGTCAATCACATCTAATAATCAATTTTATTAAACATGTGCATAAAACCCCTTTTAGTGAGTGAAGTGCTCAAAGACATTATACAAATCTCCAAGCTAAGTTTGGAGAAAGTGACAAGGCGTCCTATTGGGATAGTGTTCACTAGATGTGGGATGTTTCCGAGAGAAATAAAATCCAAGTCATGTTATTGGATGAGGTGGATAAGGGTTGTATGAACAAGGGGTACAGTGATAGTAGGGAAATGCATGGCTTACCTGTGGGTGCCTTTGTAGAAAGTGAGTTTCACCTGTCTTGGATGCAAATTATTCCAAGCCCATCCATGCCTTTTATTTTTATTCTTTATTTATTTTTCTTCAAGAATCTAATCAAGGGACATTGCCCTGACATGGTGACCAGTGGTGGCAATGTTACCCAGAAGCACTTTCACAGAAATGAGAAGGTTGGCTCATGATGAGATCCCCTTTCTCTTGGATATGCCACCAAGAGCCACTACCCTGTCATGGTAACCAACTGCTAGTAGTGTCATACCTCTATATTACCATGGACCTAATAGGTTGGCTCATGAGGAGACCCCCTATCCTTTGACTAGATCTTGTTTTATTATTTTTTATCGGTCACTATGTTTCTTATTGAGAAGCCTTTTACTGCTTTCTCGGGGATCCCTGGGTGAGCCATATTGAGGTTTTATCTTTAGGATTTTATTTTTTTCCAGTTGATTTTGTCCTCTGGGCATTTATCCCCTTCTTCCCACAAGTTAAGATGAAACCCTTAAATAATTGGCCAATACAATGCTCGGACTAGTGTAATGGGATAGATGAGCAGGAGTAAGATGGAAAGTGGTAAGTATGATGGGAGCGGACGATGAATTTTCATGAATCACCCCACTGGAAACTCAAAACCTATGGGAACAATCTTACTAGGGAATCCTATAATTTCCCCCAGACATGGTCAAGTGGATAAGTATAAGATCCAAACACCCGTTAGAAACAGAAAGAAATAAATTCACATATTCAAAGGTTTTTTGGATCAGAGTGACACATACCATGATACCCGTACTCATTACCTCATGGAGAAAGACCCATCTCAGCTACAGGACCAAGCCAAGGTGATTGATGTTGCTACTATTGAAAAGGTGGAGGCACTGAAGAAAATAAAATATGGGCCCTCCAAGGCCATGCTCAAGTCGATCTAGCTCTCGTTACTCCATGCCTAGGACCTGTGGGCCTCGAGACATAATATCCTTAGTTATCCCTAAAGTAGGGTATAACATCTGGCTCCAACTCAGGGACATGTGCTCACCATAGAGCACATGAGAACCTCAACATATCTAGCATAAAATGTAAGCTAATTGATCTCAACATAAACTATTAGTAATCATTTGGGGAGGTGACATCACCCCTAGCTCATATATATAAAATGAAAGCAAGCATATGTACAAGTGTGAAAGAAAACTACTCTAGTATGAAATGCAAATGGTATATAAAATGAATAAAAATGCCTACCTTATTACCTACACTAACCTATGAAGTGAAGCCCCCCCACCTTGGTGGGTATTGAGGAGGTGTCCGCTGACTGGTAATGGGCACCTTCTTCCTTCCAATGTAGACAAGTAATAATATTCATCAAATGACTTCCTTCCAACTTTGAATGGTCCAAGACAAAACTGAGTACTTCCTTTGACATTAGTAGGCTCCCCTTTTTCATATCCCACATCCATATTACATCCCCCTCCATGTATTCTTTGATTTTGAATTTGGTCGTTTCCTGAAAAACCTTGGTGTATTGTGCAAAGGGAGGAGGGTGGGATTCTGTTGTGAAGGCTTCCTGCCGAGAAAGCCAAATCAATATATCACTTTATCCCTTCTTTAGTAATTTCAGAGCCCTGACTTCTTTGTCTTTATACTTGTCTATGAGTTGTTGGTATCCTTATCTCTTGGGCCATTATATCTGATCAAAGTCTTCCTCTGTTGAAAAAGGCATATCCTCGAGAGAAACTTAAGGAATACTTTCCATGATTTTCTCATGTGATTTGTCATCTTTGATGAGGTCACTAGCTTCTTGCACATGGGTTCTAGTCATTGGCACATTTGGGAGATGACCTATTGTTCCATTTCTCAAAGGTATATTCACATAAGTGAGGTCCATCTCAAGGGTACCACCCAACATTGAGGCAAACTTCCTAGAAAACAACATCTGCCACACATCCGGGACGTCTACTTCCATTATGTCAATGTGGATTACTTTCTCGGGGTATTCTTTAAAACAAACTTACATGTTTTGAATTACCCCATGTGTGGGTATGGATCTAGAATCAGAGACACACATGTTTTTGTAAGGTCGTGTGACTTTTCGGCCCAATTGTTGCATGACCTTGAGAGACATCATGTTAGCACCAACCCCTGAATAAAACATGCAATTGTTGAGGCTCTTATTATTCATTATCAAAGTCATGAAAAAGGGAGGGTCCTCATCATACTAGACCGTAAAGTAATCATCTTGCAACATAATAGGGGGGTCCATAGGTCCATCTGATCGTTTGAAGAAATTATCAAATATTTCTTTAATAGATGGTACCTTAATGACTTCTCTTAGAGGGATGTTTATGTGCATCTTAGATAGTGCCCCTTCGAAGTCAAAGTTTAAGTCCACCCTCCTGGTTTTGGATTTTTTAGGAAGGAGAATGTCCAAGGGTGAAGATTTTGCTTGATTTACTGCAGGAATGGTAGAGAGAGGTTGGTTTAGATTATCTCATCTATACACCTGAAATTCTTGTTTCTTCAACTTATCTTTTGATTCCTGGTCTAAGTTGTTTATTAATTTCATTCTAGCCTTCTTGGCTGCTTCCTTTATGCCCTCTTGATGATCTTCAAGAGTGATGTTTAGGAAAATCTGGGGGCCTTCTATAACATGGCATATGTTGTTCATTTGGTCATCGCCTCCATTGTTGTAAGGAAACTCATGTTCCTATTGTGCTTCACTACACTACAAACACCAAGTATTTTCATCCATGACATTTGTAGGAGATAAGGTATTAGGAACCTCATGATCATTCTTTGGTCTATAAACTTGGTTCCCTTTTTGGAATTGGCTTTTGTATGGGACCCTTGGTGCTTGGCTCTGGGATCTTTCTAGGTTGACAATCTTATTAATCATTAGCTCTTTATTTTTCATCATGCCATCCATGGTCATTTGTAGTTTTTCTAGGCTGGCACAAATATCTAAGGAAGGCTTAGCGTTGTGGACTATCTTGGGTTTAATGTCCATTTTTCCCCTTTGGTTTGAGAAAGGCTCAATTTTGGATGAGCGGAGTTTGTCTTCAATATTTGTTGTCAATTTTTGATCTTCTTGGATTGTTTGGGGGTTTTTATCCCTAAGGAGATACCCTAGTTGACCAGTAAAGGCTTTGGTGTAGATGTAAACAAGAAAATTGTTGGTTGGATGATGGCTCACAAGGATCTTCTACAATAGGGTCTCAAACCTAGTGTGGAATTCTATAATGGTCTCATTATCTTGTTTCCAAAGGATATTGAGCCTAGTTAGTAGCATGTTGGGGTCTTCTTTGATACTCCACATTTTGAGAAAGGCTTCTTCTAATTTGTCCATGGTTTTAATACTGCCATCAGGGAGACTATGGTACAAACACCTTGTGGCATATAAAATGGTAGCAGAGAACAACTTCATGAATAAATCTTCAAAATCATCGCTAACAGGGTGAAGATGGAATAATGCCAAAAAATTTCTCATATTCTCTTCAACATTGATTGCATCAGTATCGGTGAACTTAGGCAACCATTTTTCATACTTGGGTAGCATATGCCTAGGGTAGCCTGGTATAGCTAAAACGTCTAGAGGTTTTAAAAGACTGGATGAACACTGTCTTTGGTTGTTGGCTTGGTTTGGATTGCTCGTATGAGTTCCTAAGCTAGACATTGTGTTTAAAGGAAGACTTCCTCTGAAAATTTATTTTACTATAAGAGAGTTTTGGGGAGGCTTTCTTCAGAAGGATTGAAGAGGTTTATTATACCTCCTTATGGATGTGGAATCACTAGATAATTTTTTTTAAATTACCAAAGAGATAAGGGAATCACCCTTAGTGGAGTCACCATGTAATATTTTAAGATAAAGACTCTTAAGGAAAGTATTACTGAAAAAGTGTTGTTTTGAGGAGAATTGACTCAGTGTTCCCCGACAACGATGCCAAAATGTTATCACGCAGTTTGTAATTAGAAGTAAAGGAAAGGTGAGAGAAAGTAAAATTGGTGAAACTGAGACTATACTACCACTTTCACCTCGATAGAAACTCTTTATTTTTAGGGAGGTAGGCCCAAGGGTGACGTCCTTGGTGACCTGGGGTTTTGAGAAGGAAAAGGCTTATAGATAAGTAAATTTTGCCCCCTTCACAAGTCACCGCCGATCAAAATGTCCACCTAAACAACCAATAAAGATGAATGATAACCAGAAGTGTACCTTCCTAAGACAAAGCAACAAGAAAACTATATCTATGCAAGATCACTTGCCGGTTAGTACTTTATATAATCAAGGACTTTCTAATATAAAAAACTCACTAATAATATTGATAAGGCAAATCAATGATGTATAATAACAAATAATCAGAATACGTCACTTCACAATAAATGATAAAGAAGCTTCACAATGAGCAATAATGATCTATCATCAATGCTACAATATCAAAATTCATTAGAAACAATGACTACTATGCTTTAGCCAATCTTTCAATTGCTTTTAAGATGTATAAAATATTGGATGTATATGATTATAACACAAGTAAATGACAACAACAATAGGGTTAGTAGGTTAGTCTATGCTAGGGTTAGAAGGAGTTAATAATTTTTCAAAGTATTGGATATTTGTGATCAAGGTACTCAAAGATAGAAGGTCTTAGATCAATGTGTTATTAGGGAAAATGGAGTCAAACTAGTTGCAAACGTTGAAGGAATAATATGACTATGCTAGGGCCAAATACAAGATGGATATGATGGTTAAAGTGTTGTTAGTACAAGTCTTCAACCTATCATCCCTAGGGGAAAATAGATCACTAAGGTGTAGTAAACCTAGCCCTTAATGTGTCTTCCTCCTTCTTTATCTCAAGAGACAAAGTTGAAATGGATAGCTTGAAGAGTGAATGGTAGGGTGTCGCAATGGAAAGGCCCTAGAATTGATCTTCAAAAAATAAAATGGATTCTTAGCATAACCTAGTATGGACTTGAAACAAGGACACCAACATGTGCTTATTTCCCAGGGTTTAATCCAACAAATTTAATTAACAAAATTCAAGTAAAAATATCATAACCATTCAAGCAAAGCAATGATTGCATAAATTCACTTACATTAACCAAATATCATTAATTTCAAACCCTAGTTGTAAACCTTCCACTAAGAAAATGCAGAAAATAGCCAAGAAAACCCTCCTTCAACAAGTATGCACTAGTAATTTCAGCCAAAAACCCTAAAGAGGGTGAAAATTTCAGACCTCACACAAGTGTGAGTGAAATATGATGATAAAATGAGAGTTAAAACACTTAATTTATACCATACAAATGACCTTAATTTAATTTTAGGTCACAAAAAGGTCGACATGGTCAAAATACATAATAATACTATTTTTACATTAAATGTCACAATCAAACCCTAATAAATAAAATAATGAGGACGTCATGCCCTTTTAGGGTGATTTTATCCCTTTATAGGGAAATGTTGGCCTCCTGTAGAAAAATGTTAGGCGTCCTTGGGCCTCCGGAACAAGCCACATGTGCCACACGTGCCACAATTGCCTCCCAAAACCTCCACAAATGTTGGATGACATCATGAATGTCCTGGGTGATGTCATGGAATTCCAAGGCCAACGTCTTGGTGGAAAAGGAACAACCCCCCTGGGTACAGGTCTGCTCAGCTTCTTTTGCTGGAATGTCCTCCTCTTCCCTAGTGCAAACTCTCTAACCTGTCTCTACCCCCTGCTGCAGCCTCAACATAGATCTGGTGGGCTCTTAGGCCCATGGGGGTTTGAACTAATCATCTCCCCATGTGTACATGTCCCATATGGTACCTTTCCATCGAGTATGATCCTACACATCAACAGATATGCCCTCCATGGGCTCATAAGTCACATGGATCATATCAATTTCAATCACATGTAATCATCAATTTGATTAAACATGTGCATAAAACCCCTTTTACTCAGTCTAGTGATCAAAGACATTATCCAAATCTGCAAGCCAATTTTGGAGAAAGTGATAGGGCTTCCTATTGGGCTAGTGTTCACTGGATGTGGGATGTTTCCAGGATAAATCAAATCCAAGTCATGTTAGTGGATAAGGTGGATAAGGGATGTATGGACAAGGGGTGCAGTGATAGCAGGGAAATGCATGGTTTAGTTGTGGGTGCCTTTCTAGAAGGTGAGCTGCACTTGTCTTGGATGAAAATGTTTCCAAGCCCATTCATTCCTTTTATCTTTATTCTTTATTTATTTTTCTTCAAGAAGCTAATCAGGGGACAATTCCCTGACATGGTGACCAGTGGTGGCAATGTTACCCATAAGCACTTTCATGGAAATGATAAGGTTTTTTCATGATGAGACCCCTTTTCTCTTGGCTATGCCACCAAGAGCCACTACCCTGGTGTGGTAACCAACTGTTAGTAGTTTCATATCGCTAGATGCCCATGGACCTAATAGGTTGGCTCATGATGAGCCCCCCTATCCTTTGACAAGGTCTTGTTTTATTATTTTTTATGGGTCCCTTTGTTTCTTGTTGAGAATCATTTTACTTATTTCTCGGGGATCCCTAGGAGAAGTAGCTTGAGGTTTTATCTTTAGTATTTTATCTTTTTCTAGTTTCTTTTACCCTCTGGTCCTTTAGCCCCTTCTTCCCACAAGGTAAGGTGAAACCCTTAAATAATTGGCCAACCCAATGTCCAGACTAGTGTAATGGGACGGATGAGCGAGAGTAAGTACTAATATGGAAAGTGGTAAGTATGATGGGAGAGGACGATGAATTTTCATGAATCCCCCCAGTGGAAACTCAAAACCTATGGGCACAATATTACTAGGGCATCCTTTCATTCCCCCCATACATGGTCAAGTGGATAAGTATAAGATCCAAACACCCTTTAGAAACAAAAATAACTAAATTCACATAGTCAAAGGTTTTGAGGATCAGCGTGACACTTACCATGATACCTAGACTCATTACCTCATGGAGAAATATCCATCTCATCTATAGGAATAGGCCGAGGTGATGGATGTTTCTACTGTTGACAAGGTGGAGGCACTGAATAAAAAAAAATATGGGCCCTCCAAGGCCATGCTCAAGTCAATCTGGCCCTCAGTACTCCATGGCTAGGACCTGTGGGCTTCGAGACATAATCTCCTTAGTTATCCCTAAAGTAGGGGATAACATGTACAATCAATCTTTGAAGTAAAGATTCCAAGACATAAAATGTTTTACTGGTTGAAGACATGAAACAAAATTTGTTAAGTGTAAGTCAAATGTATAATCAAGGAAAAAGACTTGTGTTTTATTGAAAGAAGTGTGAGATAAGGAAATAAGAATCAGGAAAGTTGGTATCTACACCTATAAGAACTCCAAAAAACATATATTTTCTAAATGAAATAGGAAAGGAAAGATATTTTTTAGGAAATGATGATGAAAGTTGGATATGGCACAGAAGAATGGGTCACATAAATTTTGATAATATTGTCAAATTTAGAGGAAAGAAAGTAGTAAGAGAAATGCCCAAGATATCAAAGCCAACAAACATTATATGCAAGAATTGTCTACATGGAAAATAGACCAAGACAAAGTTCAAGTCAAAGGAGTACTCCAAAATAGTAGCACTTGAAATTGTGCATACTAATCTAGTTGGACCGACTAGAAGAAAATGATTGAAAGGTGAGTAGTACTTTATGCTACTGGTTGATGATTATACAAGAACTATTGTAGTATGTTTTCTCAGGAAGAAGTCAGAAGCATTTGAAAACTTCAATATATATATGGATATGGTTGAAACTGAAATTGATTATCAAATCAAGTGTTTAAGATCAGAGGATTTTATGGACTTCTATAGTGAGCATGGAATAAAAAGGTAGTTATCGGCAGTCAAGACACCTCAATAAAATGGTGTTGTCGAAAGGAAGAACATGACAATATATGAAATGGATAGAACCATGTTGACGGATTCAAAATTAACATATGTATGTTGGGTTCATTTAGTACACACAACATTTCACATTCAGAACAAAGGAATTCTCTGAAGCAACACTCATAAGACTCCCTACGAAATATGTAAAGGAAGACTAGTGAATGTGAAGCACTTCAGAGTTTTTGGAAGAAAATGCTACATCAAAAGAGAAGACAATGGAATGGAAAAGCTTTACTCTCTAGTTGAAAAAGGAATATCGTTTGGATACTCAAAGAAAAGGAAAGCATACAAATTATTTAACCTAAGGCTCAACAAAATAGTGGAAAGCATCAACATGACAATTGATGAGTCTAACGGGAAAAATAAGAAGGAAGGAAGAACAAAACCAAAGGATCAGGTCCACGAAGAAGAAGAGTTGAAGGAAGAAGAAGCAAAATAAGAAGACTAAGAACAGTCAGGAGAAAGCAAAGAATATAAACAATAAGAACTTCAAGCACCTCCAAAGACACCTAGCAAATGGGTGATAAAGAATCATCCATTGGATCAAATCATTGGAAATAAATATGCAGGGGTTGAAACTAGAAGAAGAATCCGTTCACCATAACAACAACATATAACACTTCTATTTACTATCGATCCAAGAAGTTTTGAAGAATCCAACAAGGATGAATACTGGGTCAAGGCTATGGATGAATATTTAAATCAGATTGAAAAGAATGACACATAGGAATTGGTTCCGAGGCCAAAAAATAAGAATGTCATCAAAACAAAGTGGGTCTTCAGAAAAAAGTTGAACGAGGATGGAAAATTTACCATTAATAAAGAAATATCAATATGAAAAGGATACTCTCAAGTTGAGGGTATATATTTTGAAGAGACGTTTTCTTTGGTTTCCAGAATGGAAGCAATAAGACTGATTCTATCTTATGTTTATTTGAAAAACATCAAACTGTATCAGATGGACATGAAATCATCATTCATGAATGAAGATCTAGATGAAGAAGTCTATATTGATAAACTTGAAGGATTTCAATTGACAGAGAAGGAAGGATATGTTTTCAAGTTGAAGAAAGTATTATACATACTCAAGCAAGCACCTAGAGAATGGTATACTAGACTAGACATGTATCTACAACAACAACGCTTCAGAAAAGGAAATACAAACATCGATATCTACATAAATATTGATCAAGACAATATATTAATCATTGAAGTTTATGTAGATGATATCATCTTTGGAAGTGACGATGAAAAAATAGGTCAAAAGTTTTCTAGAGACATGCAACACGAGTTTGAGATGTCATTTCTTGGAGAGTTAACTTTCCTCTTGGGACTTCACATATGCTAGAGAAGTAAATGTATCTTCATCTCTCAGGAAAAGTATATCATAGAACTTTTGAAGAAGTTTGGAATGAAACATTGTAAACCAATTAGTGCTCCTATGAAAATAAGTTGCAATTTAAGTAAGGATGATGATTCCAAGTATGCAGATCAGAGACAATATAGATTGATGATTGGCATTTTAATCTATGTGACAACTTCCATACCAGATGTGATGTAGGAAGTTGGAAAGGTTGCAAGGTTTCAAGAAGCACCAAAGGAATCCCATGTTTTAGCAGTGAAGAGGATATTCATATATCTCAAAGGAAAAAAATATTTTGGATTATGGTATCCAAAAGGAAAGGATCTATCTCTTGTTTCCTACATACATGCATATTGGGTAGGTTGCATCGATGATAGAAGAAGTACAAGTGGAAAATATTTCTACTTGGGTGAGTGCCTAGTATCATGGTTAAGAAATAAATAATCATTGGTACCTTTTTCCACAATAGGGAAGAATACATTGCAGCAACAACTTGTTTTACTCAAGTTCTTTCGATGAAGTAGACATTGCAGTATATGTAAGTAAAGTATGATGAGCCTATTTCAATACCTTTTGATAACACCGACACCATCAATATTTCAAACAATCTAGTGATGCATTCTAAGACGAAGCACATTATGATCAAGTATCACTGCTTATGGGAACATGCTACAGAGAAGAACATAAAGCTAGAGTATGTCGAGACAAAGGAGTAGATTGTGGATATCTTAACTAAACCACTTGTGAAGGAAACTTTCGAGTATCTTTGATAGAAAATTGGAGTAGTGTCTACCCCATAGTGATCCACAAAGCATCAAGATTAACTCGACAGGGGGAGATAAATAGAAATATTGAATAATTTCAAGTAACGAAATTTTTTTAATGCTTTTCATATATATATATATATGTCAAAGAGTTACACGAGGAAGCGCCATGAAGAGAAAAGTTTTTAGATTTAGTGGAGGCTTGTAGATAGGGGATAAACCCCGGATGAGAAGTACCCTTTACCATTGATGTCAAAGGGGGAGAGATAAAGAGTAAGGAATGAAGAGATAGAGGCATGCATGAAGAGATAATTCTTCAAAGTGGTCCCCTTATGGTGTATCTCTAAGCATGGCCCTCACGGGAATATGCTTTGAAGAAGTCTACAAGAAATCCCTAAGTATGGTTAAGGACCCCGTAGTTGATCATGGAATTTGGTCATAAAGGATGTAGTAAATGAAGGTAACTCACTCATAGATGTATAGTACTCATTGTTTCATTTTCGATGATATGCAAAACACCACATGGTTCCTCACGGTCAGGGAGATATGGCCTTGAAAAGATGGAAGCTCTGAAGAGTGGACAAGAAGCACCTAGTTTGTTAGAAAATTGGTTTAGATTGATGAAAATTTGGTTTGGATAGGTCGTTCTCATTGAGGTCAACCCTTGGAGAGTGATATTGTATATTTATTTCAACCCTTAGAGATTTATGTCAACCCTTGAGTATGTCCGGTCACACATTTCGGTACCTCCAAAAGTTTGGGTAAGGGACATAATTTAGTTTTAGGTATAAAGGCATGAAGTTAAGTGAATATGAAGATAATACTATTCTAGATGGATAATACACATCTTTCCATTTTTGGTGATATATGGTACATCACGTGGTTCTTCACGGTTAGTGAGATATGGCCTTGTGAAGTTGGAGGACCCTGAAGAATATTCTAGAAGCCCCTACAAGGTCAGCAATAAGTGAATTATTCTAGAAGATCCTAGAAAGTCATCAAAAGGTTTTCTAGCCAAAGTGGTTTCAAAAAGAAATTAATTATGGGTAAATTAGTTGTAACAAGAAGGTTGAATAGTCAAAGTGGTTGAACAAGAAATTAATTAATTATGGGTAAAGTAGTTGTAACAAGAAGGTTGAATAATCAAATTTGTTGAACAAGAGATTAATTAATCATGAGTTAAGTTGTTGCAAAAAGAAAATAATTAAAAATAAACTAGTTGCAACTAGAAGTGGTGAGTTTACTGTTTGTGGATAAAGTGGTTGTAAGTGGACAAAGTAGTTAGAAGTGGGTTAGAACTAAAATAAGGAAGTTGGGTAAAATAGTTAGAAGATAACCTCTAGAGGAAGCTACTTGGAGAGTATAAATAAGAGAGAAAGGATATCTTATTAGAACCTATTGAGAATATTGAATATATATAAGTGAATGAGCTAACCAAGGAAATCTGAGGAAAATTCCAAAGGGAAGGTGAAGTAAAGAAGGACAAAAAATCCAAGGGAGGATGAAGTATTTTAATGATGTGTTCTAAGGTATGTTATTTACAGGTCATCTCACCATTTTCACAATAAATTATTTTTCTCAAATGATTCGGATAGTGAAACTTGGAGGATATTGAGAAAACATATCACGGTACCTATGTTATAAATTTCAGCTTCTGGGTCATTGTATATTTGGAGATACTTTGGATAGTCCTGAAACTAGATTTAGATAAATGTTTTGGGTAAAACAATCATAACTCATTCATAGAAAATCCACATGATATGAGACCAATTCTAAAGGAAATAGCACATTCCTTGGCTTTTTGTGTGCGAGTTTCATATAGGATATAAAATATTTAGCACGTGGCATGTCATACAAGTTCTCTCTCTAGAATAATCCAGAATTCAACAAGGTCTCCCATTTTTTCTATAACTCCTTTTCTAAAAGGTTCTAAGTAGTGAAACCTGGAGGAATTGCAGAGAAGACACTGAAGAATATTGTATATCATTTTCATACCTTTATTCATTTTAGGTACATATTTATGCTTGTTGCAATTTAGGGTTGTTGACTAATCGAAAAACTACTCATGTGAGACTTAGGTAAAGTTTGATGAAAATGTTATTGTATTATTGTTGAAGTTGAGGAAGGTCTATAGGTATATGATCACATACACCAAGTCTGTTATAGAGTTATAGGTATGTTTTTATGGTTACATTTTTTCATGACATGGTACATGCTTGAAGTTATATAACAATGAGGTTTTGGCACATGGTTTGATGTAAGGGTTCATGGTATTTGGTTTATGGATAGTGTGATGTATTGCTAGAGGCATTTTCTTGGATATTTTGGTGTATGTCTTTGTTATATAAATGAGGTACATGTGGGGTACATGGTTAATTCATGTAGTTTATGAGTTGGCACATACATGAGGTGTATAGTTGATGATGTTGGTACATATTTATGAGTCATAGTTGATGTGCTATTGATACATAATTGGTACATGCTTGGTGCATTGTTAGAGGCACTTGCTAGTAGTATTGTTGGCGCATAGTTTATGGTTGATGTGGCATAAATATAGTCATATTTTATTAGAAGTACATCTTGATCTTGGTGATGGTTATGAGGTGTTGGGATGTGCATGGTTCATGCACTTCTGATAGTACATGGTGTGCTAATTATCGATGTACATGATTGGTTGATGAGATTATTGTGACAGGTTATTGGCATAGATTGTTGGTATGGGTTGTTTGTTACAGGTTATTATAGGTTGTTGGTACAAGTTGACAATGATAGGTTGACAGTGACAACTATTGATTTAGTGAAACTGACGAGTTGTCTATATTTGGAATTTGTAGTTCAGGGTGGTGGGACGGGGCAAGGATAGGTGGTTAGAGCCACATTCCAATTGGAGCTATTGAACTAGGGAGTTGGATATTCCTTGATGTTGGAGCCTGAGAATTAGGTGGCTGGAGCATCCTTCTGGTTGGAACCATAAAATTGGGTGGTTGTAGCCACCTTCTAGTTGGAGCTAGAGAACATAGGGGCTTGGAGCCTCCTTATTGTTGGAGCCAGAGAATTTGAATTTGCTGCTTCCTTGAATGTAATTATTAAAGACATATAAGAAAATCATTATGTGGTTTTATCCCACATTGGGTATCCACGTAAAATATTGGTGTATTTTCCATTGTGTGGATGTGTCTATTGTTATTTATTATGCATTGATGGATATCAATGTTATATGATGCAATAAAATATTAATTATGAACTGATGAACATTGTTGAATAAGTTAAATGAATATGCATTGCGGTTAAAAGTGTATAAATTTATCATTACTGATTCACCCCCCCTCTCAGTAATCCAAAAATTGGTATCAGAGCAGGTTCCTTCAGGAAACAACTTAACCCCTGGAAGGAGATCATGGAATACATTAAGAATGGAGTACCAATGTTTGACGGTGGGGGTGGTCTAGAGTATGAGATATAGAGTAAAAGGAAAAAAGTATTTTTATAGACATAGGGGTATGGTATTTTTCAATCATTTGTTATAGGATATGATAGTTTAAAAAGGGAAAATACTGCAGCCAAGAAGGAACTGAAACAAAATAACAAAATTGCAATGGATTTCATTTTGGAAGGACTATATGATTCATTAAAGTACAAAGTGGGTAAATGTTCATCAACTAAAGAACTTTGGGATAATTTACATAATATATATTCTTCACCAATCAAAAAGTCATAAAATTCCAAAGAAGATGCAGGTATAGATCAAGAGGAAAGATCTTCATCATGTAAGAAAGATTCAGAAGAAGAAAAGTATGAAATCAACAAAAGTATGTTTTTGTAACATCCAGTTCCATTGATCACATTTTTATAGTGACTTATTCTTTGAGGACACTTGCGAGAAAGTGATCCGGTTATGGTACATTAGGATTTTTGTTTTGATTAGGAGTTATGTTATTTTGAGGATTGAGATTTATATGTTATTTTTCTAGATGTATATATTGACATGTATTATGATGAGTTTTCCTGAGTGTGCAGTAAATGTGATAGGTTGAGGATGTTGATGGAATCAACGAACTTCCTTGGACTCCAGATTAAGTTAGGGAGTGGTCTTGTATTTTGTTTTGAGTATTTTATTTATACGCATATATCATTAATGATGAATTCTATATGGATTTCATGTATATGGATTATTGACATTTTTTTTGTCAGTGGATGCAGGCTTAGTGATGCTTTCTAATCTGACTCACATATGGAGTAAAGGGTCCAAACAAAGAAACCAAACGAATGAGGGAGAGGTGTGGAAACATCCCTTTCACAACTTGCTAGCACTCCCATCGTGACTTGACCAAAGGTTAATGATTACCTCATTATGATAGGTTCACAATGTCGTGAGGGAAGACTGAGACAGTCTCTCACAAGGAATTATAAAAGGTGCGCACTAATGTGAAATCCATATTACTTAGAAAATCCCTAAGTCTCTCACAAGATAAACCGGTGGAGTATTGAGTGCAAATGTCTGACAAAGTTCCAAACTAGCCAATGGAAAGTAGCACCCTTGGAGCATGAAAGTGCATCTTAAAGGGCATGTCGCATAAATGAAATTGTGAGTCACTAAAAATATAGAATATTTAGAAAATAAAATAATTTTTTTTTTCTTTGTTAGAAGAGAGAATTCAATTAATTAGTAAATCAAACTAGAAAATTAACAAGAGTCTAAGTCTAAGATGTTGGACTAAATAAAATATTCAATGGGAATAAAGAGAGTTAGACTAGAAAATTAAGTAAAAGAAGAAATAAGAATAAAAAATGGGTATGTGCACATGTGTGTATGAAAATAATAAAAAGGAATTTTTAAATAAAAGAAAATAAATTCATGAGAGAATAGGTGGTCAACATAGAGTTAACATCCTACCCAGAGGTGTGTAGACTAACTGGCACGTGTCGTGTAAATGGAAGGAAATATGAAAAGGAGGTCTCAAGTTGGACTCTCACCCCAATTTACTTGTGCTCCATGTTTGCAGGTTGTGTGGCACACCTGGGGTTATAGTGGTAGCGGATGGGTATCAATCATGTGTCACGCGAGTATGAGAACCACGAGTTGTTGATTCCCCCAGTATATAAAAAAAGAAAAAACATAGAGTTACCATCCTAAGCCAATAAACCACTAATACTAACTAGATGACTCCTAACCAAACTCAAACTGAATTTAGTTAGGGGACACAAAATAAATGAGCGATTTTGTAACATACCTAGCCACCCACAGGTCAGGGTATGTTACCTTCAAGCCCACCCTTGGACTTCGTACTCTTACCGTTACCTTCTTTCTTTAATAAGGACACATAAGATAAAAGATTTAATGACATGCACAACAATATCCAACAAGAATTCATAATCTAATATTTAGTTAAATGATAATTAAAATACACACCAGAATACATTCATACACAGATAATAATATCACAACAAAGAGAACTTATCTTTATAAAAAGGTGACACCAACTAGCTGTAGACCAAGGATGTTCCACCCAACCATAGACACCCCTTCTCTAAATCTCAACAGTAGTGTCACCCCCGAGCCAGGGATATAAATCCACAAGGATGGTTCTAGAGTCTACTTGGGTTCCCAAAGCAATCAACTCAAAATATCTCATAGGTTTCCTAGCACCCACAAAAATCCAAGTACCCAACTCTCTTCCACCCATCTTGTACCACCCAAGATAATGGACCTCCACCCTTATCTGCTATGTAGTACCTCGGGCAGTCCTTCTCCTTTTTCCAAGGCCTCCAACATAGCTGGTCTAGAATCTTAATGCTAGAAATCTCAAGACTCACACTTCTGAGAAAAATAGGGCACATGTCAATGCATCACAGACATGCAAGCCCCAAGTCATGGCTGGATTGCACCAATGACCATTACAACTAACTATCTTGTGGCTAATATTCAGTAGTTCATCTCCCTTTCCCAAGCCAAGACGCAGATGGGGATGGATGAATGAATGGGTGAGTGAGTGCATGAAAGTGCGTGAGGGAAATGAATGAATGTATAGGAAAATCAATGAACACACCATCAGTCAAACCCCCCCATCAGACTAGAGGAGAGTTTAAGTAACTTCGTGGGGAATCAAGAACCTCCTAGCCTTCCCCAAGAATCTCATGTAATCGATCCCCTCCCTTAGGAAAAAAAGGTAATTAACATAGGAATAAACACTTAGCCCCTCAATCCCCCTCTCTTGTGGAACCATAGCCCCCTATAACTCTAGTCCTTGTCTGTCTAGCAGCCAGCCATGTATTTATTATTAATAGTGATAGAAAGCATTGCATGTCTTGGGAACATCGGCCTTTTAATAATTGTTTGGGCACCCACGCCTCTCATCATTGTAACAATACATTATTTAAAATGGGGGTTCAAAACCTGGGGTGTTACATCCCCTCCCCCTTATTTTGGCACTGTCCTCAGTGCATATACAAAATAGAGATCAAAATATCAAATTTATTAAAAAAAATGCGGGTACTCTGTCTGCATGGCATCTTCATGGTTCTAGGTAGCATATTTAGGACTGTAGTAGGTCCTTTGAACTTTTACCATCTCTATAACTTGATTCCGGAGCATTTTTACTTTTTTGTCCAATACTCGCACTGGCTGAACCTGAAAATATCCCTCCATCTCTACCTGAATAAGATGTCAATCAATAACATGGTTAGGGTCATGAACATATTTCTTTAGTAAATATAAATGAAATACATTATGCACATTCATGGAAGCAAGCAATGCAAGCATGTATGCAACTAACCCTATTCTGTCCAATATTTCAAATGGACCACAGAATCAGGATGGGATCTTTGTACAAATACCCAATTTCAAAGAGATTTTCTTAGGCTTCACTTTCAAAAGTACATGCTCCCCTACTTTAAATTCTCTATTTGTCATGTTCTTGTTTGAATAAACTTTCTGTCTATTATGAGATGCCTTTAAATGTTGCTTGATCTTAACCACCTAGTCTTCCATGTCCATGAGAAACTCCATCCCAAGTACCACTCTATTTGCTGGGTTGTCCCAACTTACTGGAGTATCTCATTTCCTAACATACAAGGCTTCAAATGGGCTCATTCTTAATGAAGCTTGATACCCATTATTATATGCAAACTCAACCAACTGTAAGTAATCTTCCCACTTAGATGGGTTATCCATAACATACATTCTTACCATATCTTCAATTATTCGATTGACTCTCTCTGTTTGCCCATTTGTCTGGGGATGGTATGTTGTGATAAAGTTTAGATTTGTGCCAAATCCTTTAAAAAATCCCCTCCATAAATTGGAGTTAAACTTTGTATCTCTGTTTGAGACGATTGTCCTAGGTATCCCATGCAACCTAGCAATTTCATTCATGAAAATTTTTGCAATATTAGCCATTGTATGAATTGTCTTCACATGCACAAAATGAGAAGCCTTTGTTGATTTGTCAACCACCACCATGATTGAATCATGTTGCTTATTTGTTCTGGGTAATCATGTGATGAAATCCATGGTGATCACTTCCCATTTCTTCTCTGGGATTAACAATGGTTGCAGAAAACCCGTTGAGTGCCTATGCTCAACCTTCACCTTCTGACATTCCATACATCGAGCAATGTAATCAACAACATCCTTCTTCATTCCCAGCCAAAAAAAACTGGCTTCTTACTGCTGTAATTTTTTTCTAGTAACCGGGATGTTCAGCATGAGGAACATCATGCATTTCCTTCAGTACCAAATTCCTCATTTCTCTGGAGATAGGAACATAGATTCTATTTTTATGCTTGAGTAATCTGTCTTCCCTTATCTCATACTCCATTATCTTCAGTTGTACATTTCCTTGTTGTAAGTTTTCCTTTACCTGTAGGTAATGTTGATCTGTAACAAGACCATCTAAAATTGTTCTCTTCAAGTCTGATTGATGCATGTTGACAGTAGTATCATGCATGAGATGCACTCTTCTACTAAGTGCATCGACAAATTTATTCTCCTTTCCTTTGATATGCTTGATATCGAAGTCATATTCACTTAAACATTCCATCCATCTTGTTGCCTAGCATTCAAGGTCAGTTGTTCAAAAAGATACTTCAGGCCAATGTGGTATGTCCTTAATTCGAATTTCTTCCCCATGAGATAATGTCTCCACATCCTTAAGGCATGAACAATGGAAACAAGTTCCAAGTCATGCATGACATAGTTCCTCTCATGTTCCTTAATCTTTCTAGACTCATATCCAATGATATGTCCATTTTGTGTGAGGACTCCCCCAATTCCTTCCTTACATGCATCTGTACATACCACAAAAATTTCATTTGGGTCATCAATCTTTAACACAGGTGCACTAGTAAGTAATTCCTTCAACAGATTAAAATTATTTTCACACTTGAGTGTCCATTCAAATTTAGTTCCCTTCTTTTTCAAAGAAGTGATGGGATGAGAAATCTTAGAGAACCCTACTATGAACCTTTTGTAGTAGCATGCTAATCCCATAAAAGATTTGACGTCTGACACATTTATGGGTGTTGGCCATCCTCTAATGGATTCGAGCTTCTCTGGATCTACTGTTATGCCTTGCTCTGAACTAATGTGTCCCAGGTAATAGATATGCTTTTGATAAAAACAATACTTACTCAACTTGGCATACAATTGATGTTATCTCGGTACTTGCAACACCAGTCTTAAGTGATGTTCATGCTCCTCTTCACACATAGAATAGATAAGTATGTCATCCAAGAATACTATGACAAACTTATCCAAATAATTTCTGAATATGCAATTCATTAAGCACATGAATATAGTTGGTGCATTGGTCATTCCAAATGGAACCACTACAAATTCATAATGCCCATACTTGGTCCTAAAGGTTTTCTTATGAATGTCTTATTCCTTGATTATTACCTGATGGTATCCTGCCTAAGGTCAATCTTTTAGAATAACTTTTCTCCTCTTAGTTGATCAAAGAGGCCATCAATTTAGGGTAGAGGATAGTTGTTCTTTATAGTGTACTTGTTCAGTTGTCGAAATTCAACACATAGCCTCAAGGTTCCCTCCTTTTTGACAAAAAATATTGGTGCTCCCCAAGGTGAAACACTTGGACGTATGTACCTTTTCTTCAACAATTCCTCCATTTTAATTTGTAATTCTTTTAACTCTAGTGTGCTCATTATGTAAGGTGTTTTTGACACCGGGGCAGCTCCTGGCTCTAAATCAATTGAGAAATCTATCTCCCTTCTTGGTGGAAATCCAGTTATTTCTTGGAATACATCTTCAAATTCCTGTAGTACCGAGAAATCTTCAAGGCTTGGCCCATTTTTATTTTTTGGGTCTTCCACATGAGGTGCATATAGTTGAAATCCTTTCCTAAAAAAACTTTTTAGTTGTAAGGATGAAATCTCCCTTATAGAGATGGGTCTTGGAACTCCTTTCACAGTGCTCTGTTTTCCATTTCCATCAAGACATGTAAATTTTTTTTTATGACAATCTATGACAACATGATGCTTGTCCAACCAATCCATTCCAATCAGAATATCATTAGACCCCAATGGTATGAGATTTAGAGAAATACTAGTATTCACACCATTAAGACTTATGGAACAACTTATGACCATATCATGGATTCTTATTTTGGTTCCATTGGCTAACTGAACCAAACTTTCTTTTCCAAGTTTACTTTTCTCCAAATGTAATCTATCCACTATCTCGGGATCAATGTAGCAATGAATTTCCCCTGAATCAATCAAAATAGAAACAAGATGATTTATGATCTTACCTTCCACTTCAAACATATTGGACTTGTACTCTACTTTTTGATCATTTAAAGATTCATATATTCTTCCCATATCTTCTAATGTTGTAGCCTCTTCAATGTTCTGCACAGTATTCACTCTATTCTTTATGTGTGGGAAACCCCTGTACAAGTGATCTTCCTTGTATCCCCAGCATTGGATTGGTGGTCTTCCCCTTTTTCCCAAGGAATATTACTTATTTAAATATCCCTTAGCATATTGATCTTGATGATTTCTATTAGGCTCATTCTTATTGAAGGATGTTTTGAATCCTTTCCTCCTCTGATCAGACTTCCCATTTTTCTTGTCCTTCCAAGATTTATACAGAGATTCTCTTCCATAGCCTTCCTCATACAGGTATATAGCCTTCTTGATGGCTTCAGTCAAGGTCTTGGGCTCATCATAATTGATCTTTTCCTTATAAAAGGATGGCATTCCACTTAGAAATATCTGTGTTTTCACTTTCTCATCACTAATGAACCTGACATACTTTAACAATCCCAAGAACTTCTTTTTGTATTCTTCCATAGTCATGCTTCCCAATCAGAGTTCAAATAACCCTTGTATTTTCTTTTCATAGAAATGATCTGAGAGGTACTCCTTCTGGAAGTACTTCTTGAACTTCTTCCAAGTGATCCTACTCTCATTAATGTGCTCCACTTGCTTTAGTTGGTCCCACCACATTGCATCTTTCCCATGTAAATGGTAGGTGGAAATCATGGCTTCCAGATTTGATGAATAGTTATGCAACTGAAAATATCTCATGAGCCCAAGAAACCATGCTTCAACATTATCTTCCCTCTCTCTTTCACCCTCAAAGGAAGCTGGCTTGAGCTTCATCATATTTCCTTGCAAAATATCTACCTCTTGTTTCCTTCTTTGGTGTCTGACAGGAGACACCTCTGGACTGCTTACAGGATCATCCGATGCATAAAAATTTCTTTCTGATTAAGGAGGTGAGTGGTAATTTTCATGAGCTCTCCTAGAAATTCTGGAATAACCAACTCTTCTGTTAGGACCACACAATGTACCCTTTTTGCCCATAATTTTTGCCATTATTATACCCAGGATCACCTGTATTTAGACTTATACTATCATTTCATCCGATCATTCCAAGGTATACAACGTCCTTTCTCATTACTACACGTTTAATCTATTTTGCATGATATTTTACATCACTCTCGTACTTAACTATTGATTAGAAGTGCATAAGTGTCCATAACTGTAGATTAGCATTTGAGGCCTGTGCTGAAACACAGAACTGTCCAACGTCGTTGTTTAACTAATGCTAAAACACAGATCTGCTACACAGTCCGAGGTCGCATATGATGAAACATGGAAGCTGCTACATAGTTCGAGGAGGCAGATGCTGAAACACGGAGTTGTCACACAGTTCAGAAGTGCAGATGCTGAAACACAGAGGAGACCGCCACGATGCTGAAACATAAGCCGTTACAGTTAGCAGTCAAGGTCGACACAGTCAAGAGCACAATTCATGTGGCTGAAACAGCCCGTGAATTGCGATGCTGAAAGAACATCAGCAATGATGAGAAGGAGCTGTTACACCAGCCGTAACGGCAATACCTCGTTCAGCTCCTGTATTAGCATTCAGTTACGTGAGAATAGGACATCCTATGCTGATTTAGAAAGAAGATCTGATTTAGTATAGGATTCAGATATGCTTTGTAATGATTGTATCGAAGGGATTTCCTCTTTAAATTCAAGGGAAATCACCATTCGGGACATCGAAGTTTGGACACATTGAAGCAACTCCAGAGAAGAGGGACGCATTTTATTCTTTCAAATTGTAATGGAATATTTCAACAGATGAATATAAGACTGCTTTGATCATTCGTCTCTAAGCTTTCCCGTTTCAGGGGAATCTTGTGAGAAGGGAGGGCCCACCTTCATCACAAGATTCACCCATTAGTTAGAAGTGTGTTAGTATAATTTCTGTTTATGCTTTGTTTAACTGTCGTTTTGTTGAAACACTGTTTGAATGGATTTCGCTTTGCTGAAACACTACTGACTCTGTCTTAGTTTATTGAATAGAATTGTAATTATTTTTATCAACAATCTTGTGTGATGATTTTATGATAGCAGAGATTTGATCAAGGGTTCTTTCTCAGACAGAAAGGAACCAGAACATCATACCCTCTGTAGGATTCATTTACTGTTGCAAGTGTGCTAGCCAGGAGTTCGGTTAAAAGGTTCTTGCTCAGACAGGAAATCCAATTACCTCAACTTCTGTAGATTTCCATTTCCTCCAGCAAGTGTGCTAGCCAGAGATTTGGTTAAAAGATTCCCACTCAGACAGGAAGGAATCACAACACCTTGACCTCTGTAGATTTCCATCTCCCCCAGCAAGTGTGCTAGCCAGAGAATTGGTTAAAGGGTTCCTACTCAGACAGGAAGGAATCACAACACCTTGTCCTCTGTAGATTTCCTTTACCTATGCAAGTGTGTTAACCAGTGATTGGGTTAAGGGTTTCTACTCAGAAAGGAAAGAACCAAAACATCCTGTCCTATGGAAATTTTCATTAGTATGAGCCAGAAACTGGGTTAGGAATCTCTGCTCAGAAAGGAAGGGATCAATTGCTCTGTTCTCCGTAAACCTCAACCTCACAAGTGTGCTCAGACAGAAGTAAGGCTCAAGGCTCCTTCTTAGAAAGAAAGGAACTCGGTGGCTTTGTTTTCTGTTAAATATAGTTAATTGTTTTCTGCATTGTTGTTTTCATGAAAGAGTGTTAATGCTGAAGTCTCTGTTTAAGAGTAAGGGTCATGTTCTCTGATTGCAGAATAGTTGTTCTTTCCCATTGCAAGTGTTATTTTAAATGTAATCCAGGATTCTTAATTTGATCTTGAAAGGTTTGCAATAGGGAAGTTAATTTCTTGGGATTTAATACAGAACTTCAGTTTATTTAAACAAGTGAGATTAGTATTAGTTTCTTTACTACAACACTAAGTGCTTTTTCAATTGAGCATATATAGTGCGTGGATATCTTTGAAACAAAAGACTTCCCTGGGTTGATAATTTATGTTTCACTTGGTTGTTTAAAAATTAATTAAGCAATTATAGTGACCAACATTTTGGCGCCGTTGCCGGGGAAGATAGCTATAGATTTCAGAAGAATTTGTGATTTCTTTTATTTAGATTAAAAGAATGCATGAAAGACCCCAAAAACCCCAATGACACTAACCCCACAGGTGGCAAGGGAAAAGGAAAAGGAGGAAGAAAGACCTTCATTGACGACATTGTATCCAAGTCTGAATCTGCTGCTCAACGACCAAACCTTCAAAAACAGAATTCCCAGCCTTCATTTCGAGCAATTTTCGGAATAGGGAAAGAAGTTTGGAGTTCGGAGACAGTCCAGAAGCCAGTAGGAGACATTGAGGATAGGGCAAGTGTAGCAGGAGAATAGACAGAGGAAAACATGGATGAGTATTTGCATCATGAAGAAAGGGAAGATCCTGAATGAGAGGTAAAATGTGAAAATTCTTTTTCTACATTAGGATTTCCTATTGGTGATCTCCCTACAGGAACAACCCCCATGAAAAACATCCCACTCTCAGCATTGCCAAATTTTCATGGGATATCTTCAGAAGATCCTGATGAATTTCTGTTCGAATTTGATATATTATGTAGAAGTTATGATTATGTTTCTAATGCTCAGAAACTGAAGGTATTTCCAGCAACACTAAAGGGAAATGCACTAAGATGGTTTATGAGCCTTGGAGGCCATGTCATCACAACTTGGGACCAAATGAAGTAGAAATTTCTGAACAAGTACCAGGACTACTGCAGAATGGGAGAAAAGAAGGAGGAGCTATTTAAAATGATGTAGAAAGAAGACGAGAATCTAGAAGACTTTGTAGAGAGGCTTCAATACAATCTACAAAGATCCAGTCATCCCAATGTAAGTAAGGATATCCTC